>CM071574.1:15927197-16019697 GCA_036426205.1 Ascaphus truei | reverse complement strand
AGGCGTGGGGAGAGGGCGACAGGGAGGAGGAGGGGAGAGCAGGGATGGGAGTAGGGGGGACTAGCTGTACGGACTAGGAGGGGGGGGAGAAGCGGACGGGAGGAGGGGGGGGGAGCGGCACGGGAGGAGGGGGGGAGAGCGTAAACGGGAGGAGGTTTGGAGAGCGGACGGGAGGAGGTTTGTTATGATCGGACGGTACTGGATTGTGTTTTTATAGCCTCTGCCCTTTCATATAGGGTTTTCTCTTCTCCGTTCGTAATACCGTAAGCGCCTTTATGCTTTTTTATCTTTCCTCCTTTCTTAACGGTTTTTGGAGAGCGGACTGGGAGGCAAAAGGGGGGCGATAGCGGACGGTAGGCGAGGGTGGGATACACGCGCTGACTGGAATGGAGGCGGGGCGAGCATCGGATGGAGAGGGGGGGAGAGAAGCGGTGCGTGCTGGAGGAGGCCTTCAGGGGGAAGAGGACGGACGAAGCGAGGAAGCTGTGTCTGGAGAAGCTGTTTCACGGGAGGAGTATGTGGGTAGATTCTGGCCGGGAGGTCACCCCAGTTTTCGACATTCTTTTGGTTTCCGTAGTCTTCCCCATTCTTCTGTTTTAGAGCTCTTCTGCTGCCTCTTTATTATTTTGTTTTTTCTCTTGCTGTAACTTTTCCTGACTTTTTCTTGTCTCTGGCTTCCCTTCGTCTTTTTTATTTCTCGTACTCACTTCTTGCGCCTTCTTCTGTTTTTTCTCTTTCTTTAGCCCTTACTTTAAATTTATGTCTCTCTCCCCAATCTTCTCTCTCTTACTAAACTCCCCCGCTTTCTTCCACTTATTTTAGCCGCTTTGCCCTCCATTTTTTTGCTCCTTGGACAGGAGGGGGGATTGGGTTGGTTAAAACGTTTCTCTCCAAAATTGCCCGGGTCTCTCCTCTCCAGCTCCCCCTGTAATGGTTTCTTCCTCTCCCCACTCCTCTCTCATCTCTCTCGGCTGGCCCCCCTCCCGATGTTAGCCACACACACACACACATTTACACGCCAAAACCCACACAGTTTTCACACACACCGCGTTCCCCCCCCCCCTACAACACTTTCACCACAGACCCCCCCCCCCCGCTCCCCCTCCCCCCCCCCCCCACCCCCCCCCCCCCCCCCTTCCTCTCCCCCCCCCCCCCTTCCTTCCCCCCCCCCCGCTCCCGTCTCTCCCTACAGTGTGCCCAGCACACAAATTCAACACCATAAACATGCAGAGTTGACACCAGCAACCACTCGTGAGACACAAACACACATGACGACACACACCATCAGTTGATGACCTAACGCCCCACATGAGAAACTAACACACACAATCATGAACACATGACACAGAGACCCGCACACACACTTTCACCTCTTCCTTCCGTTGCGCCGCCTGATCCTTTAGTTAGTTCCGCGATGGACGAGAAGGGGTCCTTCCGGGTCGCCGCCATCTCTTTGTGGCCACGTGTCCCCCCGCCGGGGAAGGGAGTGAGTGGAGGCGGGAGGGCAGGTTCGACTTGGAGCGGAGGGATTGGAGCGGCTTCCGGCGGACCTCTTGTAGGTGGTCACCTTTGTGTCGCCCCCTGCTCGTCCTCTGGACACCACCCACTCCGGGGATGGAGTGGACCGAGTCGGGAGGGGGAGTGAGCTCTGGGCTTCCGGCGCCTCTATAGGTTGCCGCTTGTCCCCCCCGGTCACGTACCCCTCGGCCCTATCCTCTCAGCCCCACCCCCTCATGTGGATTTCCTTTCTGATTCTCTTTCCTTGTATTATTCTTCGGCGAGGGTAGGGAGCGGTGCCTTGCTCGGGCGCCTCTTATCTGGCCTGCACAGTGTCCGTCCCTCCGGTCCCCCTCCCGCCGGTGAGGGAGTGGCGCGGGAGCTTAGAGTGGGGAGCTGGGAGGGAGAGGGAGCGGGAGGGAAGTGCTTGGAACTGGAAGCGGGAGGAGGGGAGGCGTGAGGGGGTGAGTGGAGTGGAGTCGGGAGGGAGTGTAGAGGGAGGTATTTAGATAACTCTGCTTTTCACGGGCGCCTCTTAGGGTGGCTGCGGGGTTCCCCCACTTCCGGTCCCATCCCCCACCCGCCGGGGAGGAGGTATGAGTGGATGGGAGACAGTGGAGACGGAGGGGAGGTGGAGTGGATTGGAGCGGTGAGGAGTGGACGGGAGGGAGGCTGAGTGGACGGGAGAGACTGAGTCTGGCGCGGGAGGGAGGTGAGATGGGCAGCGCAGAGGGAGGAAAGCTGGAGCTCCTGGGGAGGGAGGTGAGTTCGACATGTGCAGGGGGAGGCGATGGGACAAGAGTCAGTGGTATGTGTGGCCGAAGGGGCCAAGAGAGCAGAGAGGGTTTGTGTTCATCTGTAGTGTCGCTCCCTCCGCCTCAGATGCAAGGGCGCAACTGAGAGGTGGCGGGGCGTGAGGCCCAAGGTACCAATGAATATTTGCCCCTATGGGACCCTGGAAGTAATTGCTGACAGGCATTGACAGTGTTTTCACCATACAATAATATAATAAGGATCACCCGCAGCCCCATGTATTATATTTTCCCCCTTTTTCGAAACATCCCTTTTGCAAAAACCTCAAGCATATTGTTGGGCTGGATCTCCCTGATTATCTATCTATCTATCATCTATCTAATCTTACGTATTCTATCTTATCTCAAGGGCCTCACACGGTTCTTGGATTAAACCTTTAGAGGCCCTAAGCACTTAAAAGATTTTGGTGGGGCCCCATATATCCTTAATTCTATCGACAACTATAAACAAACAATACTACCGTAAATAAAATCCCTTATTTTCCGAATGATGAAAAAAACTTACTTAAGGAAAAAAGGAGCAATTCAAACAAGCAAAATAGCCTGTTCTATGGAAACAAGCCCGTGACTTCCCCAAGGAGTTCCGCACTACGGCAGTTTGCGGGCCAGACGTATATGAGGAACCAAGTTCGCATTCACCGCAGAATGAATCACCGCCGAGCATGCCGCAAGGCCAGCGAGGCCAGAGAAAGTCTATCTGAGACCCATCCAAACCCACGCCCAAGAATGACCACGGGGCAGATTCGATTATGGAAAAAAAGAATGTTTTATTTTTGTATACTTCCACTTTATTTATATTTGAAAAGTTTTCTCATACTTTTTCTAATGTGTTAAAGTCTTTGATCAAAACTATTGTTACTAACACATTGCTTCTATACTAGTACAGATAAGGCACCCAGCCTGCCTTGTTCTGTAGTTGTTCTGTTGGATTTT
The DNA here is from genome assembly GCA_036426205.1 of Ascaphus truei. Classification (NCBI taxonomy): domain Eukaryota; kingdom Metazoa; phylum Chordata; class Amphibia; order Anura; family Ascaphidae; genus Ascaphus; species Ascaphus truei. The sequence goes on along the minus strand of CM071574.1, from coordinate 16,016,455 downwards.
TTTTAAATATACTTCAACTGAGAAAATGAACGCTCAGCTGAGCATTTGTGACCATTAATGTTTAAAAATATACTAAAGCAAATGTCTACAGTTGGAAAGCACACTCATATTGTCTTCTACAATTATTCAATAAGTTTAGCATGACTGAATCTGTTTTTACATTGTTGTATTCCAGATTAATGTATATCATCATTAACCTCTATTATTACTATATTATTATTATTTTTATTATTGTATATTTATGTAGTAATTTTTTCATTTTTGGGAGCCCTTTTGTGGAAACCTGGTTCAGCTGCTCATTTGCAGTGTTTGCACCATATGGTCCATGGTAAATCCGGCAATGGAAAATTTTCTGTGGTGCCCCTCTTCCCTGATGCCCTAAGCCCGTGCTTATTTTGCTTAAATGGTTAATCCAGCCCTGATCTATCTATTGTGTTATGTCTGCATCACATTGCTGTATCTTATAGTCCCATATTTAGGCAGGAGACTCTTTACTCCTTTACACAGGGTTTATTTACAGGGGTTAAATAATACAATACAGGTCCCACCGTCCCTTACGAGCAAAACAAATACTATAAAAAAATCTACTCCTTCATAGGAGACTGAATAAATATGGCCCAAGCCCCGTGCACACGAGAGTCTGGAGTCATAAGTCCTCCAGGGCTCCGGGTAACTCCCTGGACCCTGCAACAGCTGCAAGGTCCTGGGACAGACATCCTGCTTCAGACAGTCTCGTGTCCTTCCTTTTTTTTCCTAGGATTTACAACCCAAGCAGTCCCAACAGGCCCGTGACCACTCTCCCAGCAAGCCGAGGGACTGTGCCAGCCTCTTCCTAGCTGGGGAAAAACTCTCCTCTCCCCTTCGCCGGGAAAAAGCTGTCTCTCGTGTTGCCATGTGATTCCTGACTTTAAAAACTCCTTTTTCTCAGGACTTGCTCTTAAGTAATTTGCTACAACCGTTGGCTAGCTTCTCCAGGGGAGATTAACCTGTCTTGCATGCTTAAATCCACCTAGCTGCATATTCCTGCACCTAAGACAGTGATTGTAGCACTGATACTATATATATATATATATATATATATTATATATATATATATATATAATATATATATATAATCGTGCTACAATCACTGTCTTAGGTGTTGTGTAAATAGGGTGGTCTATGGGAACTTCCACTGTAAGAAGTTAATTTCCCTAGAGAAGCCAGCAGCTGCCAAATTAATTGAGCATGCTGAACTCCTGATTTGCTCATGGAGTTTTTAACCAACGTCATGAAGTGACACCACAGAGAGAGACTGCTCTTCCCAGGATGGGGGGGCAGAGAAGGAAGTTCTCCCCAGCTGTGAAAGCTGTTCACAGTCCCTGGACGGTGTAGCTGGAGTCTGCTGGGACTCCTGGGGTTGTTTATCCCAGGAAAGGAAGGAAGGATGCGAGACCGTGCTGAAGCTGCGGATGTCCTTTCTTAACATTGTACTTACAGAGGAGAGATTCTCTGAGCTCTCGCTAGGGCTGAGCTCCCCTAGGAAGGAGGGACGTTGAGACCGCGCTGAAGCGGGACATCTGCTCCATAACTTGGAATATAAAGATAAGCGAAACACTATAATGCTGTGTGTAGAGACTGTATATATGTTTAGCTTCTTTAATAGTACCGATTTTGGGGTGGTAACCAGCATAGCTGTACCATCCAGTTAACTGGAAGCGCTGCATGTATTCTGTAGTCTCCTAAGAGAAGTAGGCATTTTTATTTTGATTTGTTTTGAATTAAAGGGCGGTATATTATCCTTGTAAATAAACCCCATATAGAGAAATACTACGTTTCCTGCCTTATCTGGGACAATAAGATCCTACGCTGTGACGGACAGACCATCGACAATAATATATAATATATATATATTTAATATATATATATATATATATAAATAATATAATATATTATATATATATGTATATATAATATTATAGCAACTGTAAATATTACTGTATGTTCATTTGCATGTCTTAGACAGGTCTGACACACCCTGTCTTTCCCCATTATCGCCCCAAACAGCGTTCCACTGCAGCAAGGGATTCTGGGAAATGACAGCAAATGAGCACTCAGTGCCAACATTTGTCCTCAAGCTATCGTATACACAAGCAAAACTCTCAAACCAATGCATGCTGTTTTAAACACCAGCTTTTAGACAGAGGCTGGGATGAGTATCAAAAGCCATTGAACCACTCACAGACAGTTCAACCTTGATGGTATCATCAGTGTGAGGTTGGTCTTAATGGATGAAGCAGTTTGAGACTAGTGTTGTAAGTAAAACAACACTATTATTAAGTATGGTGGGTTAAAAAAAAGTGACAAAAACCCCTCCACAGTAAAGCATAAGCTTATATATATATTGTGACAGAAACCAGGGGATGGTAATACTTCCATATATAGGGCTCCAGGATACTGAACCAGTTTCTATCCTGTTTAGGTGGAAGTGCAGCCTCATAATACATGCATCCATTCCACAGTTTGGCAAGTGCTGGACTGAGGGATCCAAACCAGATTTGTCGTATTGCCTGATTTCTGTCACCTGTCCCTGCTAATTAGAAATCAGGTATTTAAGACTGATTTCCTGGTTCCTCTTCCCTCTCCCCCAAGAGCCTGAGAGCGGACAGTAGGAGGGGGGGAGATGCGGTGACGGGAGGAGGGGGGGAGAAGTGGATGGAGGAGGGGGGGGAATGAAAGCGGACGGGAGGAGGGGGGGGGACCAGTGGGACAGAGGGTGGGGGTGTACAAGGGACAGGAGGCGGTGGTTGGGTTGGTTATAAAATTTCACAGGGGTCTCTCCCTCCAGACTCACCCATGTATGGTTCCGTCCCCCCCTCTCTCTTCACGCTCTACTGCCCCCACCCCATGTTGACACACCACACACACACAACACAAACACAGTGAACACACACACAAGGACATCACCACACCCAGTGACACATCAACACACCACACACACACACACAAACACACACACAAAACAACCATCACACTGAGACATCAGACACACAGTTGAGACTACAACCACACACACACAGTTAGTCCACCAAAACAAGTGTACCACAACCACACCACAGTGACACATCACACACACAGTGAGACACACAACACACAGTGAGACAACACACCATCACTTTACCCTTAGTGAGACACACACAACAGTGACACCAACACAGAGGACACCCACACACCCCACATCACTACTCCTTGCTTGCGCCGCCCTCTTAGTTAGTCCGCGAGGATGGAAGGGGGTCCTTCCGGGCGCCGCCATCTTAGGGTGGCACGTTGTCCCCCCGCCGGGGAGGGAGGTGATGTGGAGCGTGGAGGGAGGTGAGTGATGTACAGGGGGAGGGAGCGGGCTCCGGGCGGTCCCTCTTAGGTGGCCGCTTGTGTGTCACCCCTGCCGGTCCCCCCGCTCGGGGAGGGAGTGGAGCGGTGACGGGAAGTGGAGCGGCTTCCGGGCGCCTCTTAGGTGGCCGAGTGTCCCCCGCCGGTCCCCCCGTGGGGAGCGGAGCGGAGCGGGAGGGAGTGAGCCGGGCGGGGAGTGGAGCACCGGTGCTTCTCGGGCAGCCTCTTAGTCTGGCGCGTGCCGTAGTCCGTCCCTCCGGTCCCCCTGCCCGCCGGTGAGGGAGTGGCGGGCGGGAGTGTAGGAGGGGGGAGCTGGGAGGGAGTTGAGGGGATGGGAGGCTGGAGACGGAAGGGGAGGAGGGAGGCTGAGTGGGAGTGGAGTGGAGTGGAGTGGGAGGGAGTGGATAGAGGGAGGTAGTGTTAGAAATGCTTCACGGGCGCCTTTAGGGTGGCTGTAGTGGTTCCCCCCTCCGGTCCCCCCACCCGCCGGGGGAGGGGAGGTATGAGTGGAGGAGAGAGCAGTGGAGACGGGAGGGAGGTGTAGTGGAGAGTTGGAGCTGGTGAGGAGTGGACCGCGGGAGGGATGGTGCAGTGGACGGGAGAGAGCTGGAGTGGGCGCGGGAGGGAGGTTGAGTGGGCAGCGGAGGGAGTGAAAGTGGAGCTCCGGGGAGTGGAGGTGATGTTGACATGTTGCATGGGGGGCGATTGGAAGGACGATCAGGGTATGTTTTTGTTTTTGGCCGAGGGGCCAAGAGAGCAGAGAGGGTAGTGTGTATCTGTGTGTCGTCACTCCGTCTCTAAGGCCAATGAGAGGTGCGGTGGCGGGCGGCAAGGTGACCAAGGAGATTTCCCTAGGGACACAGGAAGATGCAGACAGGCATACAGTGCTTTCACTAATATATAATAAGATACCCGCAGCCCCATGTAATTATATTTCCCTTTATTCGAACATCTCTTTTGCAAAACGCAGCATATGTTGCTGGATCTATCTATCTATCTATCTATCTATCTATCTATCTATCTATCTATCTATCTATCTCAGGGCCGGATTAAGACCTTTAGAGGCCCTAAGCACTTAAAAGATTTTGGTGCCCCATATATATCTAATTCAAAATATAAACAATAATGAACCGTAAAATAAAATGTTATTTTTCGAAATGAAATAAAACTTACAGTAAGATGGAAAAGAATGTTTATTTTTGTATACTTCCACTTTATTTATATTTGAAAAGTTTTCTCATACTTTTTCTAATTGTAAAGTCTTTGATCAAAACTATTGTTACCTAACACATCTGCTTCTATACTTAGTACAGATAAGGCACCCAGCCTGCCTTGTTGCATAGTTGTTCTGTTGGGATTTTTTTTAATATACTTCAACTGAGAAAATGAACGCTCAGCTGAGCAATTTGTGACCATTAATGTTAAAAATATACTAAAGCAAATGTCTACAGTTGGAAAGGCACACTCAATATTGTCTTCTACAATTATTCAATAAAGTTTAGCATGACTGAATCTTGTTTTTACATTGTTGTATTCCCAAGATTAATGTATATCATTAACCTCTATTATTACTATATTATTATTATTTTTATTATTGTATATATATGTATGTAATTTTTTCATTTTTTGTGGGAGCCCCTTTTTGTGGAACCTGGTTCAGCTGCATCATTTGCAGGTTTGCACCATATGGTCCATGGTAAATCCGGCAATGGAAAATTTCTGTGGTGCCCCTCTTCCCTTGATGCCCTAAGCACGTGCTTATTTTGCTTAATGGTTAATCCAGCCCTGATCTATCTATTGTTATGTCTGCATCACATTGCTGTATCTTAAGTCCCATATTTAGGCAGGAGACTCTTTACTCCTTTACACAGGGTTTATTTACAGGGGTTAAATAATACAATAACAGGCCCACCGTCCCTTTAAGGCAAAACAAATCATATAAAAAAAATCTACTCCTTCATAGGAGACTGAATAAATATGCAGCTCGGCCCCACGAGAGTCTAGGGAATTCCTCCCAGGGCTCCGGGTAATTCCCTCTGGACCCTGCAACAGCTGCAAGGTCCTGGACAGGACATCCCTGCTTCAGCACAGTCTCGTGTCCTTCCTTTTTTTTCCTAGGATTTACAACCCAAGCAGTCCCAACAGGCTCCGTGACCACTCTCCAGCAAGCCTAGGGGACTGTGCCAGCCTCTTCCTAGCTGGGGAAAACTCTCTCTCTCTCCCCTTCTCCGGGAAAAAGCTGTCTCTCGTGTGCATGTGACTTCCTGACTTTTAAAACTCCTTTTTCTTCAGGAGTGCTTCTTAAGTAATTTGCTACACCGTGGCTAGCTTCTCCAGGGAGATAACTGCTGCATTGCTTATAATCCAACTAGCTGCCCACATTCTGCACCTGAGGGCACATTAGTGAGTGAGCAATGCTATATATAATATATATATATATATATATATATTATAATTATATATATATATATAATAAGATAATAACTGCGACAATCTAAACGTGTCTTAGTGTTGTTGAAATAGGGTGGCTATGGGACTTTCCACTGTACAGAGAGTTAATTTCCCTAGAGAAGCCAGCAGCTGCAAATTAATTGAGCAGGCTGAACTCCTGATTGCTCATGGAGTTTTAAAAGTCATGAAGTGACTACACACAGAGAGACTGCTCTTCCCAGAGAAGGGGGGCAGAGAAGAGTTCTCCCCAGCTGTGAAAGCTGGCACAGTCCACTGGACGGTGGTCGTGGAGTCTGCTGGGACTGCCTGGGTTGTTAATCCCAGGAAGAGGAAGGAAGGATGCGAGACCGTGCTGAAGCGGGATGTCCTTTCCTTAACATTGTACTTACAGAGGAGAGATTCTCTGAGCTCTCGTAGGGCTGAGCTCCCCTAGGAAGGAGGGACGTGAGACCGCGCTGAAGCGGGACATCTGCTCCATAACCTTGGAATAACAGATAAGAGAAACACTATAATGCTGTGTGTAGAGACTGTATATATGTTTAGCTTTAATAGTACCGATTTTGGGGTGGTAACCAGCATAGCTGTCCATCCAGTTACTGAAGCTGCATGTATAGTTAGTCTCCTAAGAGAAGTAGGCATTTATTTTATGATTTGTTTTGAATTAAAGGGACGGTATTATTTATCCTTGTAAATAAACCCCATATAGAGAAATACTACGTTTCCTGCCTTAATCTGGGACATAAGATCCTACGCTGTGACGGAGACATCACACACACACACACACACACACACACACACACACACGCAAGAAAAGATTTATGAACACTTTAGTGTTTTCATATATTTCAAAAATAAAATATTAGTAGATTTTAAGCCAAGTTCTAATAATAGATAAAGATAACCTGAACAAACAAAACATGATACTTTTTCAACATTTATTTATCCACAAATGATTCAATATTCATGTGTGAAAAAATATGTGAACCTTTATATTCAGTACCTGGTGGCGCCCCCTTGAGGAACAAGAACTTCAGCTAAGCATTTTGGGCCTTATGCAGAGAGCATAGAATTTTAAAATTGGCGAATTTCATAAAAAGTAGCTTTTTTGGAGAGTTTTATTCTCCATATGCAGAAAAGTGCGAATTCTGCTATGTTTAACATGGATGCGTGTGGCGAGTTTAAATTGGCGAGATGCGCGCTTCAGAAACGTGTAAAAACAAATTCGCGCCTTTTTTTCCCCTTTACTATAGGCGGCGAGCGCCATCTTGCCATCTTTTCCTGGCGCGGCAAAAATGCGAGAATCGCGGCATTTTTTGGCGCGAACAGCCGCTTTATGCCGTTCGCACCTCTCTGCATTCGGAGAGTTTTAAAAATGGCGCGATGGAGGTTCTCGCCAGCCGCGAGGCGAGTTTTAGCAATTGAAAAAAGAAAATGGCGCGTTTTTCGGAACTCGCCATTTTCTGCCGGTTTCTGCGCGAAATTGTACAAAAAATGGCGAATTTCGAAATAACGATGCTCTCTGCATAAGGCCCTTTGTCAGGGTCGCCAAGACCTCCTGCCTAGCTTCTTTGTCCACCGGGTGTGCTGCTGCCTTCTGTTAGCTCTGGGTTCCTCTGTCTGTCTGTCTGTCTTCTTGTTGCTCCTCTCTCTAACCTATAGTTCTGCTTCCTGTCTGTTTCCCTTGCCTTTGTTTCAAGTTAGACTCCTATTGCACATGCCTCTGTCTTTAATCCTGATCTGTTCCTGTATTTTGATTCTGTTCTTAGTAAAGGCCCTTGCTGGTAATCTAGCTTGTCCCTGTTTGTTGCTTGCTCCCCGGTCTCAGTCCCTGCTCCCCGTTCTCAGTCCCTGCTCCCCGTTCTCAGTCCCTGCTTCCGGACCTATCCTGCCCCACCTGTCCTGTTCCAGTCTCCTCTGCTTGTTACCTGACTGCGCTATCTGCCGCCTGCCTCGGACCTCTGCTTGTCATCCGACTGCGCTGTCTGCCGCCTGCCTCGGACCCTCTGATTGTGACCCCTACTACGCTCCTGCTGTTCTGGCCACCGAGATCCTACCCGCCACAGGAGTCTCCCGTGACAGAAAACAAAGGCCACTTCTGGATCTCGCCGGAACAGATTCTCTGCCTGCCTGCTGCAGCAGACCGCATCCGCATGGTTGAAGATAAGTACTTTTATTTCTTTTTTGAAAATCCCAGTTGGGATCTTGAAGGTTTTTTGTTGTTGCTGCTAAGTGAGCTGCAAGAATTATTGCGTTCATAAAGAAAAACATTTTTACTGAGACTAGAACTGTTGCTGCAGAGACTAGTGCACCTTTCTTTGAGGTTTTTTTTTGTGTGCAGTGCCTGGGTTAACCCTTGCAGTACCTGTTGCCACCTTTTTAGACTCTGACTTTCATTCCCTGGACAAAGCTTGTCTCTGCATCCCTGGTTGGACCACTGCTGTTCACAGGGTTCCCTTTTCAAAAGACAAGAGTGCTTCCATTATTTTGTTACTGCATGCTGTGATTTTTTCCTGCAATCTGTAGTTCTTCCTATGATTGGTTCTAAGGTTTCAGGTTTACCTGCAAGTTCCCCTGAAGTTTGTTTCTCTGCAACCTATGATATCCCTACGCCTGATATCAAAAGTTTCAGATTTAACTGCAGGTTGTCTGTTTTATATGATATCCCTACGCCTGATATCTAAAGTTTCAGATTTAACTACAGATTTCTCTGTCTATGTTTTTTCCTTGCATTTATGATATCTCTGTGACTGATGCTAAGGTCTCAAAAGGTCAGCTCTCCTATCTTGTGTCTCTCTGTGTCTAATATTCCTGTTGTTTATTCTAATGCTTCTGCTTTAAAGACACATTTTATGCTTTACTGGTTTCTTGGGAAGTTTGGTTTCCCTACAGTATGTCCGAAGTTATGGCTCCCACTCTGAAAACAGTCTTGGGCGGTAAATGTGAACACAGTACCACTGGTTCTTCAGAACTTCTCAAAGCAAGGAAGAAGAAGAAAGGGAAGGGAGGTGTTGCTGTGGAAGTTGCAGAAGGAATTAAGGATGAACCCTTAACCCCAGAGTCTGCATTTGATTAAAGAGATATGCTGCAGCTTAAGGCAACTCACAGACGTATCCCAAGAATAGTGGAAGAAAAGAAAGAAGTATTTAATCAAGGAAAATATGCCCTAACTCAGACACTTCAATCTGCACGAAAAGAGATTGATTGTCTTCATGGACGTTTAGATAAAGCGCAAGAAGCCAAGGCTGCACTACAAAGCCGTCTATCCTCAGCAACTGCCAAGTGTGTTCTACAGGAAAAGAAAAGCACCAGTTGGAGAGTGACCTGGATGTCATGTCACGTGAGCTGGAGAGGGCATATGCTGATGCTGCTGAGGATCAGCGCCTCGCTTCTAAAAGTAACGAATTCCTGGAAATCTTTATGAAGGAAATTGACAAGCTTAATACAGAGCTTAAAGTCTCCCAGGAGGAGATTTGCTACTTCAAAAAAGAGATGGAAGTCGTTCGGGAGGAGAGATGCTACTTGAAAACAGAGATACGTTCTATGAGAGACGCCTCCGAAGAGTTAAATAGTAGGTTTGAAACTATAAACCAAATGAGTAAGACCTTCTTTGTCCAAGCCAGTGAAGGAGATAAAAGACTCCATGAATTAGAAGAGGAGAAGAGACTATTGATAGAAGAAAAGTCAAGGATGCAATTAGCACTGGAAAAAGCAGAGGGTGACTTGGAAAAAGAAAAGTATCAGTTGGAGAATGACAGGGTGATCTTGTCATGTAAGCTGGAGAAGGCTTACGCAGATAATGCCCAGTACCAGAGTTTCGTGGCTCAAGTTGGCACAGCACTGGAAGCATCTCAGAAAGAGGTTTTCAGGCTTACTACAGAGCTGGAAGCCTCTAAGGTGAAGAGTTGCCACTTAAACACAGAACTATGCTCATTGAGAAAGATCTACGGAGGGTTAAATAGCAGTTTTGAAACTGTAACCCAAGAGTGCAAGAATCTCTATGTCCAAGTCAGTGAATGAGATAAGAAATTCCATGAATTAGGAGAGGAGAAGAAACAGTTAGCCCAGGAAAAGTTAGATGTGCAGACAGCACTGCATACTGCAGAGAGAGTGCTGCAAGAAGAACGTGTCTCACTGGAGCAGCGCACACAAGCAGAAAATATGCTGCAGAGTCAGCTGCAAGAATTGCGTACACATCTGCAGGACACCAAGGAGAGATGGGTGAAGGCTGAGGAAAAGCAGCGAGTTCTGCAGGAAGAAAGTTTCCAGACTGCCTACAAAGTAAAGATGCTGCAAGAGTATTTGAGTACCCAGTGTGTCTCCACAGAACAGCATGAGGAGCTGAAGGCCACACTGAGTATAACCAGAGCCTCGCTGGTGGAGGAGCTTAGAGCCCAGGTGACCCTGTATGAGAGGGAGCACAAGGCGGTCCAGAAACTGAAGCAAGAGTTAGAGGAGCACAGGCACTGCTCCATCCATACCAGCCAGTACACTCACGAGAAAGAGACATGGAAAAGACAAGCTGCCGAGACCCTAGCAAAGGAATTTGCAGAGCTCCAAGACGTGATGAGGGATGCATGGAAGCAAGTTCAAAATGATCACAGTGAAGAGATGAAAGCCCTGAGAAGAGAATTGCAGGATGCACTTAACCAGGGATCTCTCACTGAGGAGTGGAAATTGCAACAACACCTAAAAATGAAAGAGCTAAAGCTGACAGCTGAACACACATCATAGTATCTCACAGCGCTGCAGGTGCAAATTGCTAAGCTCAAGACACAGCTTGCCAAAAAAGAGAGGGAGGAGGTGTCCGTCCTTCAAGTGGCTGGCCTGACACTGCACTATGGTGTCAAGATGGCTGATGCCTGCAAAGTGTTGAAACACACAGCCCATGAGAAGGCATAGCTGCAGCTGGAGCTGGACAAGGTCTGGGAGGAGTACCGGCAGCTACAGGTCAGAAATAAAGAAAAAGAAACACATTTAAGCCTTGTTCCAAGTCAGCTGGGAGAGATGGAGTCGCGACTCAACTCCAAAGAAGCTGAACTGACAACTGCTTTGAGTGGGACAAAATATATATATTTCTCTTTAGAACAGGAGGGGAGGGGGGCGGGTCTTTACAAAAAGAAGTGCAGAAGGACAGCTTCAAGAGCTGAAAACTCAAATAGCTGGTCTTTCATTGGGTGATGCAACGAAACGGCAGTCGCAATAGGAGACCATGGAGAGCAAACTCTGTGTCCCCACTGACTCATGTGGAAAGGCTGCACCCGTCCTTGATGCCCACGTTCCTGATGTCTCTGCCCCTGCATTTGGGTTGAACGCACCCATTCAGAGGTTCCTTGCAGCACCCAATGTACCTGTGGAGTACCCTCTGCCAGCTGACAAACCACCAGAGGTGGGTCACCTTGAGTCCACTTTTCATCAAGGCCTCAGGAAGAACCTGGAGGATCGTCTGGAGCAGGGGGGCGCAAACTTTTTTCCCTGCGCCCCCCTGCCGGCTGTCCCCTCACTCCCGCGCCCCCCTCCCAACCCCAACTTACCCGCGCTCCGGCGTAATGACGTCACGTTGCCATAGAAACGTGACGTCACATGACCTCGCAGCGTCATTTTGACGCCGCGTTGCCATGGCGACACAGGGAGGAAGCCGCCGGAGCCACGGTAAGTTAGGTTTACAGAGGCCCTGCAGCTCCCCCGGCACTTAATTCAAGTGCCTTCGGGAAGCGCGCGGGGCCTCTGTAAACCCCGCGCCCCCCGTCGGCAGTGTCGCGCCCCCCCTGGGGGTGGCGCCCCACAGTTTGCGCACCGCTGGTCTGGAGAACGCTCTCGAGAGGGGGGAGTAATGTCAGCGCCTAGACCTCCTGCCTAGCCATAGCTTCTTTGTCTACCGGGTGTGCTGCTGCCTTCTGTTTGCTCTGGGTTCCTCTGTCTGTCTGTCTGTCTTCTTGTTGCTCCTCTCTCTGTCTTATAGTTCTGCTTCCTGTCTGTTTCCTTTGCCTTTGTTTCAAGTCAGACTCCTATTGCACATGCCTCTGTCTTTGATCCTGATCTGTTCCTGTATTTTGATTCTGTTCTTAGTAAAGGCCCTTGCTGGTAATCTGGCTTGTCCCTGTTTGTTCCTTGCTCCCCAGTCTCAGTCCCTGCTCCCCGTTCTCAGTCCCTGCTCCCTGTTCTCAGTCCCTGCTTCCGGACCTGTCCTGCCCCGCCTGTCCTGTTCCAGTCTCCTCGTTGCTGACCTCTGCTTGTTACCTGACTGCGCTATCTGCCGCCTGCCTCGGACCCTGTGATTGTGACCCCTACTACACTCCTGCTGTTCCGGCCACCGAGATCCTATCCGCCACAGGAGTCTCCCGTGACACATTTCCTATTACTGCTGGTCAGTCTCTCAGATCGGTTTTGAGGAATTTTGACCCGTTCCTCCTTACACAACTGCTTCAACTCAGTGACATTTGAGGGCTTCCTTGCATGGAGTGCTCGCTTCAAGTCCTGCAACAACATTTCAATGGAGTTTAGATCCGAACTTTGACTAGGCCATTCTAGAACGCAAAATTTCTTCTTCTGTAGCCATTCTTTTGTAGATCTGATTGTATGTTTACAATCATTGTCTTGCTGAATGACCCACTTTTGGTTCAGCTTCAGTCCACGAACGGATGGACCTGACATTCTCCTCTAGAATCTTTTGATACAATGGATGGTTGTGTCAATAATGGCATGCCATCCATGTCCCGAGGCAGCAAAGCATCCACAAACCATCACACTCCCATCAACATGCTTGATGGTTGGGATGAGGTTATTCTGGTTGAATGCAGTGTTTGGTTTTTGACAAACATAAAATTTCTTATTGATGCCAAAAAGTTCTACCTTTGACTCATCTTTCCAGAGAACATTGTTCCAGAAATCTTGTGGATCTATGCGCTCTTTGGCAAACTTTAGACGGGCAGCAATGTTCTCTTTTAGAGAGCTGTGGTTTCCTCCTGGCTATAGTTCCATGAACACAATATTGTTCAGTGTTTTTCTGATAGTTAGCCAAGGTGTATGGCCTCCAGATCCTTGGATGTTACTCTGGGCTTCTTTGTGACTTCCTGGATGATTTGCCAGTTTGTTCTTGGATACATTTTGGTAGGACAACCTCTCCTGGTCAGCGTGACTGTGGTCTTGAACTTTCTCCATTTGTAAACTTATGTCTGACAGTCCATTGGGTGGACCCCAAATCCTTAGAAATTGTTTTGTAACCCTTCCAAGACTGATAAGCAGTAATAACTGCCTTTCTGAGGGCATCAGAGATTTCTTTTGATTGTGGCATGACGTGTTTCCACACACCTGTATGGTGAAGACCAAACTCACAAAGTCTCTGCTCTTGATATAGAGTAGGGCCTCACAAACTCACCCCTGCAGATCTACTTAATTATTTAAAAATCAGATTGTAATTATCCCTTTTAATTTAGCTGATAAAACCAGGGTTTCACTTACTTTTTCACATACCCTGACTCAATTACTCATTGTTTGTCTAATTCATACATCATTTTGTTTCAAAAGACATGGAATTAGTTAATATAAACCCTATTGGATATTTAAGAAAAGACTGGTTTTGATTCAAGAAGGTTATAATGGAAAAACTATGGAATGTCATTAATTATCCTTGGGGTTCACAAACTTTTTCTCGCTACTGAACATACACAAACGGTACATGTACTGCTGCGGCCGAGTTTATTCGAGCATTTGCCCGTTCTCGGCCGCAGCAGTAACCTGGCGCGCGCCAGAGGGTGCCGGGCGCACGCCAAAGACACGGAGGAGCGCCCTCCGATCGGGGCTTTCTCCCTCCCGCTGCCGGGTCCGCCGGGTCCCCCGGAACACCCTGCCGCCATCCCCCACATCGCGGGACACCAGGGCTCCCTCGGGGAGCCCTGGACGCGCGTGCAGGGGGCGCAGGCACCCGATGACGCGTGACCGCGCGGCACGCCGAGGGAGTGCGGCTAGCATGCCGGGGCATCCCCAGGCTTGCGGAGCTAGCCGCACTCAAATAAAATGTGCCGCCTCTGTACTTATGCACATCTTCCCACCACCTTGTTTAAGAGCATGTTTAAGGGACTGGCCCTTTATTTAAATAATGTGAATCCTTGCACGTGTGTTGTGGTCATGGAGTTTGAAACCCTGGGCCTGTGACATATTATTCTGAAATGTGATGGAGAACAGTAAATTTACCCATAGGACATAAATCAAGATTGCTGACCTGCGTTGTTTTACATAAGAAAAGTGTCCTTCTGTTTTAAGGGGACTTTTTCGTTGAAAGGGATACAGTACGTGGATATTGCTAGTTGATGCCAAACATGATTAGTGCTCCCCTCTTAGGCCCAAGGCATACTACATTAATCACAACAGGAATAGGTATTATTTTCCCTTTGGAAACTTTATATTGACTAAGCTAATTATATGTGCAAATACCTGTAATTAATTTCATTAGAATATGGAAATGGATTAATGGAAGTTATTTCTAAATACAACATTTGTTCAGTAATGAAACATGAGTAATTTCTAAATACCATGTATGTGCGCTAATATACAAAGTTATTTGTACATACATGCATGTGTTCTGATACTGAAATACTGTACTTACAGGTGGGCCCCGGTAATGCGGCGGGTTCCATTCTATGGCCCTGCCGCAAAGCGAAAATCACCAGAAATCAGAACTGGCGATTTTTGGCATCTGTGCATGCGCAGACTGGCAATTCCCCCTTCTGCGCATGCACAACCTCTGTTGTACGCATGCGCGACCTCCGTTCTGTGCATGTGGAACCTCGACGCCCTTCGTTCAGCGCATGCGCGACCTGGGCAGCCCCTGTTCTACGCATGTGCAGACATGGCAGCCCCCTTCCTGGTACCGCTGTATGAGCGGAACGCCATAAAGCGGGCTGCCGAAAAGCGGGGCCCTACTGTATTTCTAAATAGCAGCTATGTGTGCTAATAATGGTGTGTTTAAGCAAAGCAGTCATGTTAATTGATACATTCAGACATTCCTAAGCTTCATTATTATCCTTCTTCACTGCATATGTAAAGATGTAAGTCAGATATATACTTCTCTGGGATTGCTTATAGGGAGGATGTACATTTATGACTTAAGTCAGCGGTGCGCAAACTGGGGGGGCGTGAGATTTTTTTGTGGGGGGGCGCGGGCGGTTGCAGAGGTCCCGCGCTCTTCCCCAAGGCATTTAAATTAAATGCCAGGGGACCACACGAGGCCTCTGCAACCTCTTCTTACTAAGATTCAGCCGGCTTCAGGACGCATGAGCATGGCAAATGACGCCGCAGGGTAATGTGACATCATGGTTGCCATGGTTACGTGATGTCAAATGACCCTGTGGTGTCATTTGATGCTGCGCGAGATAAGGGGGGGGGGGGGCGGCGCAATAACAGAGGAGAGCAGGCATGGGAGGGGCAGCAAAAAAGTTTGCGCACCCCTAACTTAAGTAATACACCACCCTCCCCCTCCTGAGTTAACCATAGCACTGCTGAGAGAATCTGAGATGAATATAGTCCAGTTCCTAATTACTTAGCCAATTTGCATGTAATTTTACATACCAGGGGATAAAATGAATGCCAACCCAAAATGAGTGAAACATGATTAACTGCTACATTGTCTTGAGTGAACACGGAGTTACAGTATGATCTGTACGCAATCTGAAGGGATGGCAGACGGAACAGGGATGACTCCTCCCCTTCTGCTTCATCATCAGTGATGTGACCGCTTAGCCAACCAGTTACGTGATCGCAAGTGCTGCGGCACTCTGGCCCCGCGGCCCCTCTGGCATTCAAAGGGATAAAGGTCTGGATTTATTTTGCACTAGGCTTGATGCAGGGGGTCTCGGGAGCTGAGCCGCGTTTATTTCAGCTCCGTCCGGGGACACCCTGCTTCCTGAGATACATACCTCCGAAGGTGCCTTTATTTATTTTACCATTATGTGCTTCTTTAGGTTTATGCCCTGTTATGGGGTGATTCATTAAGGTCTGTAACAGATTAAAGCACCGGATCCCTTCTGAACCTAGGCTTTAACACTAATGTATAGTACCCTTTACCTATTTTCTGTGCTGCCTCAAGTTGCTCGTATGTAGCCAAATGTCCTCCTTCATATTCACATACAGCTTTTGCTTCTCTGTAGGTAAGTTGGTATTTTCCATTCCGTGATTCTCTGTGATAGACTCCAGCTGCTTGTTCTGTAGAATAGAACAATTATGATATTGTTTAACAAAATGTAGGCAAAAGGAACTAGTTTACCTCTATAATTGCATATATCAGATGGCACAACTTGGTGCCAACGCCACACAAAGCAGCCATCTTATTGGCAGGGGACATTGGTTTGTTGCCCAGAAAAGAACAAAGTGTTCCATGAACAGTTTCTTGTATTAGTAAATAGTCCAAAATGCAATTATGTGCATTACCTCAGTCTTGATTTTGTATAAAAGTAACAATAAGTGTTTTTGGTTGTTGGGAATTGGTGATTGTGAATGTTCATGATCATATGTTCCCCATCTTGATTGATTGAGTATTGTGTTCATCATGGAAACTGTACTGTGCAAATATGAGAAGTAGTGAAAATGCAATACAATTTCTCAACCAACTCCACGTGGAGGTCATGAACTTAAGCTTATAAAGTAATGCTAACTTTCCATATATCCTCTATTCCAAGGGTGGCCAACTCCAGGCCTCCAGGGACAGGGTCAACAACTGAACCACTGATTGAGCCCCCTGTGCCGAAGCAGGGATATCCTTAAAACCTGGCCTGTTGGTGGCCCTTGAGGACTGGAGTTGGCCACCCCCGGCTCTATTCTTTCTAAACCAGAAATGTGTGTTTTTTAACATAATTTTCTTTGCAGATTAGAACTTCCTATAAGGGCAATGAAAGAGGGCACCGTTTACTGTAATTAATTGTATACATGTGAAAGGTTTTTAGTAATGATACCTAAACAAACCTTTTCTAGAAGATTGTTTAGATAAATATAAATCATGATGAAAGCGCTCATCAGGGCCTTCACGTTAGCTGTGGTTGCCACCATCTTTTTTGAGCAAATGTACTCATGTTGAACTTGTGTGGGATGTTGCAGTCAGTAGTGATGTACCGGGTACCCCAAAAAATACCTGGTACCCGGCGCTTTTTCAGCTCACAGGAAATTACCTGGACCTGGCAGCAGGGGGCTGGGACCGGCACCGGGTAATTTCAGGACAGCTGGCATACACAATTGTACACTGACTTACAGTAGAATGTCCTTAAATGTTTCTGCATGTGAGTGGGCAAATTAAGATGTGTTCCAATGTGTTTCTTTTAGTAAGTACTCTTTTCCAGATGACACTTCAGTCTCTAATATATACAAACGAATGGAAAATATGATAGGCGGGCCTCAAGGGAAAGAGGTATTCTGAGGTCTAAGACTTGCATACATACGATTTTCTACCAATCAAAATAATGTTTTTTATTGAATAAGGAGATGCTATATTCTCATGAACATTTGTAATAAATGTAATGTAAAATAAAACAATACTAATTAAAAAAAACTTCTGTTGCAGAGAAATTTTTACATGTATGTATGTATGTATGTATGTATGTATGTATGTATGTATGTATGTATCTTCATTTACATAGCACCATTAATGTACATAGCGCTTCACAGCAGTAATACACGTGACAATCATACAAATAATACATAATGGGAAGAAGTGCTTTAGACATCAAAGTAACATTTAGGAAAAGGAGTCCCTGCTCCGAAGAGCTTACAATCTAATTGGTTGGTAGGACATGAATTGTTACCTTATTTAGGGATCTAATGTATGTATAAACGCAGATAATTTTCTAAGGGCGGAGACGCAGCATATGCAAAAACATTTTCTGAATTTTAGACTTGCTCCAATTCAGATATAGTAGGTATTTTTTTTTTTGGCAAATAAATGGAGAAAAAGAATGGTGCACAGAGAAGTAGACTGTGATGCATCTCATAAAATGTGCACCTTGGAACACCTCCCTAACTCCTCCTGCTGACACTATCCAACACACTGTGGCAGATGGGCAAAATTGGAGCAAAATACTTTGATATATACAGTAGGTGCAGGTTAAAAATTACCCAGTTTTGTGCCAACATTTCCTTGATACACAAACCGCTTGGGTTTTACGCATCCCCTTCCTAAAATAAGTTCATAACACATTTCCTCGCTGGCTTATGGCCACAGCACCCTCAGTAGCTATATTGTATAGGAAAATAATTGTGAGACAAGGAAAGTTAAACCGCTCCACTAGTCTTTGCATATACTTTTCACTTACTATTATACTGAGAAATCGGGTATCTAAAAAAAGTTCCTTAAATACTGTATCTATGTCCCTGCTGCAGCTGTATTGTGTAACTGACTATACAGTACATAGTGTGAGGTGTTGGTGGAGTTTTTCCACTATGGTGTGTTTAAATTGTTCTGTTCTTAATAAAAGCATAGAAACAATTGTTCAATTATTTATCAATGTGTGTAAAAGCGGATCCTTACAAAACAAGAGTATGGGACACCGCCTACGATTTATGGCTAGTTGTAAATGAAAGGATTGGTAATTTTAAATACTTGTTGAAAGATATATTGTAAACCTATCACAATGATTTATCTTGACATTATTAGGACATAATACAATTTCCATGGAAAGGGCCAATCACCCTATAATTTCTGTAGGTTATCATGAAGTTAAAGGTTACATTACGTAGGTAATACCGTTTTACTAGAGGATAATACACATTTTTGCAACAGAAACCCTCGGCACAGATTTAAATGGTAGCAGCAACAAAGCATACTGTATTGGTATAGGTAACACAATTTCAAGTCGAGACTGGTTATAAAATATGTATTATCAGTAACATTTGAAGGAGGCAGTAAAGCTATAAGATGTGCAGTATTGGTCATTCAGAAGCACCAGTGTTGTCTAAAGTCAGTCCATTGTTAATGGTAACTTACCATAAAGTTGTTGAGTAAGCAAAGTTCCCACTTTACAAAGTTTAAAACATTTTGTGTAAGGTAAGGTGGATGTGGCTGGGTAACACTACGTGAGCATAAATGTGATCCTTATTTTTGCTGATATCTCGCTCATAAGGGAAACAATTGTTTGATGGTAACCTAACCTCTCCTAACTAGTGCAAAAAAGCAACTACAAATCTCAGAGGAAGATGTTAATTAGTTATAATGTATAATATCACATTTTCCATCATTATAGCCCATTTTGTTTCAAATGATTTCTAAATACTATTCAAAACGTATGGGGCAATGCATGTGTAGTGTACAGTAATCATATGAGCATGTTACAAATGCTGTATTTCCCTTTAACTCAAAGACAGGAAACGTATGCTAGTAATACATGGCAGTGCTGTATGTTTTCACTTTTTCTGATTTCACCAACAAGGCATTTCAAGGAAACTGTAGTAAACTGGGTATTCTGCACCGAGAGCTGGGTTCTCAGTTCTTGAATTAAACATACTACACTGCAGCATATCTAAGCACTATGTTTAAAAACACACCAAAAGCAGTAATTACATAACACCAAGTCTTGTTCTGGAGATTTCCGATGCAAAGCATTGATACCGTATGAATGAAACATTACATACCTAGCCAGATAGAATTGTGCAGAACTCCGTTCTTAAATCCCCAACCAGAAATTTCATCCAACTGCAAGACACCCAAGAAAACTAAGAATATCATTATTTTCATGTTTCAGCAATTTAAGAGGGATGTCTTCAAGGGAAAACTCCTTTTGCATCTGACTGAATTCTTCTGAAACATCTGGACACCACACTCTCTTTTTAAGCAAGACTTTTTTTTCCTCCAACTGTGAATTCATTGAGCTTGCTCCAATTAAACAGGCAGCTGTAGTATTTCACAATAAGAATGACGTCTGAATATATTAGTTTGAAGATGAGGATAATAATCTCCACCTGTCTGCCTTTCCTTGTGGTTATGGTCCCACCAGACGCTTTGGGAGGGAATCATCAAAGATTACTTGCTCTTTTCAACAGTCATCAACCTTACTGCCTTCTTGTAGGCAATTTGGAAAAATACTGTCTATTCTGTAAGACTGAGTCATAAGGTGGAAACTGAGATGATAAAGTCTAATATCGCTTTACCGATTGTTATAAGGAAATGATGATAACAGCACCATAATATAGTTTACCTAGCCTTTAGCTCCATCTCATATCTGGCATTGTACCCTACAGGGCAAACTATTGTTTTAACTTGCCTAATAACTTGTTCTATTTGCCATTCATTATTTTAATTGCTCCATTGGGGAAGAATCTTCAAATCTACATATGTAACCCCACTTTGGGTTACTAAAGGTATATCAGGGGTTAATGTCTGGTGAGTTGTTACAAGGCAATGACCATTAAGGTATTGTTGCACGAGTCCATCCATGATCTTGCCCAGTAACAGGGGTGGAGTGACGTGATTAGGAGTACAACCACTCCCCAGTAACCATGGTGAGTATAAAAGGAGCAGTATAGGGGGTTGGGCCTTAGACCACCAGGAGGACTCCAGGTGAAAGAGGAGAGGGTCTTAACCTGTCTGCATGTAGTCCTAGTCTAGTAAGTGTAAAAACGATGTGTAATGATGTAAGATCACCTTTGTTGTTTTATAGTCAGGTAAGTGTCCCTACATAGATAGGCCCACTCACTAGCTAATGGCAAGGCCATAAGAATATACTGAAGGAGTGTGTGCATGGCAGGTCCCTTTGCGTGGGATTCCCAAACACATGGGGTCTCCAGGGCTGTCACATACTGTATCAAGGTTGCTCCAACGCCAGCCTTGGAAGAAGTAAGCCCACCAGGTCACTAAAAAGGACAGCTGGGTTTTTGCATTAATGAGGGTCAAATGGGAACCCTGATGGCATTACATCCCCAGGCAGAAGTTCTAGGAAAGTGGCTGCATGAGGACTACAGGATCTTAGAGGTTATAGAAATGGAGGTTCCCCTTTGACTATGTGCAAGACAAGAGTGATGTAAGCCATGTGTGCCTCCCTGTGGAGATGTATGGACTCCAGGGAAGAGAATGTAAGTGTAAAAGCCTGTCCTGTCAATTAATCCTGTCCTGTGTATAAAAGTTCCTGTCCCCCTTTATTACCACCCTGAGAGCTTACACTACAAGCCAGCCGAATGCCAGCACCCTGAGAAGGTACACAGAGTCTGTGGCACTACCTCTACACTACCTCATAGTGACACTCTTTAGGGGTCGGGCAAGGAGGGGTTACACATAAAAGACACAGTTTTGGCAATTTGTACTTAGTAAAAAAAACCTCTTGGTCAGGGCCAGCTCCAGAAATTTTAGAGTAATATGCAAAAGGTTCAAGTGCAAAGAATTCACTTGGGTGAAAAAATGGTGGCAAGTAATCGTATAAATTAACAATATAAAGTGTAAAAGTGTGAGCACATCTATGTAAAAATATAATAATTAAAAAACAACCACTGAAAGAAATGCTGCTCTGAAGGTTATGAAATAGAAAGTGGCCACGAGAATCAAAGTGCAGGATTCCTAGGGTATATAACAAATAAAAGACAAACATAGTGTAAAGGGTCAAGATAAAAAAAACTTGTCTGTGAATCAAAAATAGGGGGTGTCCCATGCACGGTGTATGATATAAACAGGCGTGTAGAGAAATTCTCTGATGGTAAGTACTTCTCCGGTGAGGGACAAAGGAACCTCAGAATATGCATAAACGGATAGATACAAAAATAGTATAATAACGTTTTATAATAAGAGCCGTGACAAAAGTGAAGATACACTAAGAATTTCACAGATAATTTGCACTTTTCAACCATCACTAGGTCAGAGTAACGTAAAACAGTGTGTCTCTTTCGAAATGCCGACTGCTCGCCGTTCAGCAGGCGCCTGCATTCTTGCTGCTGAAATATGAGGTCATGGGTAGGGACGGGACAAGTAGATAAAAAGCGTCCAATGCAGGAAGACAGCGTCGCTTGCCTAGCTTTAGGATGTCAGTTGCGCTTTTATCACCAATGCGTTTCACTCTTCAAAGCGCTTCCTCAGGGGTTCTGACTTAAGAGAGTTCTTAGTCCCTTTTTGTAATATATTGGGATGATGTCACGGGGAAGCATAACCAATAGAAATCGAGTGTGGCAGTATACAGACAATAGCTTAAGCTAAACAGTTGCAAAATAAACATATAATAGCAGCTCCAACACAAAAAAAGGATCAGAAGAAGCGGAACTCACCAGCCAAAAATGTAATTAAAAAACTTTTATTTAAACTACATAAAAAGGTATGACATCTACAAACAAAAGAACTCCTCCTCCCACGCGTTCCACTCCGTCACTGGCGCTTTCTTAATGTGCTGAGATTTGTGATTTCCATAACAATCAGGGCTGCCACCTTCTACTGAATTCTAACCCGGATACTTTTTGCTATGAAATACATTTTTAAAATGTATTTTTTATTTATCTTACTTTCTCCGGCGGCATGCGGTAGCATCTCCCCCGGCAAGGTCCAGTCAAATAGCACTGCGTTGCCATGACAATGTGACGTCACACCACAATGGAATGCCTTATGGCGCCGACGCATCAAGTGACACCCTGTTGTCATGGCACGCTGTGATGCCACATAAAGTCCCATTGTCATGGTGACACCATTTGACGTCGCTGAGCCATGTTGACTGGACCCTGCAGGGGGAGATGCCGATTCTGCCACCCATAGATTTCTCAGTCTCTGGGTCAAACCCCGGAGTGGTGGCAACCCTGATAGTATGTAAACCTATGCATATCTGGTATCAATGTACTCGGGCGAACCTGGGTGTTAGTATTTAGTATTCTTTTCCGTGATTACACTGAGCTTGTGTGATGCAAAGTCCGAAGTTAGTGTACATTTATTGAAAAAACATACAGATCACTGTTTTCAACAACAACAAAAAAATGGTTTTCAATAGAAACGTGTCTATAATTTTTGAGGCATTTGTTTTCAGAAAAATATATACTCTTATGGGGGTAATCTTACACTAGAGGGCAGTTTTGCCCTGCCAATCATGGCATGCACCTTTTGTGTTCAGCCCTGAAAAAGTCAGACGTAAAGAACCTTACACAGTCTTACTAAGTTAGGGCCAATACAGTATGTCAACTTATCCATTTTGGTATCAGTGTTCTAAGGGGATCGAGGGTGATGCAATTTAGTATTCGTTTCCATAATTGTACTAAGCGGGAATTACAAATGTTGATGCAAAATCTGAAATTAGTGGTCATGTTATTTATCTCAAAAATTTACACCATTTTCAATAGACGGATTTTTTTGGTGGGGAAAGACACAGTACTCATGGCTGAATTCTTTGGAGCATGTATTTTTGGAAAATATATACTTTCATGGGAGGGGAGCGGGGTTATGCAGGAACATTCATTCAGCCTTAAAAATGCAGACAAGTAAACTCATATCTGGTATCATTGTACCCAGGGGACACAGTACAATAACATGTTGTATATTTTTCCATGATTACACTAAGCAAGTCATATTTATGACATTATATCTTGACCATATGGCATGCAATCTATTCAAGATAGACACAGATGACAAAGCTCAGCTTGTGCGGGAAAAAATGATGTGTAGTTTTCAAAGTATAGAGAAAGTCTCTCCCAGAATTTATGGTTAAACAAATGTAGAGTAAAAGGTTTAACATTTGCTTGATCACACAACTGGGACTCACAGTAACTACCCACGGCAACATAAGGGAGTGTTGAGCCTCCTCCCTTGTGCCAGACTTCCTCCATGCTTCAGAGATATGCAGAAAATGAAACCGAGTGTGAAGAATGAATGCGGACCAGCAGTGGACAAAGTGTGATGGTTCTAGAGTGGTAAAGAACACCACTGCTGTTTTATTTACAGTCTCAGAGTTTAACTAGTTTTGTTTTTACATACTTACTGGTTTACTTACCTACTAAAAAATTTTATTTTAGAAAAACTACCTTTTCAAAAACATTTTTTTTAAAGCAAATATATTGTTTGCACAATTCTAAAGTACAGTTAAACAACCTTTGTCCTAATAAATATATAAATATATATAAAAAGTAAAGGTGCGCAAAATATAAAAACAAACAGTATAATAAGGATGCTAATGGATGCTGCCACAATGTGTAGGAAACACACAACTTCAATAAATATAAAGGAAAGAAAAAACAAAGGGCGCAAACCACTGCAAACAATGTTTAAACTAATAAACACTTGTAGGGATATGGTATTATGAAAGTCCAATCTGTGGAGTCCAAAACGGGGTGAGACCTATAAATGAGAAAAATAGTCAAATATGGTGAAGTAAGTATGCTTTAGTGACACACAGCGCATGCATAGATTCTACTTACGAAGTGGTAGATAATAATGGGCATGTCAGGATAAAATCCTAGTCTTTAACAGCAATAAAAGAACCGGTAACCGCAGGATCCGTTTGCACCATCACGAAGAAACGCCGTCTGCTATCCGGCGCTTGTGCTCCAGTCCTCTGCCCTCCTCGGTCACAAAGTCTCGCGATGTTTGCGCGATGACGGTCAAATCACACCTATTGTATCCGGAAGTATCTCCGTTGGTGCAGTCAGCCCGAGGATGTAGATTAAAGTCCCAATTGCTTTAAATACGGCATACAGCTAAAGCAGGCTAGTAAAATTTCGGCGACAAGACTACCGTAGCCCTATGCGTTTCGTCTTAACAGACTTTTTCAATATATATATATATATATATATATATAAAACTTTTTTTTTAAGGATTACAATACAACTACTTTTATTAAGCAACTTCAACACCTGTAAATATTACTAGTGAATAGAATGAATAATTACGGTTTCATTTATTTTGCCCAACATTTACTGTTTGCACCTTTGTAAATGTCTGAAACGCTCTATTCGGTTGTTTCTCATCTCTCTCTCTTTCATTATTTCACATTAATCGCATACAATGGATGAAAATTGCTGGGAATAAATATGCCTAGAAATTTGATAGTGTTGATTGCCAATTTAAATGGAAAGGGTCCTACCCACCCTAGTTCCTTCGGGGTAAGTATTTCCGGATGTGGGGTCATCTGAGCTGAAATTAAAAGGCTTCAGCTCTAGAGACCCCCTGCTTAAATGCTATATATGCGCTTTTTCCTTCCCTTATTACCTTATCAACTATACATTGGAAGCTGCACGGCCTGCCTACCACTTCAAGGGAATGTGAGTATTATATTGTTCAGGGGAACCTGCCAATGAGACTGATGGTGGGTGGGCGAGTACCATCTACCACCTGTCTTCAGGAGGATAGTACCCATACCATTGGACATTAAGTACTAATATCATTACTCATTCCTTATACCTTGTTTAGTGGTCTGGCATATGTAATTCTCATATACCTGCATTGGAGCGCTTTAGCCTATTTCTATCTTAAATGCTATATAAAAAGAAAACATTTGCCAAAAAAAAATCCACTGGCCTGAATTGCTGCTTTAAGTATGTTGCCATATACATATTCTCTATTTAGCATCAATTTAATGCAAAAACACCCAGAGGTTATAATATTAGCCGACTTGTCTAAATAGTTACATTTAGATGTGTATGTGGACTTACTTTTGACAAGGACAATTGATATCAATAGAAGATAAAAGAGTTAGGTAGATAACACCCAACAAAAATTACACTTTAGTAGCAAATGAAAAAATACAGCCGAAATAGTGCATCAAGAGCAGCCATTCAGCAATCTGCCCGGTGATTGTGCATCTGTTTTGGGGATTCTGTGCCCACACACCAGGTGAGGTCTTAAAAGGAAACATTGGACAACTAAAATGAGCAGGAACAGGTGGCCTGAGACAGATTAGAAGTGGTTCAGGGGTCGTGAGTTAAAGAGCCTTGTTTGAGCTGTGAAATTAATCTGTGTGGCGCTTGAAAAAGAATATGGATTTTGTCAACAAATATGATAAAATAATGCATGTTAATCATATTCATGGAGCTGGGAACATTAAGAAAATGCATGAACCCAACATCTGTTGCCACTTTCCCCTTGAAATGAAGCAATAGAATTTAGGATTCACGTTGATATTCACAAACATAGAAGGAGAAAAAGAGTTCTCCTGCAAGATCCCCATTAACTGCACAACAAAGCTGAAGATGGTCTTAAGGGTTCAAATACCCACTACATAAATTAGTAGATAAGCTGTAAGGGATACAGATAAGTAACCGCTCCCAGCACTGTGAGAGGGCAGTTACCAGTAAAATCCAAATGGCCAAAATAATAAATACTTTAATGATAAACCAAAACGGCGCATAGCTCGTGACGCATACTCAGTTCAAACGTAAAAACAATTAAAACACACATTAAGGGTGGCATCGCGTCGTCGTCGTGGAGGAGGAGTAACGGGTGAGATCGCTCTGATGCGGTGGGTGGGGAGCGGTTTGGCTTTGAATTGTGCATGTACTGTGCTTTATGCTGTTTGCAATTCTAGCGTTACTGATCGCGGGACCTATTGATAAGGATTGATCCCTGATATGTTTCCCTAACTTACAGCACTTGCCCATTGATTTTTATCCGTACCTGCACCCCACCCCGAGATAGGAGGCTATGACTATATCCTGACATAGATTTATACACTCTGTCTCACTATCTGCGATCAGAGTACCTAGTAAAGGGAATTATACCTAGTTATTGCGGATTTACCCCAGATATCCCTCTATCGGGTGCCACCCTTAATGTGTGTTTTAATTGTTTTTACGTTTGAACTGAGTATGCGGTATCTCACAAGTTATATACATATTCACGTTGATATTGCTATATTAACTTCTGTCCGGTACCATTTAAGGCAGCTTCCCTGGCCAATTTTAAAGTTAATGATGTGTTGTAGTATGAAATACAAAATAACAAACTTAGTATTGCAACACAAACATACAACATTCTAAAATATAAGTAACATCAGTAACAGGCTAACTGACTCACATGATGTCACAGGTTTCCTGAATGTATGGCCACTGTGTATGTGTGGAGATATGGAATCATGCTGCCTAGGATTTCTTATGATGGAACCTGGTTTATTTAATAAATACATAAGAATGTCTAAGACCACTATTGGCCAGACATTTCCCTTAAGTCATCGTCCCTTGCATGAGCAATTTCCACTCCCTCACACACTGACTCAGGAATCTGCACAACATACCTTTGACTGCTAAGCTTGAATTGAATGATAAAGGCTTTAGCATAAACATTTGGAATTGCACAATACAGTCAACATATTTCTGGGAATAGAATACACCCTTTACCCTTGAATATGTGTCACAAATCTATATTTAATACATGAAATAACTGGAAAATTAGATCAAAGTGCAGGTACAGAAATCCTGAAATCTTCCATTTGTATATCGCCAGGTTGAGCTTAATACTGGATGCCAAAAAGTCAAATAATTAGAAGAATCTTAACTTATTAGTGTAATTGACCTTCTTGAAAAGATTGTCACACTTGAAGTGAAGCTTTTCATTTTTATTGGTGTTTTGATTTTTTATCTCAGTCTCTTGTTTAATATGCTACGAAAATGTATTTCCAATTCATTTGTGTTAAACTTTTAATTAATTAGGTTTTAGTCATTGTTACAAACAAACCTATTTTTAAGTTTTGCATGTAGCCCCTGCTACATGTGCATAATGTGAACAATGCAGAATTGGTCTGCTCCACCTATTACATGATGCAATTGGGAATGGGAGACACTGTCCCTTGTCTGCCTGGCAACACATGACAGGTGAGACTGTATGGGATTGGATGGCAGGAAGAACGTATGGAATGTTTTAGCAGGTGGTCAGTTTGATAGATACAGAGAAAGAGGGGGATAGAGAGAGACAGTCCAGGTGACAGTGAGAGGGGTGTCAAAGTGCAACAGGATGTCAGACATCCAGGAGGCCTATCCTGCAACCATTGAGTATCCTTTGTATGCTGTATTGCACGCACACACACACAGACACACACAAATGTGTAACCTGTAAGAGGCCTGCAACGTGACTGCATACCGTTTTGATAAGAGTGCCAACACAGTGCTGGCAATAAGAGGAAGGAGGGAAAATCCTCACCCTGGCTCAGGAACCCGCTATAATGCCTGGGATCCATCATTACATATTTCTTTTCATAAACCCCTAACAGTTCCTGAACTCACTTCTATAAACACCTACTATAAAGGTAAAGGGGAGAGACTTTCTACAATAAATCCAGTTTTATTTAAAAGAACTAGTGGAGAACATACTTTACTGTAAATACGTTTTCATACACCTCTCATATTCATGCCCCCTCCTTGGGACTTTTTTCCACTTCTACTTATATCATCCAATTACTGCGGCACCCTCTTAATTTCTGAACAATTAGGTTAATTCAAATACCTATAAATCACGTTTGATACTGTATATAAACCCCATTGTTTTTATCTTTGGTTTACAGTATCTCTACTAGTAATAAATATGTCTGGCATATGTGCTGCTGGGATTCCACCCCAGAGGTGGCTGCTGCTGACATAATTGTAAAGTGCATTGAACTTGAAAGGTCCTTTATGGTATTTAATAGGACGCTGTCCACACATCTGTAAGGATTACACTTTTATTTGTGACAATACTGTACATCTCTGCAACACCTTCTGACTTTTTCTTCAGCTGTTCCTCCCACACCCGGTTCACATGGAGAAGCTTTCTGCACCAGAGTATGGTCACCAGATGTCCGTTTTTTCCCACACATACACTTTTTAGGGGCTGTGTCACCGTCCCGGCGGATTTCTGACAAACTTTGTTTTTGGCCGGGCACTCTCTCGCATGATGCTCATCTCGACGTGGGAAGAGCTTTCCAAGAAGCAGCACAGAGGGAATCCCTCCTAAGATACTGAACTTTTGTGCATGAACCAATAGAGATTCTTGAAAAGCAGGCATTTGTCTATCATTTTTAAACATATATGACTATTTATTTATATATTCCTAGTGGTGTTGTTCATGTTTTATCAGTATCAATATACTGTACGACTGGCACCCACTCTCTCCACCTTTACACCTAAAAACACACCTTTTTAACGAAGCATATTGGTAGCTCCGCTGGCTCATACTATACATCTGAAATGCACTGACCTTGACCCCTTGCAGACACACTTCCCATAACACTCTCCTACTGTCTCTGTAGATTCTCCCTAATTACTAGTTAGATTATAACCTCTTCAGGGCAGGATCCCCCTTCCTATTGTTACTGTCAAGTCTGAAGCGCCTATTCCCATTATGTTATATTATTATGTCCTGTGTATTACTGCTGTGAAGCGCTATGTACATAAGTGGCGCTATATAAATAAAGATATACATACTGTACATACCGTAGAATACCTTTGCTCTCTTGGCAGTTACTTACGGCTCAGATATAATAGCGGATGCTCTTAGTCCTCAAGAAACAGAGAGAAGCGCTCCCAGACCCACTTCTTAAGCATCGGTTTGTAAAAAAAATGTTTTGTGAAGTCAGGGGCCACTAAGACAGGGAAATAATATCAGGGACCGCCATCATGGCTGTCCTCCCTTGGCACTAGCACATCCCTGAGGTATCTTGCATTAAACGGCAATGGATGGAAGGGAAGTAAATGTAATTATTCAACATTATAAAGCATTAGTAGAGGAGAAGGAGTGGCTCAGTGAGTAAAGACACTGACTGCCACTGAGTGTGAAGCAGGGGAACCTGGTTCAATTCCCGATGTCGGCTCCTTGTGACCTTGGGCAAGTCACTTTCTCTCCCTGTGCCTCAGGCACCAAAAACATGTATTGTAAGCTTCACGGGGCAGGGACCTGTGCCTGCAAAATGTCTCTGTAAAGCGCTACGTAAAACTAGCAGTGCTATACAAGAACATGCTATTATTATAATTAGTAAGACCACACCTTGAATATGGAGTACAATTTTGGGCACCACTCCTTAGAAAATACATTATGGAACTAGAGAGAGTGCAGAGAGGAGCTTTAAGAAATTCAGATATATGTATGAATGATTACAGGACAATTATTGAAATGATGTCTTACAAAGATGAGATGTGTTTTAACACTGGAATGAGTTTGAAGGTTCTTTTAGAACTTATAATGTAAGATCTCTGTAGATGCAATTACATGTGAAGTATTTTAAGTAAAAGAGGTACAGTATGGTCAATCCTATTCTAACAACCAGAATTGACACAAAAGGTCATACTATGGTTTAAAGTTGCTTAAACTGCTCTGTTGACACTGAATGATTGTTGACAACTGTAGGTCCGAGCTGAGATAAGAGGCTGTGACAGACAGTTGCTATTTAACCTGATGATATGCTGAAGTAACAATTTTCTTATATGTTCACAAGGAGATCGCATGACATCAGTGGTATTGAGAATACTTAACTTTAAGTTAGCTGACTGGGTGGTTTTATCTGTATAAATAGACAGCAGTTAGCCTTAAAGAAAGGAGACCAGGAGGGAGAAAATGATAACACCATGAAGAGAAAGATTTTAATATCTGGAGAGGATACCAACAGAAAGCTACTATGTGCAACGATTCTTAAGAATATCATAATTTATTTGGAACGTCATCATGGCCAGTCTTACTATTTTTTTATATAAATAATTATTTTCAAAATAAATGTTTTGTTTTTGTGTGCAAAGACTAGAATGCTGTATTCTGTTATGCTGGAGTAAATCTATAGAAAAGATGTAAAAAGGACATGTAACAAGAGCCACTAAATTAATAAAGGGGATGAACAATCTGACTTATGAGGAGAGACTAGCTAAATTAGATTTATTTACATTAGAAAAGAGACATCCAAGAGGGGATATGATAACTGTATACAAATATATTCAGGGTCAATACGATGAGCTTTCAAAAGAACTATTCATCCCACGGGCAGTACAAAGGACTCGGGGCCATCCCTTAAGGTTGGAGGACAGGAAATTTCACCAGCAACAAAGGAAATGGTTCTTTACAGTAAGGGCAGTTAAAATGTGGAATTCATTACCCATAGAGACTGTTATGGCAGATACAATAGATATCTTCAAAAAAAAGGTTAGACATCTTTTTTAGAAAGGAAAGGTATACAGGGATATACCAAATAAGTAAACATGGGAAGCATGTTGATCCAGGGAGTAATCTGATTGCCAATATCTGGAGTCAGGAAGATTTTTTTTATTTTTCCCCTTATGGGATATCATTGGATAATGTGTCACTGGGGTTTTTGTGTTTGCCTTCCTCTGGATCAATATACTGTAAGTATGGATATAGGATAAAGTATCTGTCGTCTAAATCTAGCATTCATTGAACTTTGATGGACGTATGTCTTTCTTCAACCTCATCTACTATGTAACTATGTAACTACTATATAACTATGTAACTACTATATAACTATGTAACTACTATGTAACTATGTAATATGCCTTTAGTATAGGTACCTGCTAAAATGGAGTTTACCGTGACAGGATTAGCAGGCTTAAATCATTTTGTTGTTGTTGTTGTTTTAATCAAAATATGCAACTAAATGGCACCTTTATTATTAAACTTGGGATGAGAATGTAGAATTTCACTAATAGATTGCAAACCAATTGGGGAAGAGTGTAGGATTTGTGGTCCATAATGGGGAAAAATACCGAAGATATAAACTTCCACCAATAGTCTTATAGATTAGATAACAAGCATAAAGAAACCTTTAAACCTATGGCAGCCAAAAGAATATTGTACATTTTACAATTCCTTATTTTAATATTGAGATCAAGTAATACAGTTGCGGAAAAACAAGGTTATAAACAGTATGAATGGCAAACAAAATAAAAAGGCGTTAACATTCATTAGACAGACAAATTATTAATACTTAACGATAATAATTCAAAAGTCTGGGTGGGGAGAAATATTCAGCCAAAACATTTCAAGGAACCGAGATCAGCAAAAATTGTCTTTAACCTGATGTGGTTTCAATTGTTGTATGCTTATATTAAATCCAAGCTTGCCAGATTGCATAAAATATAATAGTTTTCCATTTTCAGATTATCCCCAATACAGCCAAGTAAGTGATCTATTGGGGCAGCAGTAAATTTCTGCTAAAGTGCAGATATAGTGCATGATGACAGGAAAACAACTAGAGATATCAGTGATTCTTTTATGTGAGAAGCCCTTTTCCATCTCTCTCCCCCAAAGTAAAATACAGGGGTGAGGGCGGAAGCTCTCTGCAGGTTAATTTAATTAGTCCCACCCTTATTCTAGAATAAGTGAATAACTAGTTCAGGGGTGACCAACTCCAGTCCTCAAGGGCCCCCAGCAGGAAAGGGTTTAAGGATGCCACCTAACCCAAGTACCTCAACAAAGAGGTGGATTCATGAAGCTCCAATAACTGGTATCTGAGCTCAATTGGCATTAATAACCATTCAAGTCAATGGCCGTTAATACCAAATCGGGGGTGGCCAACTCCAGTGTTCAAGAGCCACCAAGAGATGAGGTATTGGGGATATCCCTGCTTCAGCACAGATGGCTCAATCATTAACTCAGTCCTTTTGATTCAGTCATCTGTGCTGAAGCAGGAATATATTTAAGACCAGATGGTGCCCCTTGAGGACTGGTGTCGGAGAGGTGAAATACCTTCTAAATAAAATATTGTATGAGTTCTCTAGGGCTTTAGTAGTACTTACAATATTATTTAAAATGCTCCTGTTTTAAACTAGCCATCTACATCCATCTGTTCCCCAACATTTGTTTTCCTGATATATGGCATAAAATGCTTTCTTTCTGGTTTCATTGAATCAAAAAACATGAATTTACTTACCGTGTGTGTCTCTGATTTTTAAAAAAAACATCAATCATCCAGATTAAACCCACTAAACATATCAGTCTCCTAAATCCACTTTAGTTTTAAGTGGGGTCCCCCTTTATTACGCAGTTAACAGTTCTTAAAGTCAATACAAACACCAACTCTAATTAAGAAATATATATATATATATATATATATAAGAAAAATGGGGGAGCACAATGTGAGGGGGGGTAAATGGGTGGTGTGTCTTCTTTGACTGGTGATCAGTGTGGTGAAAACACCTCTACTGAAACAGCTCAGTGGTAGGTGGCAGGGGGTCTCTTTCTCAGCGTCCGGATGGAGAGCTGCAATTTCACCTCTTGCCTCTTGCTGTGAACTAAAAAACTGTCCATTGAGCATGAGGAACCCCTGTACAGGGCGAAAAGCGTAGCTCTCCACTTGGGACAGTTTTTTAGTTCACAGCAAGAGGTGAAGTTGAAGCTCTCCATCCGGACGCGGAGAAAGAGACCCCCTGCCACCTACCACCGAGCTTCTCCCTGTGTTTTAGCATTCCCCCAGAAGCAAACAGTTGCTTTTGTTTTATCCCCATTTTTTATCTGTGCCACCACATTTAGTTTGTATATCACTATTTGTTTTAAATAAAGTTTTACCCCCCATAGACCTTAGTGTCCCATAGTTCATTTTTCATCAGCAGCGAAGCGGATAAAGAAAAAGAAAATAGAAACAGAAAGAAACTTCTACCAGTGTGTACTCACACTGGCCCGTGTGAGTATTCTGTTATATTTATATTATTCCCCATTCCCTCTCACCACCACCATTGGGTGACCATAAGGTCGAACCTTTCTATTTTATCTGCAATCGTATTGCAAGATACTTATAGATAAAATATCTGAAGTCCTGCTCCTACATTTGATACGGGAGATAACAAGATACCGTGATATGAGAACACTCACATTAGCCCGTGTGAGTGACATACTATACCAATAAATTGCAATAATATATTGCCTCACCACTCCCTCCTATACCGCAGTTGTTACTTACATTTGCCTAATAGCACTCATTGTATTCAGTTCATCCTATTCACTATATATTCTGGTACCAATTTTTTAACTAATACTAATAAAGCATATTTACACACTATTTCTAGGTTTGGTTCAGATTATTTCTGTGTTGTTGCTTTTTTACTAGGGTGACCTACCTCTTCAGATTTTGAGTGCATCAGTAGGGCCTTATCTGTATGTATTGTGTCTTTACGTCATACAGTGTTCTTTGTGTTCCGATTAGTCTCCCTGCCCTATTGCACCAGTCTGAATTAGTGCTCTTAGCGGTCACA
The DNA here is from genome assembly GCA_036426205.1 of Ascaphus truei. Taxonomy (NCBI): domain Eukaryota; kingdom Metazoa; phylum Chordata; class Amphibia; order Anura; family Ascaphidae; genus Ascaphus; species Ascaphus truei. Next base: position 15,982,555 of record CM071574.1, on the reverse strand, counting down.
CTAGGTTGAGCGGGTGCAATTCTTTTTTGTTCTTGTTACTTACATACCCTGATCTAATCACCTTTTCCTTTTCATGAGAGGAAAATCACAGAGGAACGTCTCCAAAGAAGAATATTGAAGAAACAGCGAGCAAAGAAGAACAGACGGAGGGAAGATCAACACCCTAAAAGAAGATTCGGAAGCTAAAGAAACCTTGATGGGATTGAACTTACACAAGGCCGTGTAAGTTATTTACTCATATCTTTCCACCCTCATACACAAACCATTGTATGCTCACCTCCCATTCACGAAGTCTATTACATACACTGATGTTTCAATAGAGGTGTTTTCACCACACTGATCACCAGTCAAAGAAGACACACCACCCACTTACCCCCCCTCACATTGTGCTCCCCCATTTTTCTTGTGTTCCATTGTCATTAAGGGTCCCGGATAGATCCTGTTGGGGGTCCGAGTCACACGAGGACATCTTAAGAACATTATCTTAAGGCTGTATTACATCCCTTTTTTTCTCCCTCCACTTATAATATTTTATGAGCACCTAAAGAGATAGCGCCCGGGTACTTTCTTTGCAAACTACAATTTAAGGTCCATGCAGCGTAATGCACTTGGGTTACAAAAATCGAAAGACAGAATACAAGATTAATGGCACTATGTCCATTACAGTGGAAAGGGACCTGGGAGTCATTATTTCAGCAGACCTAAAAGTAGGCGAGCAATGTAACTATAATTTAGTTAGGGGATTGGGAGCAGAGGATCCTTTAAAAAAAAAAAAGTGACCCAGGCCCAAATCATTTCTATTGCCGGCCCCGTCAATTTCCAATAACAATGTGTTATGTTCTTATTCAATCAAAATATATATATTTTTACTTTAAAAAAAGATGCTATTTACAATACATTATTGCTATTTTTAAATAGATTAGGAAGATGTATAAAATACTCAATTTTATTAACATTTCCACTGCGTATCTCTTTCACTTTGGATCTGTAAACTATTAAGATGTTTTGAAACACTATCCACACTGTATTACTCTTCCACATCAGATATTTCAAGTGAAACAATATACAGTATTGTTTAATATGGCATTCACAATTTGACCCAATTTACATCTGACGGGGGGTCTACGTAACATACCAATTGTCAAGCAAAAAGGCAGTAAAAAGTATCATTTTCATTTTGCGCCTCTTAGCGTCAGTATGTCAAGATACTTTGCTTCAATTCTGCCCCATGTATGTCTGCTTGTGATTTGAAGAGTTTTCATAGTGCCCGTTATGAAGAAGTAATGACACCTATGATTTGAATCCACTTGTATTCCTCAGCATTATATGTTGTCGCCATTTCTTCAGTGACAATATATCTGCCTGGTCTCAGGTTGCATTAACATCCTTGATTAAAAATATGTGCCTAATGTACAAAGCTTAATTAACAAACTTGCTACATATCATGCAGCTTGGAGCATGAAATGTATCAATATAAACAGTTCTGTGTACTGATAGATAGAGCCCATGAGACCACTTAAGCTTATTTTGAGACAAAAGATGCTCACACTTAATGAATGAGATAACGGATTTGGATCATTATTGACCCTTATTTTTTGTTTTTTTTTACTCTTTTCAAGACTACAGTATAAAAGCAAAATCCCATTTGCTTCACACAAGGAAAATTGATAAGAAACGGCAGTGAGATTTCGCAGACATCGTTGAATTGTTCATGGCGTGGGATTGGGGATTTTGAAAGTGATCAAGTATTCCGGATACGCACCATCATCGCAGAAAACAACAAAAATAGAGGGACGCTGGACATTGTCCACCACACAGCCATAAAGGTCTGCGTTAGGGTCCCCATCGATGTGTGGGGGTTCTTTATATCCTGGTTTTCCGGCGCAATACTTTCCTGTTATTACTGCCGCTTGGTAGACATATTTCTGTCCGTCTTGATCAGGAACAGAATACTGGTCCTGGCAAGAATAATGTGCTTTTTTAGCGAAGTATGTCCCATTTCCATATGCTGTAGCTGATGGAATTAAAAACAAAATACCAACCATTCTTTTAACACGCATTGCTGTATCTCTTTGGAACTATTTTTGGTACTAATGCTATAATTCATTAAACTCCGATGAGGGACGTCAGAGCTCAATCCGTAGTTTACTGTAATTGAATGGCAGTTAATTCTGGACTAGCTCCGATACCCTTTGTCAGAGCTCAGTGAATTTCCCACCCCAAAATTCTCCGTAAAGTTGTACATAAAACTTGGACATTGGTAACCTCATACATTAACCATTTCTATTTCTCTGTTTAAAAGAGGTTCACTACTTCAAAGGTTTAGGGTGAGAGAGATGCAGGCACAGGTAAGTCTTTCTATGCAGTATAATTCCATTTCATATTATTCAAGTTTCTTTTTTAAGGACTCTAGTGCCTTACATGCATTTTCAATAATTTCTCTTAAAGAGGCAATCCAAGCCTTTTATTTATTTATTTATTTTTAAATACAGAATTGAAGCATGGGGTCCCTGGAGCTGAACCCCACTAATTTCATCTCCTGGGACCCCCTGCTTCCAGAGGTACTTGCCTCTGTTCGGGGTGCCAGTAGTCACTCCAGGGTTCACATTGTGGCTGCTTTTCCAAGCTCCCGTGCCCTGCGGACCAATAGGAAGCCGTTACATCATCAGGGCGGCTTTCTATTGGCCTATGTGAGAAAATTGAAAACTGCAGAGAGATACTGGCACCCCCTTCGGATTTATGTACCTCCAGAAGGAGGGGGTCAGTGGAGATAAAATTAATGGGGTTCAGCTCTGAGGACCCCCGGCTTCAATCCTGATATTTAAAAAAATAAAGAAAAAAACCACACAAAAACAAAATGGCTTGGATTGCCATTAAAAATTGGCATTGCACAATATACTGAGGTATGACAGAGACATTAATGCTAAGATCTAGTTAATGGTCTTTAAAGTGCCTTATGTCTTGGCTCAGTTGAGTAAATATGGCCCTGGAACAGCCACATACAAAAGTACTGTGGAAGAAAAAGCATATACAAGCGCTAACACTATATCATACCTCTAAATGTGGATTTTATAGGTAGTTAATAATAACCAAGTGATGATAATACACAAAATCACGTGATGAAGAGTCCAAAATTAAATGAGTCACTTAATTAATAAAATGTCTTGCAGCCTAAAACAATTGCTGACCGTAGGTTCTCTTGGGTGCAGGATCCAGATGGTTTATGGAAACAAAAGGAAAAAACATATCAAGCACTTATCGGCCAAAATGCCTACTGCTATTCAGAAAGCCTCGATAAGTGGGCGATAAAGGCATAAATCGCCCCAAATTTCAGCCGTCAAAAAAAATCGCCGGCTGATCGGTGATAAGCCACTTATCGCCAGGTTCTTAAACTCATGCAAGTCTAGTAGCCTCGATTAGCTTAGTTTCTCCCCAAATCCTCCCGCCAGGAAAAGATGGCGTGAGGCTGGGGAGAACCTGCAGAGAAGGCGGCGAGAGAGGGACTTAGAAAAATAAATTGCTTTTTTCCTGCATCGGATTGATGCCGTGGGTCTCCTGATAACCATTAATATCAGAACTGGAGGCCCCTGGTATGAATTCCCATGCAATAAAAATGCATTTACAGGCAACTTCATTACCGTAGTGGCTAACCACTAAGGCAATGAAGGGGTTAACTATTGTGGGTAGCGGGGGTGGGTGAGGGTGTTATTTGGCCCTTGGGTGTTAAGACCTTGGATGGGGGGGGGTTCAAGTGGAGTTAACCCCTTCATTACCTTAGCGGTTAATACTGCTAAGGTAATGAGTAATAATTATAATAATAGCATGTTCTTGTATAGCGCTGCTAGCTTTACATAGCGCTATACAGAGACATTTTGCAGGCACAAGTCCCTACCCCGTGGAGCTTACAATCTATGTTTTTAGTGCCTGAGGCACAGGGAGATAAAGTGGTCACAAGGAGCCCAAGGTCACAAGGAGCCGACACCGGGAATTGAACCAGGCTCCCCTGCTTCAAGCTCTCAGTGCCAGTCAGTGTCTTTACTCACTGAACCACTCCCTCCACCTCCTGCTACCCACCCGGTTGGTATAAACACCCACCAAGAGCCAAATGCCAACTTCAACCATCCTCGCTACCCACAATAAAAATATTTTTAAACACAAAAACCCTACTATACACCTCCTCTACCCCCAACAACCCCCCCCCCTAACACATACAGTACAGTAATGGGCAAAATCTATTATTCACATATGGATAATAGTGCATTTGCCCATTATTAAATAAAACACTAGCCAGCCAGCATTAATAAAGTAAATAAAATGTTCAACTTACCCCTGCCATCATGAAGGACATCCTCGTCAGCATACTGTAGGTCCATGTCCTTCGATGCCAGCAAGAATACCTGAAAATATACAATCTAATGGCACCTAACCCCTTAATCACCTTAGCTGTTAATAACTACTATAGTAATTAAGGGGTTAACCCGCCCTCACCCGCTACCCAAAGGGGGGCATAATCACCCACCCCGGTACCACTATACCCACCCTGTACCCATTGATTGGCTCAGTGGTATATCATACCCATATAATATGGGCATGATAAGCCAATATATCACTCAATGGTCAAATAAAAATAATTAAGGCCAAAAATGAACAATAATCAAAGACATACACAAGCACCTAAACACCCCAACAATAAAAGAACTAAATAGCCTAATAGTACACATCACAAATAATTATCTACCACCAAAATAACAAAATTACTACAATTATGTTATTCCAAAACAATACAATTAAATAAACAACTATCCAAGCAAACTATTAAACATATAAAACCACTATCCAAACAATCAATGAAATAAATAAAAGCAATAACCAACAAAACAAATAATTAATTTAAACCAGTAGCCCAAAAAAAAAAAAAAAAAAAGTACATCGTACTGTCTGTCTGTCCACAATTAGAAATAGAGTCGAAATAATTTTTTTGGTCTCCCTGCATGAAAAGTACAGTAGACCTGAAGCAAAGCTAAGGCTGAGTGACCATTTATTCTGCAACATTAATGTTCCAAACATAAAACTCAAGATAACCAAAATGTGAGTTCAAATTTTGTAGATCCGACAGAAAAATTGTGCCATTCATGTTAAAACATATTACACTACAGGTATATGTTTTTTCCATTTGTTTCCATATACCATCTGGATCCTGCGCCCAAGAGAACCTACGCCCAGCAAATACAAAAGTACTGCTTCATTTCAGCAATTGTAAGCATACCATTGTTCATAGCTAAATCTGCAATGCTGCATTTTCAAACGGACACATGACAAATCCACATTTGGGAGGGTTTTGTACACCTTAGAGTTAGGGTTTTAAACATGGAAAAACAAATATCAAATTAGTATATCATACCATTTTTACCACAAAAGCTCCGGTTAAATCCATGTCGATTAATTTTCTTGGTTGCATCAAAACTGGTGCCATGATATAAATGATGTTTATTCTTCTGATTGGGGTATTTCCGGTCAATGGACAGTTTTTTAATTGAGTAACTTTGCCATTGCTTCTCGTCCTGAATCCTTTCAATCTAACAAACAAAGTTGAAAAGAAAGGGTGGGCACTTTCGCTCGCGTTTTGGTTCTAAAATAAATGTTGTTTTGATTTTGGATATGGGATATTGGTTCCAATTTTTGTGTGCACTTTGGTTCTGGTTTTGCAAAAACTTGATGTGTTTGGTTTTAGATTTTTACCAAATGATGTAAAAAACTCAAAATAAACACGAAAATGCTAACATGGCATAGCAAAGCGGGAAAATGGCTAAACAATTCAGAAACGAAAATTATTGTAAAACTTTCAATAATGAAAAAGATATGGGCAGAAACACAGAGATGGCACATGGCGTGGTGTTCTGGTTATAGTTCAAATTAATTTTCGGGTTATGGTTTTGGTTCTAAAAATATTGGGGGGGGGTAAGTTTTGGGTTTGTGATTGGTTTTGGAATGTAAGAAAGGTTCTGATTTCACACGCCCAATTTTTCTCAACTCTATTGAAAAGTGACACATCATTTTCTTTACTTTATACCATATCTCCTGTGCTACTGACAGATAACATGTTCAACTTCACAGGAAACTGAATTGTAATATTTCCAGTCTTATATACGAATGTTAGGAAGGGGAATTTATTTTACGGGAATGGTCGTGTTTTTATCATGGTATTATTATTTACTGTATGGTGGAAGCCGGCAGGGCCATCCTTAGGGCATGGTGAGAAAGATGGCTGCCTCGGGCCACGCACCTCCAGGGACCACGTACTCCCTTCTGTCGACACAAGATCCAACTTTCACCCGAATGGGGGGTGGGGGAGATCTGGAGGAGGGAGCACGGGCCCCATCCCCCTCCAACTCCCCCCACTGATCGAAAGTTGAATCCCGGCGCTGAAAGGAGAAGGAAGCACGGTGCCTCAGGACCGGCAGAGGGGTAGGTGTGGGGGCGTGGGGGTGGTGTGTGTGTGTGCTCTTACATTCTTCGCAGTGGGCCGCCTCCTGAATCATCGTGTTGCCATGGCAATGTGATGTCACATGACACCGTGACACTGCCGGAGGAGTGCTGCTGGCCTAGGCAAGTCCCTTCCCCCCTTTTGTTTTTACATGGTGGGCCCTGCTGCCAGCATGCTGCCTTGGGCCCCGTAAAGCCTAAGGGCGACCCTGGGTTTGTGTAATTTTTGTTACCCGCCATAACTTTTTTGATGTCTGTTTTGTCATGAAAGACGCATAAAAACGGTAAGAAAATGTTGTTTCTGCACCATATACAGCTGGATTATCTTTATTTCTATAAGAGTTGATTAAAATTCAAGTTTAGAAACTTGAGTCACCTTTAAATGTACCTTAATCACTTGGATTGATTTATTCCGACTTGTTTTATGGAAATTCTTTGCAACTTTTTCAAATTCACGACAATCCTCTTGCAGCCTTACTGCCATGAAGTCCTTTGGGCTCATGTCTGCCCATGAAGATGGGATGTCAATTATTACTGAAATATTAGAACGTTTATATTGAGGAGCACTGCAACCAATAAAAACAGAAGAACTACATCTGGCTTATGGTTGGAAACATGCCCCAGGGTTGGTGGGACAGTTTGCTTGACCTCTTGTCTCAAGTAAAGAAAATAGCTCATCTCAAAATGCGTTGAGAGAGAAGTGAAACAAGCAGAGAACCAAATTGTTGTACGTGTTTCTGGAGCAATACTCATAGCAGTGTGATAAATGCATCCTACTTGGTTAATTGCTCTGGAACTGCTTGCAAGTAATACAGAAAGAGATGACATTGTGGTCAAATCTTATCATGCTAATAAATGAAGCAACCATTTGTAGTCGTCATAGCATTTTTAGGCATTTCTGTTACCACACATTCTGATTTTAGCTAACCCATGCAAGAGTGTAACAAGATTTGTTGTACTGTATGGCCCATGTCTTCTCAGTGCGTCTGTTTTCTTCTTTTTTTTTTCAGATTATATGCACAAATAGTCAACTGCAATTTTTTTTTAACATCCATTGCCTGTAATTAAAATGCCCCATCATCAATAATGCAAAGGCAAGTTAAATTCCCCCTGGCTAGGTTTGTTTTATTAATAAATGTATACTGTATGTGTAATTGTACAGAATTATGCTGGAAACATAATGAAATCATTATTACGATACAGACATGTCAGATAATGCAAAGCTGAGAACATAAATAAGGCAAGAGCATGTCGTTAGCTTTTATTAAATTGAGTTCTGTAGGTCCAATATGGCACATGGGCCTGTGGAATTTTGCGGAGGGGCCCTTCAAGTCCTGAGGCAGAGGGATCGGGCCCTTGCATGGGAGGGGGGTGGGGTGTTATGAGAGGAGTATTGGCTACATATTATAGGTATGGACCAGGTGGGATATGTCGGAGGGGGGGGGGGGGGGATGGGAAAGAAAGAAGGTGGTTGGGGTTATGGTCACTAACACAAATAGACACTAGGACAGGGACAGACAATAAACACACAGGGCACAATACCATACACACACAATAATGAAGGCTACAGGGAATAAGTACCTCTGGTCTGGATCCTAGGTAGTCTGTCTGTATAATCAACTGTCTGTACAGCCAGCAAAACACATTTTCCCCACACTGCAGAGTCTTATAATATCCTCTATTCCCGCCCAGGCCCTAATTCGCTCTCCTTCTCAACAAATGTACGAGTGTGTGTATTTTTACTGCTTGGATGACCTGAGGGGGCCTGGGCACCTTAAGTCACCGGGCCTAGGTCAGCACATAGCTGTCCCCCTCTGTCGATGGCCCTAAACACATCATTACTTATTCCTGCATTCAGCCAGTAGGCAACTGATATAGTAACACGTTCACTCGATTTATAAATAACCCTACATTTTCTTTTACAAAGAGAGAACAAAAGGATAAGAAAACAATAACACAATTTCATGAGTATGTCACAATTAGACTTTCGTGCCATTTATAGATAGCTGGCTCCCCCTAGCTGTCAAGGATGACAGTGGAACAAATCCTATTCCAGATACAGTATGTAAAATGGAAAAAAAAAAAAATACCTGTTTATTAATATTCACTGTATTCTTACAAGGGAAAAACAATAATGATAAAATAGTGAATATATTTTAGTAGAATGATTTAAGCAATTCCATTATTCTTGTATATTTGATTAATATATCAGCTCCATCTAACAAATGTTTTTAACATTCTTTCCTTTAAAGTACTACAGCGCTATTTCTGAGTCTCTGCATTATAATAAGTTGTCTGTGCTCCTTTACAGTGACTTATGATGAAATACTGAACAAATATGTACCCACGCAGAATTTATTACAAAATACCTGTTGTGTACTTACTTGAATTATGCGTTTGTTGCTGCACAACCTAAAAATAAATATTTGAAAACGAAATGTAAATATGAATACAGATAATAGCTTTAAAGCAGTGGTCCTGCTCTTACTCCCAGTCCACCCACCTTGCCCGAGGGTCACTGAATGTGGCCCCTAAGTTATTTGTATTTTGAGGGCTTTGCTGAAATCCGAAATGGTCCATTTCTATTTCTAATTCACATTTGTGTAATCATTGAGAGACAAAGTCATTTAAATTCCCTTACACATGTTACATTTGCTTGTTCTAAAAGGGATTATTGAAACTCTACAATTCTATCATCATTTTGATAGCATTTGACATTATATAATAGTTGCACTTTTCACATTGAACGATAGAGGGGCAATTGCTAGATCAGTTCCATCAGCCAAACGCTTTCATGCTGCAGGAGCAAAAGAATACTGATTGTGAATATAAACTGATTGTGAATATAAACTGATTGTGAATATAAACTGATTGTGAATATAAACTGATTGTAATAAGATTGTGAAATACTATTGTGGAATATACACTGATTGTGAATATAACTGATTGTGAATATAACGGATGTGAATATGATGATTGTGAATATAAACTGATTGTGAATATAAACTGATTGTGAATATAACTGATTGTGAATATGAACTGATTGTGAATATGAACTGATTGTGAATATAAACTGATTGTGAATATAAACTGATTGTGAATATAAACTGATTGTGAATATAAACATAAACTGATTGAATAGAACCTGAATGAGTGAATAAACTGATTTGTGAATTACTGATTGCTAATAACCTGATTGTCGAACTATAACTGATTGGCGATATAACCTGATTGCGAAGATAACTTATGTAATATAAACTGATTGCGTAATATGAAACTATTGTGAAGAGATCAATATGTGCACATCGAAAACACTTGCATATAAATGAATAGCCACTTGGGGCAATATTTTATCATTGTAATTAGGCAGATTACAAACGTAATGTCATTTCACATATATCAATGTACTCTAAAACTTAATGACACACTTTTCACACCACTGCTATCTGGATGACACCTATACTACGACAGATCAATATTTATTACAATTTGAAGGCATTGTTCCCGAGGTAGGTGTAGGATGTAGCAGGGCAGACAACATTAGGGGAAATTCGTGTTGGTTTAGGTTCCCACTCGCATTTGCCAGTATCCACTAAGCCCAATACAGAGTATGCAGCGCGGTCCCAAGTAACTGCCATTGCCTGGATGAAAGATAGGGATTGCTTGCCAATACTACATATCGAAGCTAAGTGATCTCCCCTTTGTTCCTTCTGCCGTGGCTCTCACAGGCTCCTTTCATTGTGCAAGAGTAATCTACGGCTGGATCAGGAGATATGTAAAAAACAACAACTGACTTTTTGACCGAGCTGCTGAATAGTATAAAACAGACTGCAATCAGCCCTGGTTTACCTGTAAATGCCGGCTTCTGGTTTGAAAAACGTCTAATATTTCTGATAAATTCGTCGTAGCAATAAAATACAAATCTCCTGGAGACAGCTGGCATGTCGTTTTGTTAGATAGCTATGATGGCCTCCAAATGAATGAGATTGAGCTGTGTGGGTCAATGGAAGCCTTTCCTGTAAACACAAATATTATTTTAGTAATGGTTTGCGTTGTTACACAATGCCCAAGTTTTCGTTCTGCTTTTTTATTTTACTGTTGTATATCTTATGATGCATATTCACTTCACCAACATTAAAGGAACACACGAAAACATAGGAGTTATTTAAGTCTCCCTGCTAGAAAGTAATGAGAACAGGGGTAAGAATGCCCCAACTTATCAAAGAAACTAAAAGACAGTTTTCTGTACACTGACACCAGAAATGCAAGATGAAAGTGACGCAATTGGCATCAATTTTCTCCTAATTTTCACACCCCCATAGTATTAGCAAACATTTGTAGAGATGGGCACATTTTTGAGGGGAATTTGAATCTGCGGCAGATCGGACGGTTTCTATGGTCCTTGGATTTCAGCGGATCAATCTCAAAAAGGCGATATCGTGGTTTGTGGATTTTATATTATTATACCAATACACTCCACAAATTTCACAACCTGTGGACGGATTAAAGAATCCAATCCGGGATTCACAGCAACCACCAATGTATTTTAGTTTAACACGAGTATTGAAGCAGAGGCCTCCTGAGCAAAAAACATTAATTCAGGTCCCTGCTTCCCGGTTACCGGCCCCGGTAAGGTGTGCCGGATCTCTCCTCTGCATTGTTTAAATCACCCGCTTCACGTGACGGGACATTAAATGCACGGAGATACCGGCACCCCATACCTGGCCATAACTCAAAGCCTCTAGAATGGGCCCCTAGTCTGACTTATTGTGTACCTGTACCGTAGGATTCAGACCAAACATTATAGTATGCTGGATCCACTGCGGTGGCATGCACTGCTTGGCCCTTATTGTGTATTGTGTTTCTTTAGAACGGTACAAGTAGAGATGGGCAAACGTAGAAAATTTGATTTGCAGGGTTATTTTCATCATTTTTGGAACTTTAAAATTCTCCCAATATATTTTTAAAATTGATTCGCATATATTTCCTATCATTTGAAATATTATTTCACTTTAATACCATTTTCATTTGTATTTACATTTTTTGAATGTTTATTGTCTAACTTTGTTTTCTTTTTTGTGTGCAAATTTTCGATTTTTTCTGTTTTTCTCCAATTTCATATTTTTTAAATATTGAAATGGAAAAAAAAATAGTGTCACTTTTTTTAACTCCAACCGAATTTGTGAATAATAAAAAATGGAATAGAGCTTGTGATGGCTTTGTTGTTTGTATGGGTAAGTGTGATGGCTTTTGTTTTTATGAGGTATGTTGATGGCTTTGTTTGTATGGGGTAAGGTGAATGGGCTTTGTTTTGTATGAGGTAAGTGTGATGGCTTTGTTTGTATGGGTAAGTGTGATGGCTTTGTTTGTATGGGGTAAGTGTGATGGCGTTGTTTTATGGGGGATGTGTGATGGCTTTGTTTTTATGGGGGATGTGTGATGGCTTTGTTTGTATGGGGATGTGTGATGGCTTTGTTTTTATGGTAGGTGATGCTTTGTTTGTATGGGGGTATGTGTGATGGCTTTGTTTGTATGGGGTATTGTGTGATGGCTTGTTTTGTATGGGTAATGTTGATGGCTTTGTTTGTATGGGGTATGTGGTATGGCTTGTTTGTATGAGGTAAGTGTGTTATGTTCTTTGTTTGTATGGGTAAGTTTGATGGCTTTGGTTGTTATGGGGTATGTGTGATGGCTTTGTTTGTATGGGGTATGTGTGATGGCTTTGTTTGTATGGGGTATGTTTGATTGCTTTGTTTGTATGGGGTATTGTGATTGGCTTTGTTTTTTATTGGGGTATGTGTGATGCTTTTGTTTGTATGGGTATGTGTGATGGCTTTGTTTGTATGGGGTATGTGTGATGCTTTGTTTGTATAGGGATGTTTGATGGCTTTGTTTGTATGGGGGATGTGTGATGGCTTGTGTTTGTAGGGGGATGTGTGATGGGGCTTTGTTTTATGGGGTATGTGTGATGGCTTTGTTTATATGGGGTATGTGTGATGGCTTTGTTTTTTTGGGTTGTGTGATGGCTTTGTTTGTATGGGGTATGTGTGATGGCTTTGTTTTTATGGGGTATGTGTGATGGCTTTGTTTGTATGTGGGTATGTGTGATGGCTTTGTTTGTATGGGTATGTGTGATGTGTTGTTGGATGTTTGATGGCTTTGTTTGTAATGGGGTTTGATGGCTTTTGTTTTGTATGGGGGATGGGATGTCTTTGTTTATGGGGATGTTGATGCTTTGTTTAGGTGTGTGATCTTTGTTTTATGGGGTATGTGTTGATGTCTTTGTTGAATGGGGTTTTGTGATGGCTTGTGTGGTTGGTTAGTGTGATGGCTTTGTGTGGTTGGGGTATGTGTGATGGCTTTGTGTGGGTGGGTATGTGTGATGGCTTTGCTGTGGGTAGGGGTATGTGTGATGGCTTTTTGTGGGTGGGCTAGGTGTGATTGCTTGGTGTGGGTGGGGTATGTGTGAGGCTTTGTGTGGGTGGGGTATGTTGTGATGGCTTTGTGTGGGCTGGGGTATGTGTGAGGCTTTGTGTGGGTGGGGTATGTTGATGGCTTTGTGGGTGGGTGTGTGATGGCTTTGTGTGGGTGGGGTATGTGTGATGGCTTTGTGTGTGTTTAGTGTGATGGTTTGTTGTGGGTGTGGTATGTGATGGCTTGTGTGAGGGTGGTGTTATGGCTTTGTGTGGGTGGCTATGTGTGGATGGCTTTGTGTGGGTGGGGTATGTGTGATGGCTTTGTGTGGGTGGGGTATGTTGGATGCTTTGTTGGGTACGGTATGTGTGATGGCTTTGAGTGGGTGGGCTATGTGTGATGGCTTTGTGTGGGTGGAGTATATGTGATGACTTTGTGTGGGTGGGGTATGGATGATGCTTTGTGTGGATGGGGAGGAGCATGTGATGGCATGTGTGGGTAGGGGTCATGCTATGGCTGTGTGTGGGCAGGTATGTGATGGTTTTGTGTGGGTAGGTTATGTGTGATGGCTATGTATTAGGTAGGGAGGGGTGCTTTGCATGGGGTGGAGGAAGGTGTGTGGTGTAAGTAAGGGAAGGGGGCGATGATGTGATCTTTGATTAAGAAAGAGGGTAAATCTGCTCTGTGAGAAGGGGATACATGTGGAGTGTGTGTTGAGTAAAAGGAAGAGTATGATGTGACAGTGAAGAGGGTGTGTGCATGTGAAAAGGAACGGTTAGCATGTTGGGTGAAAACGAGGAGGGAATGTGAGGTCTAAATAACAGGGATGCCTTGAGATTTAAACAATCCTTCAGGAGTGCCTCTGCTCAAAGAAGGCAGAGAACCACTGCTGTAAAAAAGGTCAAATTATGAAAGAAGACTGGGCAAGAAAGAGATAAGTGGGTATTCTGCTGGAGGCAGTGTGTCAGAGCACAGCCATAAATGATCAGGAAAGCAGCTTGTGGTTAAAAAATTATTCTTTATTCGGACATCATGGTGCAGTCAGGAAAAATGAGGAGCTCTTACGCGTTTCACGCCTCGTTGGCGCTTCGTCAGAGAGAGTGAAAAGTATGCTGACCCCCTTGATATAGTGCCTCTCATTGCGTTTCAATTAACTCACAGCCACGGCTCGATTGGCCGGAAGTGACGACACGGAAGTCAGGAACGATGTGACGCGACGGTCCATGCATGGATGGTTTGTTTACAAGCTATGCTTGTAGTCATGAGATAGCAGCGTCATCACTCCGTAGCAATGGGGAAATCTTAATTACAAACGGACCCAGCATTATCACCCCACCATACAAAAACATACATAATCAATGGGTTGGGTTAAAAACAACATCTAAAGCCTTTAAACTCATGCATAAACTGAGGACTCTTAGTAAACAATTGAATATATCCATAATGTATGGTCGCATTCATGTTTGTAAACGTCTGAGTGTCTGGTGACTATGTAAATAGTTTTATATGATAAAATTGAATCATTATACGATTATATATTTTTGTATTGTTGCATCATACATGATGGATTGATATACCATAATAAAATCTATGTTGCCAATTCTTGCATTGAAAGTATACAATTTGGAACAGTTGCACAGATTTATATCGAGTTAATTTAGGAAAAACTGATGACATAATCTAGCAATGGGTAAAGCATATGTTTTACATCTCGTTATAAACATTCTATTATTTATATTTTTAAGGAGATAAAGACAATATTAGAAGAGCATGTATATACATCTGATATTTTAAATGATCTTGTGATGTTTGTAAATATATGCATTATTTTGATGTGTTAACATTAGGTACAAACAGGTTAGTTCTTCTTTCAACATAGATGTATGGAGAAAATATGAACTAACATTCACAAGAAGTGCTTAAGTCCCATCGTTATTATAATCCCCCCGTGGTGCCAAAGACCCGAGGGTATAACTCCAGACATTCTCTCTGGTTCGTACATTCTCCCTATTAACCGTCTACTTGTGTGTACTAGAATGTTGTTCTAATGCACTGAATGAGAAAGTGTCACTGGAGCCTTTTGGACAATATGAGAATGTTTAACAACGGGTAGGTTAGGACTTCCTTTTTTATTGAATCTTAGGTGTGTTCTGGAAATCTCACTTTTAGAGGTCTGATCGTCCTCCCAATATAGGTCATACCCAAGCACCAATTAAGTTTTATATAAATAAATTGTAAACATGTTCATAATTTTTTAATTTGTATTTCTGACAGCTTATTTATTAGATAACTGAAACTTAGTGGTGTGGCATATCTACCGTATGTACATTTGCCGCATTGTTGGAAGCCTTTTGGAGTCTATCTCGGGATGTCTTGTGTCCTGCAGTGTATAAACTAGGAGATAGATGATATCTATCCTATGGTTTTTTGTGCCTTTTATATACAAATTTGGTAGATTATTTGTGACGTTTTCAGCCCTCTATCTAGTTCTAATACACCTCCAGTGTTTTTTCTATGATGCTTCTAATCTTACTAGCCTGTGTTCTAGTGTGGTAAAAGAGCGGGTCTCAGATTCAGTTTGTGTCTTTGTTTTTATTGTCTTTTTCTCTGTTTTGTATTTTTCAACAATTCTGAACGATTTAGTTGCAGTGCATGCTAAATGCAGACTGTATATCTGTTTCTTGTATCCTCTGTTCCTGAACCTCTCGTTCGTATCACCGACTGGTTGTATGAAGGCTTCTCAGTAGAACAAAGCCTTCTCAGTCGGAGATATTGACCTTTGGGTATACCTCGTAATAGAGGTCTCGATGGCTACTGTTTGCCTTAGCAGAGAGTTGCGGCATTTGTTTTACGAAATAAATTCGTTGAATTGGTCAGTTCCATCTATGATAATCTTATAGCCAAAACGCATATATTATGTTTATGATGATGTGAATTTTAAATTGAAAGTATTGTCATTCAATAGTCAATAAAGCTACCAGTTTGTCGTCGGCACCTCCTCACTATCAGGATAAGTCGTTCTATGTACGACTGGTTAAAAAAAATTGCTTACGTAAAGGATTAGTGTCACCGAAATGTGTTTATTTTCCCAGAAGCCCATAAGAGGTTTGCAGGAAGGTTGCAAGGGATCAGTAAACCATGGCAGTGCCCTGTTTTTGAAGATAAGAAGTGTGGTCAAAAAAAAGCATTGTGCTGTAATAAAATATTATCACAATCCAAAAGAAATGATTTGTGAGTGTGTAAATTTGATAAATTAGGAAATGAGTGACAGCTAGGATGCCAAGATTGTGCCTATAATTTGGTAAGTGATCAACATCAGTGTACCCTATGTATAATGCTGTACACAAGTATCTCTTGTAACAAATTTTCTAAATGATTGTTGAATCCTGATATAGGACGGGGAGAACCACTACTAGGGGTGTGAGAGATAATATCCCCGTCCACTAGATACACCATCTCCCAAGACCAATGCCTAGAAAATTATTGGTCGCCTGGTGGATCTAGCCAGGACTTGTGGATACTTGGAGATGTTGAAAATAGGACTGTGGAAATGTGTTTAAATATATTAGATTGTTGTATTGCAATACCCGCAACTCCTACCAAGGTCATCAGTGTTTTAGCTCTCCAAGAATATGATATGTGGGGTCTTTGTCCACTTACAATAAGTTACTATGTCACTTGTTGTCTAATTGTTCTTGTAGTAAGGTTTTGGACATCAAAATACGCGCTCCGCCTTGTACGTTTTTATAAATTAACGTGTTGTTAGTTTAAGCTAAAGAGGGTGTTCCGTATCGTGGTAGTCAAATGGTAAGGTTTTTGTGGAAAAGTGTATCCCCTTGCTAAATCTGCAGGGTCACGCTCTACTAGTTTTTCAAAGGTCTCTAAGTAAGCGTCCCTTATTGTATGTGGACAAAAGGTACGATCTATTTTTTTAGTCCTGCAGTGTTTGTTGTATGTGTGAGGAATGTTGATAAGTCTCTATTTCTATTTCTTCTTGTTCGCTAGCAACTCGTTGAAGATCTTAACCTAGTGAGCCTCATGAAGTTCAACATAGGTGAATGCATGCTCGCGCACCCACCCGGGTCCGGAGGAGAGCCTCGGGAGCCCGAGCTGGACGAGGCCATGCATTCTCTGATCTATGTTGAAAACATTTCTTTAGTAATTTTCCTAATAAATCTTTGAACATCAATTACAGTGTTAAACAAGTCAAAGTTGTCATTCGGCGAAATTTACCCCTTTGTTTAGTACATATCTCATTGGAATGAGGGACTGTCCCAGAATGTTTATAACATTATTCTCACTTTAGTATGTCCATCTTTCTTTTCTTTTTCTTTCTGACTTTTTTCTTTTGGCCGAGCGCCTTGTTCTCTAACAGTTTTTTTTGCAGTCCTGTTCGATTGATATAATGGAGGACTCCATATCCTCCGGGCATACATGGTGTAGAGGTCTAGAGTCCTGATCGCTATTCTGCATTGTGTAAGCCCTCTCTGTGTCTGTGTCATTAGAAATGGACACAGAGGACGGCTCCTTCGTTGCTGTAATCCAGTACCTACTGGAGTTTCAGCTTTGTATTTTCACAAGATGACTTATGGGTGTAGATTTGTTAAAGTTTCTACTCCTACGTGTCAGGGTGATCGTTTTTTGATCTTTTGTTTTTAGTACTGCTTTCTATATTGTTTGGGCTTTTTTTTTTTTTTGCCCCACCAAATATTAGAACTTGGGTTGTGTTTAGTCGATTTTGTGGGGGGTATTGTACTTCTGTCTCATCGCATACCTTTTTTTTGTGTTGTGTGCATTTAAATCCTGTTCCATTGCTTGAAGTTTCTCTCTTTCCCACAGGTATTATATTCCTCAAATTTTTGTAATATATCAAATTCTTTTTAAGGTCGTAACTGTCTTTGATAGTGGATTTCTTCTTTTCGTTCTCCTTACTTGTGTTCTCTTATCAGGTCAATTAAGTTTTGAAATGACATAGTCGCTAGAGTTTAATTCAACATTTTTAAGCTCAAATTCTTTTGTGGGGAACCCAAATAAGTGTGTTTTTGGTTGGATACGTAATCCCCGTGGTAGTCATAGTTCATCTGACCGATAATTTCTATGTCTTTTAATTCCCACATGATCGTATGTCTATTGAAGAGGACTTTCTCTCGAATTCTATTAAGAACATTGGTGTCCATGTATCCATCATCATCAGTTGGTATGTCATGCCTTCAAAACCTGTGCCTGCTTGTTTTTACCTACTGGCGTCTAGATGGTCGTGCAAATGTGGTGCTACGACATGGACTTGGATTAGCTATTGTCGAAGTCTTCGATAAAAACAATCCCTAGAGGCAGTTGCTGTCACCATATTGACAAGTTTGTACTCACATCCCAGCCCAAACCCTTGGTCTATCGTACTGATCTTTTCCCTTCTGTCGATAGAAGTAAGCTGAATCCTTATCCAATAATTGCATAAGATCATCCAGTCAGTGACTACTATTAGTTTTTTTGTATAGCAGTAGAAAACGAGTGTTCATCAATAGTGCTAAATGACTATGGATAATTAAGAACATGTCCTATAACATTCTTGATAGAAGATGTCTTGATCAGCTATAATGTCCGGTTAGTGTATTGGGTATATAGGGGCGCATGTGTAAAGGACATTATATTGAAGTCCTGAGGTGTTGTGAATGAAGAGTATTAAGCTCCATCACATCACTCCACTGACGGACAATGTCCACACAACACGCTCGTGCAACCACCCTATGTAAAACCTCCAAATAAATAAAGGATAACTCACATAAAAAAGCCTGGTTTCTTCTTGTTGGTGGCGTCATCCCGGAAAAGTGGTAATAGGTAGGTGGGTATTCTGCTGGAGCAAGTTGTGTCAGAGCACAGCCAAAATGTCAGGAAAGCAGCTTGTGGTTAAAAAATTATTCTTTATTCGGACATCATGGGTGCAGTCAGAAAAAATGGGGGATCTCTTAAAACGCGTTTCACGCCTCGTTGGCGCTTCGTCAGAGAGTTGAAAAAGTAATGCTGGACCCCTTGATATAGTGCCCTCTCATTGCGTTTCAAATACTCCACAGAGCCGCGGCTCGATTGGCCGGAAGTTACGACAGACCGAAGTCAGGAACCGGATATGACGCCGGGCCTCCATGCAGCGATGGTTTGTTTAAAGCTATGCTTGTAGTCATGGGATCGCAGCGTCATCACGCCGTAGCAATGGGGAATTCTATTACAAACGGGCCCAGCATATCACCCACCTTCCACCATCACAAAAACATCACATGAATCAAGGTGGGTGTTTCAAAACAAAATCTAAACTATTGTAACCAGGCATAAACGAAGGCTCTTATTAAACCAAATTTGATATTCTCCATAATGTTGGTTCGCAAGCGTGTTGTGACATTTGCCGTCATTTAGGAGGTGATCTGATGGAGCTTTAATACTCTTCATTCAACACCTCTAGGACTTCAATATTATATGTCCTTAACCACAGCGCTCTTCCCTATATACCGACAATACTCACCTGTACATTATATACCTGCACAGACACTTGCTTCAAAATATTGTTATAGACATTTTGATCTCTCTTCATTAATCCATAGTCATTTCAGAGCACATATTGATAACTCTGTTCTTCTTACTAGCGGCTGTATACACACAAACCTAATAGTCAGCTCATGACTGGATGATCTATCAATTATTGGGAAGATAAGGATTTCATCCTTATCTTCTTCTATCAACGGAATATATTAACATTTTTTAACATTTACTAGTGTGACAGCAACTGATTAGGATGTTTTATCTGAGACTCTGACAATAGCCAACCAAGGTCCATGTCGGTATGCACACATTGCACATGACAATTCTGGACGCATAACAAGCAGCACAAGGTTTTTGAAGGACTGACAGTACCACTCTGATGATGATGATGACTTGACCTACCATGTTCTTTAATATTCGGACATATCTCTATACATAGACATACTAGGTGGGATATAACACATTGAAAATTTATCGTCAGTGAATAGACTACTACACGGGATTACGATATCACCAAAACACCATCTTTTGGTTCGTTCCCGGCACAAAGAAAATTTGAAGCTAAAGATGGATTAACTCCTAGACGAATGCTCATTCAGACTAATTGACCTGATGAAGTAAACACAAGGTATAGGAGAAGAAATCCACATCAAGACAGTTACAGGACCTTCAAAAGAATTTTGACTAATTACAAAACTTTGGGAATATAATACCATGTTAATGAGCAAACTGAGTAAACTATACAATCAACATGGAACAGGATTTAAGACCAAAACAAAAAGTATGAACGAACAAAATGGCTATATATCCAAATCAAGTCTGATATGTGCCAAAAGCCCAACCAATATGAAATGCATACTAAAACCCAAATCAAAAGACAACCCCAGAGAGATAGAGCCAACTTTAACAAATCTACCCCATTAAGTCCACTTGAAAAACAAGCTGACAACTCCATTATGTCGTGATCTCTCAGAGAACAACGAGGACGTCCTCATCTGTTTCCCTTTTCTAAATACACCAGACACAGAGAGGTATACACTGCAATAGCGATCAGGACTCTTAGACCAATCACCTCCAGATACAGCAGATGTATGGTCCTCCCACTTCATATCAAATCGAATGCCTCCAAAAACTGTTCCAGAAGAACAAGGCCGCTCGGGCCAAGAATAAAAGATCAGAAAAGAAAGAAAGAAAGATGGCGGATTTGAATCTAATGAGAATAATGTTTATAAAACATCTCTGGTACAGTCCTCATGACCATAGAGAATTGAGTTACTAACAACAATGTTAAATTCATTCGCTCTCGAAATGAAACCTGTTGACTTGTTTCCTGTACTGTAATTGATTCACAAGATTATTAGGAATTTACTAAATGAACATGGGGGGTTGGTTACAATAGATCAGATACTTGCTTAAGTTTCCCCTCGTCCCCCGCCCTAAACGCATCCCCGTCCTCTTCCCGATCGGCCTCTTCCTCCCGTGAGCCACGGTTGGGTGCACGAGCATGCATCCGTTTGACTTCCATGAGCTCACAGGGTTCAATGGATCTACGATTCAGCAGTACAAGAGTACATAGAAGAATAGATGAACTTTTTCAACATTCCTCACACATACAAAACACTCAGAACTAAAAAATAAGATCGACCTTTTGTGTCCCAACTAATTCAAAGGGACCTTACTTAGAGACCTTTTGGAAAAACCATAGATCGTGACCCTTAGACTTTAGCAAGGGCTTGAACACTTTTTCAACAAAAAAGCCTTACAATTTACTACCACAGAACGAACAACCCTCTTAGCTACATAACAGACATTACTCAAGACGAGTACAAGCTGTGCCTAGTATTATAAGTCCAAACGTCACAAGCGGACGTCAGTGTGCATTCAAGAAAACTACAGGTCAATTTCACTAGATGCCAGTACTTTGTAGAGTTGGACACAGACCCACATCATCATATCTTGGAAGCGTACAAACCACTGATTGTACCTTGGTAGTGATGTTGCCGGTATTGTGTCCAGATAAGAATCTCAGAATATCTATTAACCGTTTCCCACAGTCCTATTATTTTTCACCATCTCCAAGTCCCACAAGTCCTGGAGTAACCATCCACGACAACCAATATTTCCTAAGCATGGATCTTTGGGAGATTTGTATCTAGTGTACGTGATATTTTTATCTTCCAACCCTATATGGTTCTCCGTCAGTATCAGAGATTCAACACTTTATTAATTTTTTACAAGAGATCCACTTGGTGTCATCATTATACATGGGTCCACTATATGTATCACATCACTATCCACATTATTAGTCACAATCTTGGCATCCTAGCTGTCACTCATTTCCTTAATTTATCAAATTACACACTCCACAAATCACTTTTCTTTTGGATTGTCTAATATTTTTATTACAGCACAATTACTTTCTTTTGACCAGCACTTCTCTTATCATCAAAACAGGGCACTGCCATGGGTACTCTTCCTTTGCACCTTCCTATGCAACCCTCTTTATGGGCTTCTGGGAAAATAAACCCATTTTCGGTGACACTAATCCTATCTTTTCGTAAGCACATTATGTTTTACCCGTCTTTACATAGACGACCTTATTCCTGATAGGGAGGGTGGGGACCACGCACACTGGAGCTTTTATTGACTATCTGATGACAATACTTTCCAATTTAAATTCACATCATCAATAAAAACATTAATCATATAGACTTTTTGATATAAGATTCTCCATAATGTGAACGTACTATCAACGAATTTATTTCGTAAACCAATGCCCGCAACTCTTGCTAGGGCAACAGTAGCCATCTCGAGACCTCTATTACTCGGTATAAACCCAAGGTCCATATCATCCGACTGAGAAGGCTTTGTCTACTACTGAAGAGCCTTCATACAACGTCGGAGATCTGTAACGAGATGTGCAGGAACAGAGGATATCAATAGAACATATCTACAGTCGCCATTTATGCATGCATCTGCAACTAAATAATCGTTCAGATTGTTGAAAAAATACAAACAGAGGAAAAAGACAATAAAAAAAGATCACAGAACCTGAATCTGAGACCCCCGGCTCTTTATCACCACCTATAGCAAACCAGGCTAGTAAGAATTAGAAGCATCATAGAAAAACCTGGAGGTTTAGACTAGATATAGGGGCTGAAATCGGTCACACAATAATCTACCACATTGTATATAAAAAAGTGCAAAAACCTATAGTATATCATCTAATACCCCTACTGTCTGTATAATCTGCGACTGCAATGACACAAGTACAGCCCTTAGATAACTCCGTCCCAAAGGCTTCCCACAAATGCGTAAATGTCTACTGTAGATATTGCCACACCACTAAGTTTCAGTTCTACTAAATATACGTGTCAGAAGACAAATTAAAACATTTATGACATTTCTAACCACATTATAGTTAAATACAAACTTATTGTTGCTTGTGGTATGACCATATTGGGAGGCGATCAGACCTCTAAAGTGAGAATTGTTCAGAATCACCTAAGATCAATAAAAAGGAAGATCCGAACCTACATGTCCTAAACATTTTTCTCATATTGTCCAAAAGGCTCCAGTGACACTTTCTCATTCCATGCATTAGAAACCCATTCATAGACGATCACAGAGGATTAAGGGAAAGTTACTGAACCAGAGAGAATGTTCTGATTTATACCCTCGGGTCTTTGGCCCCCGGGGGATAAATACAGATTGGGGAAACTTAAGCACTTCTTGTGAAATGTAATGTTTTCATTATTTTCTCCATACATCTATTTTTGAAAGAAAACAAACCTGTTGTACTAATGTTATACACATCAAAAATATGCATATATTTACAATACATCACAAATCATTTAAATATCATGATGTATATACATTGCTCTTCTATATGTCTTTATCCTCCTTAAAAATATAAATAATAGAATGTTATTATACATATGTAAAACATATGCTTTACCCCATTGCTTAGATATAGTCATCTTTTTTTTTTCCTAAATTAACTCGAAATAATCTGTGCAACTGTTCCAAATGTATATCTTTCATAAGAATTGGCACAATAGATTTTTTTGGTATAATAGTCAATCCATCATGTATGATCGCAATACAAACTATATAATCCTATCATGATCACAATTTTATCATTATAAACTATGTTACTAGATCACCAGACACTCAAGAACGTTTACAACATCTCGACCATACATTATGGATAATATCAATTGTTTACTAAGAGTCCTCAGTTTATGCATA
Organism: Ascaphus truei; assembly: GCA_036426205.1. Lineage (NCBI taxonomy): Eukaryota > Metazoa > Chordata > Amphibia > Anura > Ascaphidae > Ascaphus > Ascaphus truei. Next base: position 15,958,879 of record CM071574.1, on the reverse strand, counting down.
TTTACATGCTTTAGATGTTGTTTTTAAACCACCCACCTTTGATTATGTATGTTTTTTGTATGGTTGGGGTGATATGCTGGGTCCCGTTTGTAATTAAGATTTCCCCATTGCTACGGAGTGATGACGCTGCGATCTCCATGACTACAAGCATAGCTTGTAAACAACCATCCATGCATGGAGCCCTCGCGTCACATCGGTTCCTGACTTCCGGTGTCGTCACTTCCGGCCATCGAGCCGCGGCTGTGATGTAATTTGAAAACGCAATGAAGGCACTATATCAAGGGGGTCCCAGCATTACTTTTTTCACTCTCTGACGAAGCCCAACGAGGCTGTGAAACGCGTAAGAGCTCCCTCCATTTTTCCTGACTGCACCATGATGTCCGATAAGAAAATTTTTTTTAACCACAAGCTGCTTTCCTGATCATTTATGGCTGTGCTCTGCACCTGCCTCCAGCAAATACCCACCTCATCTACCACTTTTCCGGATGCACGCCACCAACAAGAAGAAACCAGGCTTTTTCATGTGAGTTTATCCTTTATTCTATTTTGGAGGTATAACACTAGGGTGGTTGCAAGCGTGTGTGACATTGCCTCTTAGGAGTGATGTGATGGAGCTTAATACTCTTCCATTCACAACACCCTCTAGGACTTCAATATATATGTCCTTTACACAGCGCTCACCTATATACCCAATACTCACCTGTACATTATTACCTGCATCAGACATCTTCTATCACGAATATTTGTATAGACAATTGTTATCTTCATTATCCATAGTCCCATTTAGAGAGCACTAATTGATTTTGACTTCTGTTTCTTCACTGGCAAGAAAGAGATAAAACAGAAAAAAAGATACCGTAGTAAAGCCAACTCTACATGTAGAGATTACAATGCTATGGTTTTCATTTATGAATAGAGATGGGGTAATTTTGGATTTGGATCCACAGCGGATCATCCGGTTCCTTTGATCCTCAGAAATCCGTGCACCAATCTCAAAAAGGACAATTCTCGATTTGCAGATTTTTTTTATTATTATTGCCAATACAATCAGCGGCTTTCGCAATCCGTCGACGAATTTTTAAGAATCTACCAACGGATGGCTGAATCCACGTATTGGATTCTACAAATCTGTCACCGGATTGTAGCCAATTGTGATTTTTCATGAATAAGTGCAGATTAAAACTGACCAAATCCGTTTACGGATTTTACATCACAAAATAGTTTTGGGAGGGTGAGGGGGGCGGACGAAATCTGGGAAACGGATTTGGGCTGATTCGCCAATTTCTATTTATGTAACATACAGTATATGTCATTAGTTTTCTATTGGTGTGCTATATTTCTTGGAGACTTTGCCTTGTAGAACATAAAAAACTCGGTGCATTCCATTGTATATGATTTCATGCTTCTGCATTGAAAAACATTTAAAATAGTATTGATACATGTTTTGACTAAAAGCAATGATAGAAATATCTGGAAGACAGCTTGCAGTCGGCTTAAATGGATGATTCCCCATGCCATCCCAAATTGGCCTAATTGAACAATATGAACCTGGCCTATAACAGAAAAATGTGTGAAACCAAGAAAAAAACAACCAAGCCATACAAAAGACAAAGCTAACGGTGCAATCTTGTTTATGAGTTACTTTGTATTTACCTGTTCCGATTGCGGGAATTGCAACAGTAGTGAGACTATTTTTGTCACATTCTTGTAATATTTTCTCCACTGATGACACAATTTCAGTCGTCTTCTTTGGACCAATCACATGAATAATGTTTTTGCACTTAAGATTCCCACCTCCAGTTACAGCTATTCCATCATCAGGAAGTTTACCTGGATCAAAATATGCAAGTAAAGCAGGTTTTAAAATCAAACACATTTGAAAACCTTCCCTGGCGTTATACTGCTGGTCTTAGATTAGTTAATATTAACAGATCACAAAATAGAGAATTTAATTTATTTTTTTTCAAACACGACTTGTTTATCTGAGTGTTAGAGATTTAGAAAAAGATGTCAAAAACTTTCACATTACCCAAGTTATGCAAAGTATTATATTTTCTTGCAAAGTTTTCACGACATAATATATACAGTAATGAAATATTATCTTATACCTAAACGTTGACATTCTTCTTTTAAAGAAGTTCCAGCGGCAGAGAATACTGCACCAGATACACCTGCAAATTAAAATTAGATTGAATTTGTAAGCCCTTCCCATATTAAAATTGCTAGCTGAGTTATAATCAGACATTTAATCAGTAGTGTCCCAATACTATTAGAAGCCCAGCTACAGAGGCAATGCATTGAAACAACTCTAACTCTTGTAGACTCTTTATAAGACCATTGATGAATACGCTGCATGAATTTGTCCCATTCAAAGAAACTGTGATTGTTAGTGAACGAGACTCCATTTTTTTTGTGTTTTCCTCACTATACACTGACTACTGTTGGTGACATTAGAGTAACAATCTTTAAAGGAAGCAATATAAACAAAACTTAAAAAAAAAAGTAATTTAATAACTTATTCACCAAAGAAAATTGCCACAAATTGATACCACTCCTTTGCTACAATCTTGTGTGCAACTTCTAAGACCCATTTCTTTCCCAAGCATTATTACATGAATGTAATGAAACAGTTAGAAGATAAATATTTACATTTAAATGTAGTACTTATAAACAATAAAACACAACAGTTTGATGGTGAGTCTATGCTTACCGACAGTATTGTCTAATGTTTGGTTGGTCAGGTTCACAATGCCCTCAACATTTTCCTGAGTGATGTCACCCTTTTTTAATTTGACAGATTTATCACATATTGTCAGGTGACATAGGGTGATCTAGATAAAAACAGAAAATAAATATAATGCTATCATTTTAGTACTAGTAATAAAAAAGACAGTCCAGTACACAGGGCAAATACATATATAGGAAATATAATCTCTCTCTCCCCCCCTCTCTCCCCCTCCCACTCCCAATAGGCCAACTCTCTCTTCCTTCCATGCTGTACATCAGGGGTGCACAAACCTTTTCCCCTGCGCCCACCTGCCAGCTCTCCCCCCCGCTCGCGCCCTCTCCCGCCTTACTTTGTCCCCGGCGTTCTGACGTCATGACATCACATTGCCGTAGCAACGCGACTAAGCCGCCGGAGCCAAGGTAAGGAAAGTTACAGAGGCCTTCGCCGCTCCCCTGGCATTTAATTGAAATGCCTTCGGGAAGAGCGCCTCTGTAACCGCCGCGCCCCCTCCCCCAGAAAATCTCACGCCCCCCAGTTTGCGCACCCCTGATGTACATAACCCCCGCGACTTGCTCTGTTCTGATGAAATGAAAACACAATGATCGCAGTGTATTTCCTCGTACCTGCGGATTTGTGCTTCTGCAATGAAAAGCATTGAAATACTCCTTATAAATGTTTTGCGTAAAAGTAATGATATAAATCTCTGAAACACAACTCGTGTTGGACTTTGACAGATGATTTTCAATCCCATCAAAAATGGACTTAATTGAACTCTTTGCATCTATGCCAGCTAGGCCTGTAACAGAAAATAATATGTTGAAGTACTTTTCTGAATAAACATGCTTTTCATGAGCCTGACCATGCTTTACAACAGCGTAGCATTTCTTATGCTCCACATACCGTACCCCACAGGTTTAGAACATCTGTTTTATGTACAGTATGTATGTACAGGCATACCCCGCTTTAAGTACACTCACTTTACGTACACTCGCGAGTAAGTACATATCGCCCAATAGGCAAACGGCAGCTCACGCATGCGCCTGTCAGCACGTCCTGAACAGCAATACCGGCTCCCTACCTGTACCGAAGCTGTGCGCAAGCAGGGAGACTATAGAGCTTGTTACAAATGCGTTATTTACATCAGTTATGCACGCATATGACGATTGCAGTACAGTACATGCATCGATAAGTGGGGAAAAGGTAGTGCTTCACTTTAAGTACATTTTCGCTTTACATACATGCTCCGGTCCCATTGCGTACGTTAATGCGGGGTATGCCTGTATATCTTTATTTGTAGTGTCATCCATGTACATAGTGCTACACAGCAGTACCACACATGTGACAAAATAATAAGAGACATAATGCAAGAATAAGCACTTCCGACATAAAAGTAACATTAGGAAAAGGATGCCCCGAAGAGCTTACAACCTAATTGGTAAGTAGGCAGAACTTACAGGGACAGTAGGAAGGTAAGTGGCACTATTTACTTTGAATCTGACAGGCTAACTGAAGATGATGCAAGCTTTTACATAGAAATGAACCTGAGCAGTATATTACTACACCTGGGCAATGAAGCAGTTTTACCATGTAGCACTTTCTATTTACCTGTCCCAATAGCTGGAATTGCAACAGATGTAAAAGAATTATTTTCACATTCTTGTAGTACTTTCTCCACTGATGTCACAATTTTAGCAACAATAGTTGGCGCAACCACATGAATTATATTTTTGCACTTAAGATTCCCGCCTCCAGTTACAGCGATTCCATCACCAGGGAGTGTACCTGAATCAAAATATGCAATAAAATAGGTTAGAAAGCCAAACATAACAATATTCAACCCATATGGCAGTAAAGACGATAATATAAACAGTATCCAAATTACAACACTGATTTATGTTTTTTAACCACATACCATTTTAGCAGTCATGTTAAAAGACATACAGTAGGTTTTTTATCTGGGCACTAGAAAATGATAATTAACAAAGTTAGGCAAAATCCTTTATTTCTCAATGTTTCCCATACATGAAATTCCAAATATTATAAAGCCAATATACTGTATACCGAAACTTTCACATTCGTCCTTTACAGAACTCCCAGCGGCAGATAAAATGGCTCCCGATATTCCTGCAAAAAATATAGAAACGTGTAATAAATATTGACACTTGGCGCACTAGTTTGTCATTAAAAATAAGAAGGTTTCAAGACAGATTCATAAACAGCACATCTCAAATGCGTCACAATTTTAGACACTTAGAAATAGGATATAAACCGTATGATCGTAATGCACTGTGACTGTTTTTCTAACACCAATTGAATGACTCTGCTGTAAATCTGAATATCAGTTACAGTACAGCAAGATTTGGGGCAGACAGGGTCAAGGCTCATGAAAGTGCAATATACATCATGCAAAAGACTATTCATTTGAATTTTCTCGCGATCACACACATTGCACATTAACAAAAGCTAAAAAGGTCAACATCAGACACTTTTGATCTGCTATTTCTATAACTAAAAAAATTACGATGGTACCAAATCAACACTTTTTGAGGAAAGAAATCTCTGAATAAGATATAATGCCACATACTGTGCAAGGCTATGTTGTGCTAACAGCCACTAAACACCTGTGGATGCCAGAAAACACCTTAAGACCCATTTACTTCAATGTGCTATAAAGTTTCTGTCACGCCTGCAAGGATCAGAGCCCACAACCTCTGCTATTCAGGAAAGCAGCGCTAGCAGTGAGCTAAACCCACTGCTAGATAGCTCCACAGCCGCAACATACGTTTGAGCTGTACTGCTCACACCTGGAGCTAATTATACTCATGGATTCGGCCCCTGGCTTCCTTTCAGAGCAGTCCACTTCCACTTCCTCGTTGTCCGTTCAATGGAGCTTTGCATTGAATGCAGCCAAGATACTGTCTCTGTCTGACCTTCTGCTTGCCAACGCTTGGGAGGCCTGCCCTTACCTCGGCCTACCTGACAACGTGTTGCTTTCTGCCTGCCCTGACCCCAGAGATGGAAGGTGCTTTATAGCATAGCACTGTTTACTAAATATGGGCCATTGTGTTTCCAGTGTCTGTGCAAACTGCCATTTCATTACTGATTAACTTTAATTAGTACGCATCTGAAGAAGGTAGTGCTCTAAATTTGATGGCACCATGCACTTGGGTAACTAAACTTTGTCAAGCAGGGAACGCTGTTATTGTGAGGTCCTCAGCTATAACGTTTAAGATCAGATCTAGTTTTTTTTAAGCTTTGAGTAACCAATGTCTCATTCGGGTGCAAGAAGATATCGTGTAAGAAAAAAATAGCAAGTGTTGGATAAATGTAATATATGATTTAAGTAACTAATTTTTGTCTCTTTGTTAGACATTTGGAATTAAGTTATTAATAGTCATTCTCTAACTGTGCGCTATACTTTTTGACTAACGTATAAACGGCCGCGGACTGTGTCCTGTTGGTACAAAGATACAAGCGGAAGGAAGACGTTTACTGCCTAATGCAAAAGATTTTGCTTTTCAATAACTGTTTTATTTATATTCATGGGACAGTTGTACAGTATGTCTGTAGGTTTATTGTTATGTACTGTTTATGCTATTTAAAATCGTTAACTTAAATTACAAAAAAATAAATGAATGTATTAGTGTTAAATACAGCAATAGAACTACAAATGTGAAAATCATGAAATACATGTACAGTATCAGAGACACATGTTCATTAAGCATATTACAATTGGCAATTGGTTTTATTTAGAATTTAAGGCATATTACAATTGACAATTTTGTTAAATTCCCTATTAAAATCTTACCAATAGTTTGGTTCAATTTTGCGTTAGTTAAATTCACGACAGCCTCAACATTTTCATCAGTGATGTCCCCTATTTTTAATTGTACAGATGTTCCACATATTTTAATGTCAGACGTGTTGATCTACAAAAACAATAAAATATATGAAGTGATAGATAATATTTTGCTAGCATTTATTTCAGTACGAGTAAAAATAAATAAGGCAAGCAACGTCTTTGACTGAGCCACCTGTGCTGAAGCAGGGATATCCTGAAAACCGGACCTGGTGGTGGCCCTTGAGGACTGGAGTTGCCCACCCCTGTCTTTGAAGCAAGTAGATGAAATGAAAAACAAAACAATGAATGCAGTGTACACAATTTTACCTGTGAAGTTGTGCTTCTGCTCTTGAGAACATTTAAAAAGGCTTGATGAATATTTTCAGTAAAGGTAATTATATTAATCTCTGCAAGACAGCTGCTGGTGAAAGTAGTTAGATGCTTCTCAATCCCATCCAAAATTGATGTAATTGAACTATCTGAATCCATGGCAGCCTGGCCTGAAACATACAAATGTTTTTTTAATGACTTGGTTGCATTACGTTAATTGAGGATGAGTTCAATCTGACACAATGCGTAAGCCAGTAGGAAACTGAAATATTATCTGTTGTGGCTTCCTATTGGCTGCATGAAGTGGGGGAGGAAAGTTCAGGCGCTAACATTCTCGAGAACCATGAGGTCCCCAGAGCTGAAATCAACACGGGTTATGCTCCGGGGACCCCCTGCTTCTCACCTATGTAACAAAAGGTTCCACAGAAATCTATCATCAGCTTTCCCAAATCTCCTCTCAATCAGAGTAAATTATGGACACAACTCTGACCTTTCTATTTAAAAGCATCAGAACTGGCAATTACCAGAACAACACAGGTGTAACCAAGCTGCTCCAGACACTGAGTACTGTGTACTTGGCCAGTACCTTATTCCTGACCCACTCTGTTCCTGAATCAGACGTGATTACTGCCTGGCCATCTATTTATTAAGATACAATAGGGCTGATTTTACATGTGCCAAAGCGAGTGATCAGGCGGGTTCGGACAAAATTCCCCATTGAAGTCTAGAATTTTCGGCTGAAAACTGCTCGATCGGACACTTTAGCACATACAGGTGCGCCGACGAGTATTCTAAAACTTGCCTAAAACTTGCCTTGAAAATCTGGGGCAAATCTGAGGCTTTCACCAACATGACTCAGGTACATGCTGGGTACATACTGCAACATTTAAGTGACATTTCCGCAGAGACTAATGGCCCATTGGATTAACTCAGCAGGGGTCCCTGGCAGTCCCCTTCAGTTTGAATGGGACTGCCAGGGACCCCGCTGTTAATCCGATTGGCCATTAGTCTGTGCAGAAATGTCACTGGAATGTTGCAGCATGTACCCAGCATGTACCTGGGTCTTGTTGGTGATTGCCCAGGTTTGTTTTAGAATACTCGTCGGCACTACAGTATAGAATCTGCCCCTATTTAATTTGTTGTATATCTGGTGTATATCTCAAGGAATTCTCTCACACTGTGCCCCAGAATGTAACCTTAACAGGCATTCAACGTTAAAGCAGCAGACCAAGCAATATCCTACATGTTTAAAAAAAAAAAAAATCAGTTTTGTACTATGAGAAAATACTTGTAGCATTAAAAAAACAAACAACTCTGAATTACATTTTTAATATATTATAATGTAGCAAGCCTTTTTTGTTTCTATAGTGTAGCCGGTCCCCCATTAGCCTCCTGGGGGAGGCTAATGCGGAGTTGCGGCAACCGGCGGGAGAACAGGAGAGAGAACTCCAGTGTCGGGCAGCTCTGCGGCAGACGCCTGAGCAGCGCGCCGCCATTGTTAAAGTGCTGTGCAGAAGCATGTTCTGTAATGCTCCGTAGGGGGACTACACTCCCCAGAGTGCTCTGGGGCATATGCTCATATGGGCAGTGTAAGCCTATAGGGTTCTCCAATTCTCCTGAGGTAAAGAAGATACATTTGGCGCGCTTGGAGCGCGAGGCTTCAGTCGGAGCAGGGATGCAGAGGGGTAAGGTAGTGTATGGGTGCAAGTGGCTCCCATACTAGGGCAGATACACCCCTTAGGCCCCAGCTAGGCCACGACTCACACTAGATTGTGGCTTCTACAGGGAAAGCCCATAGCTAGGGACAGTTCCCTAGTAGCTGCCAATAGTTAGGTTATATCATCGGTGAGACGCCAAGCGGTGATTGCGGCCTGTGTTCTGGGACCAGACCACCTTCATAATATGAGACTCTTTATGGTGATACCATCCAACAGGAGGTCACACCACGTGGAGGCGGACGCCATCGTGGACGACGTCGCTGGATTAGCGGATCCCTGTTGCTAAGTTGGCTGCACCGAGTACTGGAGTACTCGGCAGGTACCTCAACCACAAGCACCAACATTCCACGGGATAGCGCTATCTCTTACACTTTTGGGTGGCCCCTAACATTGGGGGAAAGGTCATCAGGTTATTGGTGCCAAGCACCCTATGTACTCTGGGTTCCTGTGAGGGGCTTATCCCGCTACCCTGGGATCCTTCGCAGGTGGAGGCGCTGCACCAAGGCAAACGAGCAACACCCCAGGCTCTCAGTGGCGGAGGCTCAGGACTTCTGGTAGCCAAACAGGTATAGCAGTATGGTAGTCTCTTAGTCAGGGGGAAAGAGGGCTACAATAGCAACCATTTACAAAGTCACCCTGACAGCAGAATACTCCTCTGCAGTCATTTAAATAGATTTTATATAGAAGTGAACTTGAAAAGGGATTTTATTATCAAACCAAAGATACGCCAATCAAAAGACACAATAATAATGGTGAAAACTTAGTAGATGGTTGTTTTTTTACCTGTTCCAATGGCTGGAAATGCAACAGTTTTGAGATCGTTGTCTTCACATACTTGTAGTATTTTCTCCACTGAAGTCACAGTATCAGCTGCATTAGTTGGACCAACCAGATGAATAATGTTTTTGCACTTGAGATTCCCACCTCCAGTCAATATTATTCCATCACCAGGCAGTGAACCTGAACCAAAATATTCAAGTTAAGCAAAGGCATCGCCTTTAACCATGATATATAGGTGCAATTTCATCTGCAATACAAATACACAACTTGATTGGGGGGGGGGGGGGGCAACGGAAGAGATTGATTGATTGATTGGCTAGCAGGCTTAAGACACTTTGGCCAAAGGTTTGAACTAAATGACCCATTCTCTAGAGAATATATAGGTATTGCACTGTGTATTTTTGGCACATTGGAAGTAGCTTTGGGCATCTTGTTTGTTTTTTGTTGTATACATTTTGCCACGCCCACTAGCAAAAAGGGAGAGAGAAAGAGGGAGAGAGAGATTAAAGAGATGAAAGAGAGAGATGAAAGGAGGGGAAGTGAGAGATATAGGGTGGATGAGAGAGAGGGGAAGAGAATGAGCGAGAAAGAGGGGGTTGTGTGGGAGTAAGAGTGATAGAGGGGGTGGGAGAGAGGCCTACTCTTTTGTGCACAACTGTACAGTGTATGTAGCTGTAGCCATGTTCCTTTTGCCCTCCCCCCATTACCTCGGGTTACGGGAAGGTGGGCGGCTATTGGGACACCTCATGGGGCTGCGGGCGGAGCTCTGAGTTGTTGCAGGAGGCAGCAGAAGGGCGACTGGATTGCCAGGAGTGTGGACACACTCGGCAGGTACCTCACCACAACTAGTGCACCAACCAATAACTCAAATTAGTGGGCAGTGCTGTCTCACACATTGGGGTTGGGTGTGGGACTCTTGGGACACGGTGTGGGGAACACGGTGGTGGGTTATGGCCATGCGAGGCCTGGTGGGTAGTTGTACCATATTAGTGACCATTAGAACTGTTAAGAGTTATACCTTTGCCAGTAAAGGTTATTGTTATTTTACACAGTGTGTGATTATTGTTATTGGGTCCTGTGAGGGGCTCCTCCCACTACGCTGGGATCCCTCTCAGGTGGAGGTGCTGCACCGATACTATTATTATGTAACCCGTGGCACTCCATGGCGGAGGCTTAGGCCACCTGGTAAAGGCAGCACCGGTAGCATCTTTACAGAATGCCCCCCAATCTCACTTGGGGGGGGGGGTAGGGAGGGGGGAGGGGGGTTTGGGGTACAAGGGCTACATAAGAAAAGAAAACTTCTAAAAAGATGGGATTGCACCTTTAACACTACTGTTAAACTATACTACAGGCATACCCCGCATTAACGTACGCAATGGGACCGGAGCATGTATGTAAAGTGAAAATGTACTTAAAGTGAAGCACTACCTTTTTCCCACTTATCGATGCATGTACTGTACTGCAATCGTCATATATGTGCATAACTGATGTAAATAACACATGTGTAACAGGCTCTATAGTCTCCCTGCTTGCGCACAGCTTCGGTACAGGTAGGGAGCCATTATTGCTGTTCAGGACGTGCTGACAGGCGCATGCGTGAACTGCCGTTTGCCTATTGAGAGATATGTACTTACTCGTGAGTGTACTTAAAGTGAGTGTCCTTAAACCAGGGTATGCCTGTACTGTACTAAATACTGTTTGGCTTTGTTATTAACACATTTTTTCCAATATCCCACTATTGGAATGTAAAAAACAATGCATTGTTCTTTATTGAAAAGAGTGCAAATGACTTATGTTATTATATAAATATATATATATACTGTAGCAAATCCAATTTTTCCTTTTTGTTGTGGAAAGTCATGAAACTTTTTTTTTTGTTACGGAAATACCTAATTTTTTACATTCCTCCGTCACAGAACTTCCAGCACCTGCCAAGATTGCTCCCGATACCCCTGCAAATAAATTGAAGTAACATAAGATCAATTGATTTAAGGTTTATGCTTGGAAAATGAAGCTAAAATCCATTTTTAAAACTTAAAAAGAAAAATAAACACGCCAAGAGCATCTGTTCATGTAGAGCACAAACTATTGTGGGACATATACAGCCTACACATTCTAATATAACAATAACTTTATTTCATATAGTTCTTTTCTCCAAATGGGACACAAAATGCTTCACATATGAATTTTTACAGATACAGTCCCTGTCCAGATGAGCTTACAATCTATGATTTTGCTGTGCCGTTCATGACAAGGATCTTTTAGTCGATGCTTATGTAGCTTTAGAACTCCACCTGGTGGGAGTAGCTTGGATTAGAGGGAGGTCCCCCTGGGTGTGGTTAGGAATAACCAGGAGAGCAAGCTACGTTTCAGGAGCTCTTGACTTGAAAAATGTAGCGTCTTTCTGCTGGCATTTTAAGCAGGACGGCCAGGAGATGGATCATAAGAGTACTATGAAGCTTTTGAGAAAACTTCCTTAGTGCTGGCACAAAAGAGATAAGAGAGACTTATGGTCCTCAACTCCAAACAAGGTAGACGTCTGTCTTCCCTGTGGAGGCCATCCTAACACAAGACTGAGCCCCTGTCAATTGGAACCCAGGAACCATGTTGTCCAGTGAAGTTGCTGTTTGCTGCTAATGTACAATAAAATACCTTTTTGGCTGAGACTTCCCACTAACACATTCCAGTCTGAACTCCTAGTCAGTAGCAGAGGCAATAGCGACCATGGCCTAGCCCCCTCCCCACACATCTACTATGTTCTGGGACTATGCCACTATGCTACAGTTATATCATTAATTACACCACGAGAATTCAAGTTGGTCTATTCTGCCTTTCAGTATTTTGTATTCTTTTATACGGTGCTAAATAATACTGTATGATGCTTGCAGTGCAGCCCTCTTATATTTGCCAATGAAACTACATCTGTTTGTTGTTTGTCATGGGCATTAAACGATGAAATAAAGTTGCTATAAACTGTCCTTTTTTTACAGCAAATGTAAAAATAGTCAATTTTACTGTACATTTCCCACTACAAATTACAGCTATACAACTTAATATTTATCAATTATAGCAAACATCTGTAATCCTACATACAAATATGAATTTAATGTCTAAATATTACCATTTTAAAGTACTGCATCTCCAGATATTTACTTTCAAAGCAATCAATTTAATGACATTCATAAAGGCTTACCAATTTTTTGATCCAATGTTTTGTTTGTCAAGTTTACTATTCCATCCACATTTTCAGTAATAATGTCACCCTTTTTTATACATACCGATACACCACATGTTACCAGAGAAGACATGCTGATCTAGGTTAAAACATAACAATTTTATTGTCACTTTATTGTAATTCAAACAGATCTCAAAATAAAAAAATAAAAAACTATACCCATAGTAATGTTTTAACCTTTGCTCAGAAGAACAGTGAAGAAAAGTGTGCAGATGAGTTGATCAAGTGCAAAGTCAGCAGTTTCCAGCTTCTCACTAGTAACATTTCAATGTATTTTGCTCCAATGATTCTTCCGCCAACAAAAGGAAGATCTATAGTGGATAAGGGGTAATAAAAGATAACAACGGAAAATCATTGTTTTACAGTTTGTTTAGCATTTTCATGCACATAAAATATATAATTTAAAATGTAAAATAAACAACAATTAAATCTGTATTGTGCATGTATAAAGTAAATAGAGCTATATTCTACCTTTACAACTTTTAGTACCATATTTACGAGGCAGCCTTCCTGCCGGAAGATATCACCTGGTGCTTGAAGACAACTTGCAGCCCATTCAAGTCAAATGTGTCTTATAGCAGCTTAGTCCACCAGTCCTTTTATCTCCTGTACCAAATGTTTCAATTTACCGGGCCTTATAGATTGTAAGCTCCTTGATGCAGTGTCTCTTCTAACACATTGCATGGTGTATCCTACCTCTCCTAACACAATTGTAATCTTGCCTGTAATTGTGGCATACGCCCATAATCATATCTGTAACTGTCCATGAAATGTCTGTGAATTGAATATGTAACCTCTGTTCATTTAACGTGACCATGTATTGTTATCATAACTTTGTGCCCTGGACATACATCTCAATGCATTACTTCCTGGTAAAACATTTTTATAAATAAATTAATAGTCCATACAGTGAATGTAACAATATCTAATATCATTTCAGATTTTTATTAATGGACCACAGTGAATTATTAGCCATGACATGTTTATGTCCAGAATATTACCAGAATAGGTTAAATGTAGGTGCTAAACTCATTAAAAAAAAATTAGATCAATATAAGTATTTTTAAGTAATATTTTACCTTTGTAATGCTTATATAGAAACTAAATGCCTTGGAATGTTTTCACTCTCCTTGGCTAATCTCTTTTGTGATAAGGGTCTTAGAATTTACAGATGTAACCCCCCTCTGGGAACTACAAATGAACTCTAGGGATTAACAGATTTAATGGGTTAACTATGTGGGCTCAATCAGGTTAATCTCCTCCCATCATGTGATGAATGATGACTATGCAGAAACGATAGCCTCGCCTCTGTATGTCTGGTGACCAGTGATGTCATCATAAAGCGATGGGAAGGTGTATGTATAGCTCCCCCGAATGTTCTAGAACCAGGTTCCCTGAGAGTGGCAGTTGGAGGGGCCTCACCATGTGTCAGGTATATAGGTTAAAAGTATACAGTTATGTGTAGTAATAATGTCTTGTCAACTATACAGCATTCCAGAGGGTGGGGCTGATGAAACACAGCAGTAAGTAAACACAGAGATTAACCCGTAGCACTCTGGTTATGTGTAGAGGGGAGCAGCTCTTGGGGAACCCCATTCAGGCGTCCGCCTTTGGGACGACGCAGATGTAGACTGAAGGAGTTCAGATTGAGTGCAGCCTGTAGGAGATTTCCAGTCCAACCAGTACTAAAGGAAACAATCATAAGTACCTCCCAGTGTAGGTGGGAGAGCTACCAGGGGAAGACGCACAGAGTAACCATATTATTTGCTACCAGTTAAATGTCCGAAGTTAAGTCTGTCTTTTTGTAAGTTGAATAGTAGAAAAGGAATGAGGCACAAACACCCTCAGGAAAAATCCTCTGTGGTAATTAAATGTGTACTAAAAGTGAACACACAGTACATATCCAAAACACCAATGGTTCCTCCAGGTAAAATCGTCAAATGACCTAATGAGAAAAGCCATAAAGAAAGGACATAATGTAATCTGTTTTAATGATGCCACGCATCGCATAAATCGCACTCACAACATTGATGATAAAAACAAGCAGTGGGTGTTATTTTCCCCTGGACACCTGCTCCTCTAAATAGCATGATCCAGGGCCCAGCTGGTCCCACAGCATACGGTTAGCCGATGCTCTTCTCAGCCGGCTAGTATCCGGTATGATGATAGTACCTGCTGGGCTGGAAGGTGCTTTCACACCGCGTCCCCCTAGATGTCCAATCAATGCAGGGCATTCAGAACTCCTCACAGTGGCTTTACCACAGGTAGCAGAACTGCACACGTCTGTGATAAAACAAGCTGGGTGCAAAACTGCAGCCAGGTGAACAAATGTCTAACTTCATGCACCTGCACAGAGGCAGATGAATTACCCCTACGCGTTTCACCGTTCTGACAGCTTCCTCAGGGGTTCTCCATGTTTGAGTCACACATGTCCCTATTTATGCCAATCTAATTATTCAATAACGCAATTACTTATAAAAATTGAAAATAGATGTGCTCATTCATTAGCAGCTAGCAAACTTCTACACATGAAAAAACTAGCAGACTTAGGCTACGATTTGCATGAGCTGCTGGGCGGCAGCGCGATGTGGTGACGTCACCGCTGCGATACGGCAAAGCGGCAAGTTGAACTGTAATCAGGAGGCAGCCTGAGGAGACAGGGAGGCGTGGCCGTGAGTGGTTTGCCCTCATTGGCTGAACTGCTCACGTGACGCAGCCATCGCCTGGCTTAAACAATTTTCCAAGTCTCCTCACCAGTCTGCCGCTTTGCAGTGCGGTGCTGTGTGGCCGTCACGATAGGTATGTATGGTTTCATTTGATTCATGCACTTTGTTTTTCGGTCGCGCGGCATTGCGCCCTGCGATTTTAGGTACAATCACTGCCTAATTGTAAGGACCCACGCTGGGGGGACTCCCGCTACCAGCGCCTCCTTACCTCTTCTCCCCGCTGCCTCTGGTCCCTGGCGGCATTCCCTGGTCCTCGGCGTCTCCCCCGTGGCTGTTCCCGCACTTCCGGGTCGCGCGCGTGAGGACCCAAGCTTCCCTTTTCTGGTGCCGGGAGCCTGACCCCGCCTCCTCCAGTGCGGCACGTGCATTGGCGCGCTTTCCTGCCTCTGCTCTACCAGGTCCGTCCCCAGGCTCTTCTCCCCTATCAGGGCTTCCCTTGGGCTGCACCTCCGCTCCTCCCTTTCACCTGATAGGTCCAAGCCCACTATTTAGTCTCCCCTCACCATTACCACATTGCTCTGCATAGCTTCTGTACCTTGGTGCTGTCTGCTCCTGCTTGGCTCTCTTGTGTTACAGTCCCTGTTCCTGTCCCTGGATTCTCTGCTGACCTCCCCGGATTTTGACCTTTGGCTTTGGACTTCGACCACGCTGCTCTCTGGACCCCCTTGGATTTAGCTTTGGACTCTCTACCTTGCAGTCTTCTATATCCCTTGGACTCGGCTTACGGACCCCTACTACGCTGCTCTCTCCGCTCCACGACCCAGGCTTACGGACACTCTACCATGCTGCTCTCCCTACACCTTGACCATTGGCTTACGGACTTTACCCTTCTACGCTGGAGTTGGCAAGTACTGAACTCTTTCTATTTTTGTTCCCTGGACCAGCGACGCTACTTCCACACTCCGGCCGTGCCCCCGTTTACTGGTAGGTGTGTGGTATTTCTCCCTTCCACCTCAGTCCCGGGGTCTCGTCTGGCTTGTGGGCAGGCTGAGCGTTACACTAATACACATAAAAACAGCGTATAGCTTAATGATTGTATTAAGCTAAATGCTTAAATAAAACTTTAATAAAAAGCTAAAATAAAACATGTAAAAATAACATTAGTACGGTGGGTGTTTTGGATATATGTGTGTTAACTTTAAGTACACATTTATTTACCACAGAGGGTGTTTCTGGAGGGTGGTTGCACCACATTCCATTTTTGCTATGTCACAAGACAGGGAGAACAGTTTTGTGACAGCTGCACCCCCCGCAGGGTTTAATATCACGTTTGTATCACTTGTATTACATTTGGTGTATCTTTTTTGCGCTTTATGTTTTATATGTTTCTATGTTGAGCATTATCAATGGCTGTGAATAAAGTTCTTCTTTGTATTATAAAAGTTCCTGGCGCCCATCATATTCTATCTTCAAGGATCCACGCTCAGCCTGCATGGACCCAGCACCCAGAACAGATATGAGAGACTGAGCATTGCTATGTATATTGTTCTATGTAAACTCCTTTAGAGACAGGCTGGGAGGGTTAGGCTAAGTCCCCGCTGGCGCTGAGCGCGCTCATGCTTGGAGAGCGCTCCGAGCCGGTGTCCGGCTTGTACGGGCGCGCGGGGGAGGCGGGGGGGCATTGCGGGTAGTTGAGCGCGCGGGTAAGTATAGTTTTTGATTACCTAAGCGCCGATTGCGGCTGAGCGGGTGTGCATGTGCACGAGCGCCGCACGCACCGCGTGAGCTGGGACTTGCGTATATCTATATATGTAATTACCCGCCGCAAGCCCAGCCCGATCAGCGCTAGCGGGAACTTAGCCTTACACAAGTATATTACTAGTGACTTGTGTTGCTTGTTTGTAAAAGAATGACAAATCATTAGGAATTAGCTAAACAGGTGAAAGGTATTTTGAAAGAAGAGATCCTGGTAAAAATAAAAACATGTAGATTTTCTCTCTTTTCACAGAAAAACTAAATTAAATGGTGTTTCAAGCATTGCTTTGTGTCGCATTGTTACAATTTTAATGAAAACAGAATTTTGTGTATTTTATAACTTGTATTAGTAAATATCAATGAGTTGAGGTTTTTTTCATACTAGACCTAGCTACAGATGCAGCCACCAGTATTAGAACACTTGCCTCAAATTCTGGGGCAGTCTCACAGTAAATGCCTCAACATTGCCTCAACATTTCTGTGAGATTCTTAATGGCCCATCGGATTAACACAGCAGGGCTCCCTGCAGTCGCATTCAGTTTGAATGGGGCTGCAGGGACCCCCCACTGTGTTAATCCGATGGACCATTAAGAATCTCACAGAAATGTTGAGGCATTTACTGTGAGACTGCTCCAGAATTTCCCAGGCAAGTGTTCTAATACTGGTGGCTGCATCTGTATACTGTAAAAATATTACATTTTGTTTATGTATATAATGGTATTGGTGATGTGTCAACATTTTTTTTATTGTTGATACCCCACAACTTAAGCACATTTAATTCTGTGATAACGAGATAAACAGAGAATCAGACGTATAGGATTTTCCCATATCTAACTATGTGTATGTTTTGACGTAGTTTTATTAAAAAAATGTACACACATATACAAATCCTTTTAATATATACCATTTACATCTGTGCCATGGGCATCCCAGCTGCTGGGTTTTCATTGGAAACCGACTGTTTTGTCGTCTGCCCCAATTAACACCTTATTATTGTGTTCCCAGAACATACTTGGAAACAAGAGGTAAGTCTCAATGTATTTTTTTCCTGGTAACATATGTTTATAAAAAAAAGCAAAAAAAAACCCCACCCACCTGTTTGTGACAATATGCCGGACTAAAAGGAATTGCTTATGCTTACAATGAAAAAGAAAAGGTTAATATACAGATACACACATGAGCAATATATCTCTTGGTTTTCTTGTGGCTATTTAACATGGAAAATTCTATTTGCGATGCTTAACCCATTGAGTGACAGACAACAGGAGCTACGTCCTGGGGCACCCAAAGGGTTAATATATGGACCCCATGTTGTGGGATAACAGTACATATGGAAAATTACAGACTGAAAAGTCTGTAAAGGAAATAGTAACAAACCAGGCACCCTAAGAAAAAAACACTGTTTGTCTAGAACAAATAATTGTTTCTTGTAACTTGGCAATAACAGTGATTTGATTGGTTCTGTACAGTACCTTATGATTTATTACCTACATCCCCCATGTACAAACATCACGAGAGCTGGTTAGTAATCTAATTCCCATATTACATCTCATGATGATATGTGGCTGGAAAACACCTGCTTTTAAAAAATGTCCTTTATGAACGTCAGAGATCAAGGGCAAAGGGTGCAGTGTTCGCTGGAAATTCCCACCATGGGGGATACTGTTTTTGGATCAATATTGCACCAGATAAATAACCCACCTTTATGTTTATTTCATTTTTTTCCATTTCAGAATCTTTGCATTCTATTAAAGCATTAGGCTGGGGCCATAGAGGGGGTAGCAGGGCTGAGGCGCGCTGACGCTGAGGCTCGCCTGCTGAAATCTGCGCGATTTCATGCCCATGCAGGCGAGCCAGCGGGCGCGATCGGGAGGCGGGGGGAGACTGAGGGAGGCGGGGCAGTGACGTCGCTGGGCCAACCGCCCGCGACGCACCAACGTCAAAGTCACGGCGCCGATGTCACGGCGCCGTGACGTTGACGCTGCTCCGCGCTGATTGGATGTTTTCAGCCCGACAGCGCTCTGAAAAACTGCTTGGCTGTCGGCTGAAAAATCCAGTGCCTCAGCACGCCTGCGGACGCTCGCGTGAGCCCCCTCTAAAGACATCCTCATGGAGGATGCAGGGGCTCAGCGCAGAGCGTCCGCACGGCTCAGCGCAGCCTCCCCTGCTGTGGACAGCCTTACTGACCTTTACTCAGCCCACCATTTCCCTTTAACTTAAATATTCAAAGCACTTTATACATAGTTGACGGAATAACAAAAATACAGTACAACACTACAATACAACAGCAAGCTTATAGCTTTACTAAGGCTAGCGTTTATCTTACGGCCACTGTGTTTTAATATACTTCTGTTGATTTAAACAACACAAAAACATATTAGTTACTTATTTGGTCCTGTTTCTAAACATACAGTATGTGAATATTTCATTTGTTTTACAAAGTTTACAAGCACAGAAATATAACTGTAATTTAGTCTTTCCCAACAAAAACGTTGTTTTGCATAAAACTCACAGCTCTCCGTCTCTACATCACAATTTACTTTCATTTTCTTTGTTTTATTTTTAGAATATACAGATATGAATATATAGTATTTTATTAATTAAAAGATCACAAGCACATTTAATTATTTAATTTCTTTAGCACCAGAGAGTATCACATTACTTTGTTCTGCGATACAATACATGATCCATCCAAGGAAACAAGAGATTGATCGTATTTACCTATTAAAACAACTAGCACCCTTGCTCCTTAATTTCAATGAATAATGAACTTACCGTGAAGCATACAGACCTCAACCTTCTGAAACTTTAATAAAACATATTCTTAATGTCATATTTTCTTCCACCCTTTAATGATCTGAAGTTCGCCTTAAGTGCTAATGAATGCCCGAAAGATAAAAGTGAAAGTATTTTCTCTACGTAAAGGAAGAGGAAGTCACTCTGGGACATAGAGCGAGGGTGGGGCATATTTATTTTGTCAAGAATTGAAACTATTTAAAATAAACGTGATAAAGACAATATCATACAGAGTACAAAAAATAAAATATAAATATCCTCAGGGTCTCTCACAAACCTTTTACATTCTTTCATTTCTTAACTAGCTATTCTACCAGCAGGAACAGGTATCCTGGAACCTTAACTAGCTATTCTACCAGCAGGAACAGGTATCCTGGAACCTTAACTAGCTGTTCTGCCAGCAGGAACAGGTATCCTGGAACCTTAACTAGCTATTCTACCAGCAGGAACAGGTATCCTGGAACCTTAACTAGCTGTTCTGCCAGCAGGAACAGGTATCCTGGAACCTTAACTAGATGTTCTGCCAGCAAGAACAGGTACTGTATCTTGTCACAATAACTAGATTTTCCAACAGCTGGAACAGGTTAATTTATAAAATGTTTTACCAGGAAGTAATACGTTGAGAGTTACTGTACCTATCGTTTCAAGTATGTCCTGGGCACAGAGTTATGATGCCAATATATGGTTACATTAAATGAATAGAGGTTATACATTTCCTTTTAAATTAACCCTGTCCACGCTGGCTTAGTGGACTTGAGCAGTGAAGGGGAAGCCTGGTGGAGAGACTCGTATGATCTTATATCAAAGAGAGTCCTGCATCTTAACCAGAATTTCCGTCAGGCATCCTGGTACTATATACAGCAGTGTCGGCAGCCCGAATAAGTGTCCTGGCACCCACACCTACCTTATAGCCTGCATGCCCCTCTTCACTATCACTCCTGCCCTGATAGAATGGGGGGCTAACTTACACCTCTTTTGCTATCTGTTCTTTATTATTACTTACTGCCCCTTTCAGTCTTACTCCTGCCCTGAAAGCCTTCTCTTTGCCTGTAGTTCCTAGACCCCTGCGCTGTGTGAGTGCTGTCAATGTCCCTCTAGCAGCCTTAGATTACAGGGCTGAAGACCCTCCAGTTACCTCTCCCCGTGTAGGCAGACACACATGCCCCCTCTGACATTAATGTGCAGGCTGAAGCCTGTCAGCTGCAGGGGGCGCTTCCTGGGACACTGTTTGAGAGCCGTTCCTGTTCCAGAGAGGTTTCCGAATTGGTAGAACCAGAAATCAGACCCTCCAGCTTTTTGCACATAAAAATACTTACCACTGTAGTGCATCTACTGGTTCTGGATGGAGATACACTCAAGTGATTCTCATGGAAGTCCCCATACGAACGCAGCTTACCACACACACAAAAACAAGCAGTGTAATAGGCAAAGCTCATCTTACATGACCCAAAACATGTAGTGTACCTGCTACATAAGTACACTTGGAGGCTATGGAATGTCACAATGCCATATACAGGTAGTTGTCAATACTTTAATAATATCTAACATATGATCCATATCCGTACAATTCAATGGCAAATATGACAACACAATATCACATTTTAGCTTTCCAAAAATATAAATCAGCATTCTTTGTTGCTAATGTTTCTTGCTATTGGACTGGCTGTCTGAAAGAATACAATAAATGATAAAACATGTAAATATATGCTTTAATAATATCTATAAGTGTTTTCAAAAATAAAGTTGTCTCACATTTTAATCTGGTCTGTAACTGTTTCATACACCAAGTTAAAATATGTTTAATTGTTCATGCAATGTCTTTATATATATAATGTATAACCCTGCTCATTTAATGTAACCATGTTTTTGCTACCATATATTTGTCATCATAACTCTGTGTCCAGGACACACAAGAAAACGAGAGGTAACTCTCAGTGCAGTACTTCCTGGTAAAACATTTTATAAATAAATATATAACACCGTATTTTAATTGAATTGAAAACCTGTTCTTTTCGTACATGCCTATCTAATATAAAATGCTGAAGTATGTGTCGACTCAATTTTATGTATTCGGACTGAAACAATTAGATATGTTTCAGTATGTCTTATACGTTGTTATAATGCATTAAACCCCTTCAAGGATTCACACTGCTGAAACATGGAATGGTTCAGCGGAGTCATGCGACAAGCCCGAGTGAAAGGAATGGCAGATCACTGTACTGTATATGTATTGGCCATTGATCTCTGATAAAACAGAAAGTGAAAGTCACACAGCATTGCTCTGAGTTTCTGGTTTCGATTTCTGCTCTAGTCCAGAAGAGGGAGGGACAGATACAGGAACAAACTCCACTCTCTCCGTCTACTACATCTGCTTCCTTATTTAGGCTAATTCTAAAAGGATAGTATTTTTGAGAATTACTACAATTATCATTAAGTATTTAGCAGGCAGTTACAGTCACAGAAATCCTGCTGCAATTAGGAGCCCTCCCGGATCAGAAACATTGGAAGAGCTACCTCTGGGGTAGGTACTGTATACTTCCATGTATTTTAACATGTATGTCAGAATATATATATCAGCTAAACTGCCAGTTTATGTGTTGATTTTTGTGTGATGCTAAAGCAGAATAGATAATAACTTTATTTCATATAGCGCTTTTCTCCCACTGGGACTCAAAGCGCTTCACAATTACAATACAGTGCACAGTACGCAGAACATAGGATTGTTACAGGCACAGGTCCCTGCCCAGATGAGCTTCCAATCTATGTTTTTGGTGCCCGAGGCACAGGGAGATAAAGTGACTTGCCCAAGGTCACAAGGAGCTGACAGCTGGAAGTTGAACCACAACTCCCTGATTCAAACTTACTTATTAAAATGAGGTACAAGGAAATCACTGGTGTTATTGGTTTTCTTACAATGTATAAATGTAGGGCCAGATCCACTAGAGGGCATTATCATACAGCATTTACAGTGATATAAACTGATGTTAACATGTGCCTATACAGGAAAGGCATATTCACTAAATAAAATCATGTGGTGTCAATCATGTTTTATTCCTGTGGAAAGGTCTTCCTGAGTTGCATTCTTGTTTTCCTTTTTACTGTCATCTCTGTATATTTTTTATTTAATGTTTTTATTAATAAAGAACATAAACAAATAGAACTGTCCTACAAAAAATACAATAACGTGTGTTTTTAATAATTTGGAGTCATCGTATATGCTTTTCGTTGTATGTTGGTGATTACATCAAACATTAGCCTCTAGTATTTCTCAAATTTCTTTAACTCCATATTGGTTATTTTCAAAAAAACATTTTCCATTTCTTGATCATTTTCTTTTTTTTTGAAATGGGACCATTTAACCATGAGTCCAACCCATCCAGTATGAACAGATTCATCACTTTGTTTTTGTACCATAGCTAAGGGTTGTGGTCCTGCATCATTCCATTTCAGAGTGATGCATCTTCTAGCAACTACAATAATTATTTGTATCAAGCTGTCCATGCCATTTTCTTTCTTTTTAACTCTAGCAACACAGTTGCAGAGTCGCTACTGTAAGATATTGTAAATGCTTCATCTAAATATTCTATTTCTTCCCCCAAAAGTCCTGTATCTTGGGACATTACCTAAACGTGTGGAAGAAATCTGCAGATGTTTCTGAACAGCTGTGGCATCTGCCATTAGTTCATTGCTCCACTTAACCATATTTATCCTGCCAATCTAATATGCTAATACAATTAATTTGAGAAGTTATTTCTACGTTGGTACCACCAATACTGGAGGGATTAAACTACTATTAATTTCAATGGGAGTTTATTAGTGTTAAAGCATTGCCCCCCTTTAGTGAATCTGGACCGTAGAGCTATTTAATGATGTTTACTTCTGCCTAGTGAATCTGGAGTTATCATAAATCTGGGAAAATAGCTAATTTCTGATTTAGCTAACGTTATTTTCACTGATTTAACGCTACTTAGGGAATCTGGCCCTTAATGATAAAAGCAGTATGAGGGAAATGTAAAACAATTACATTAAGATAAATATAAGCAAATATTGTTATACAATATGTACAGCAAGAATAGTGTGTTTTTAGGTGAGGTGTTTTACTATAACCTACATTATATGCATACCCCAGTCTAGTGAATCCAACTAGTTATTAAGAGTTGAATACAAATAAAAAACAGCTTTTAGCACACCTCCCCAGCAGTACCTTCTTTGCAAGACTTTTCTGTTTGTGATAATTTGTTGCCAATATTCCCAGCAGTTTGAGCTGCAAACTGTAACAATATATGATGTTACCTTAGTAATTTTATAATATATTGTAGCTGCTGAGGTACACTGACTGAAGAATTGATTGAAACTGAAAGGCGGCCATTAAGTGAACCCTGGGAAGCAGTATTTTGCTGATCAATCACCGGAGAACGAATTGATTGGTAGCTTAGGTAATTCATTTTCAATAACGGTAATAAAAAGCACCATGTATTAAAACAAACAAACAAATATATTTTTAAAGTGCAGTTTGGACGAGCTCTTTAAAGCAAAAATCCCTCCTGCTCCTTTTTGTATACCTAGTCTGTTTGTTTTTACAGGATTTGAACTGGGGAACCTCCAGAACCAAACCCCAGAAACTTACCAATTAAAATACCTGTGATAAAACTCCCTTCTGGGGAAACATAATGGCTGCCAAATCTTGGACCAATAGGGAGCTGCAACATCATCATTTGCGCCTTCCTGTTGGAAGGGAATTTAAACACTGGTAACTTCACTATTAAGTATCTTATAAACAAGAGGGGTGGGGAGCATAGGGCTAAAAAATTTAGCTTTGGGGGATCCCAGAGTTTCATCCTGTAAAAAAAAAAAGGGGGAGGTTAAAATGACAGGTTTGTTGCTTTAAGATTGTCTTTCCTTGTACATAAATTCTCAAACCAGGACAAATGACTAGATATATGTTCATTAGAGTAGTGTTATCTCTTGTTTAAAAACAAAAACAAAAAAACAAAAACAAAAAAACAAACATTATTTTTGGGGGGCTAAGTTCGAAGTAGGGGGTCTTCGGAGCCGAACCATGTTGACTTCCCGAGATGCTTGGCTGTAAAGGGGCTGCACAGAAGGACGCTGTGACATCATCCCTTGCGGCTTCCTATTGGCCCACTCGATGCGGACCTTTAAACAGCTTTCAGATATCAGCATCACTTTCAGATGTAAGTATTTCGGGGAGCAGGGGGTCCCTGCAGCTGAAATGAATGTGGTTCAGTTCCAGAGACCCCCTGTTCCTTTAACCCTTTGTGTGCCCCAAGAAATAGTCACATCCTCATGGGGTCTGGCACTCCAGGGACTCATGACGTATTGACGATGTCATGCCTCGGGAAAGCCGCCTTTTTCAGCTTAGATCACGTCCTGTGTTCTCCATGGAGCACAGAACAGGGGGGACGGGGGACGGGACTCCTCTTCTGTTTCCCGGTTACAGGCCAAAATCAGTCACATAACCATGCTATGCTGAAGGGGTCGTGGCACTCTGGTGCTGCGGCCAATCCGGCACTCAAAGGGTTAAAGATAGTCCAATGCTATAGTAAAAGGAATATTCAATGCTTGCAATAACTATTAACACCTTGCTGCTGTGCAAGGTATGCCTGGCCCCTCTGGCTAAAAGGGGTTAAGGACACTTAATGCAGACTCCACAGCATTTAATCTAATTATGTTGTGGATTGCTATATATTCATTATTCTATCCATATCTACATGAAACATACACGGAATATTTGCTTAGATTGAATCCCCAGTTAACCTGTTCTGGATTTGATCCCATCTTTTATGCAAAATCCTTGTGGTATTTTTGGCGATACACTTATTGCAGGTTACAATAGTTTCCTCATAACCCACAAGAGGCGCATCCTAAATGATTGGCCGGATCTGAATGTGCAGCATAAGGCCGCGCTTATAGTGCGCGCGACGGAGGACGTCACCTGTTGCCGTCGCCACTAGCAAAAGTTGTAATTCGCTTTGCGGCGACATCGCGGGCGACCAGGTCATTGATTGGTTCAGAGGCGACAGCCTCTGTGGAGACAGCCTCTGAAAAATCAAATGTGACCGGCTTCCAAATTTCGCGTCGCCCCGTCGCGCTTACTACAAGCACACGCGACGGCGGCAATACATTTGTTTTCTGGCGACCTCGCGTCGCCATCGCCGGCACTATAAGCGCAGCCTAAGTTAGAACTTTAACAACAATCGCTTGCACTACAGTTGTAAATCCACTTGGCCTCTGGATATGGCAACCCTGGTTGGAGGAATATTGTTTTTATCAAAGGGATCTGTCTGCAGTACCGTAAACATCAAATACATTGTATTTAGATTTTGAAAGCCTCACTATACATATATATGGATTTTGTATTCATCTGTATGATTTTATCTTTCTATTCAGATTTTCCACAACCACAAGTACAATCATGGGTGACTTACACAGGCTAAAAGAAGAGTGTGAAGCGTGGAAGGTAATTTTGTACAATACTCAGTGATGCTAGTTTTACTATTGATGCTGATCTGTATTAACCCTTTGAGTGCTCCATGACGTAGCCACTGCGTGGTGGGATCTGGCACTCCAGGTTCCTCCGTGGCGTCGTGGCTACGTGCGCGCGCGTTATTTAGGGGAGATCGCGATCTCTAATGCAGGGAAATCCTCTTCCGTACCTGGGTTAAGGGACGCCGCGATTCCCGGTCACGTGATCGCCATTTGCCAGAGCGTCTGTAGCCCTCTGGTGTCGCGGTGCCTCTGGAAACCAAAGTTTAAAAGTACTCTTGTGTTTTTTTGTACCCAAGGAAAAATGTGATCGAGAAGATAACAGGAAAACAACATTACTTATCCAGAAACTTGATGCAGATGAAAACAAAATAAAAGAAAAGGAGCTTGTGACAAAGCTGGGTGAGGAAGAAAAGGCAAATGAAGAAGACTTATCTGAAAAGGAACAACTCTACAAGGTAACACAATCATGTTTACAGTTTCACATTATTTTAGTGCCATAAAGACAATATTTGGTGTTAGTTGTGCTCTTGCAGTTGTTTTAAATTGTTTATAGCAATCTATTCCAGTGTCCGGCAGTGTACTGATTTGGCTGCCCTCTGCCGGCTTCACACTACAGTGCTACTAGCTTATCCCTGCCAAGGGCAGGGGCTAAAGGGCATAAGTATAATGCATTAGGCTGATCTCACAGGCCGGCATGACTAAGCAATACCAGATACGTAATGCAAGAACTTTTAGAGCAGGGGTGTTAAACTCAGTACTCAAGGACCACCAACAGCACAGGTTTCATGGATATTATTTATTTTTATTTATTGATTAAATATTTTACCAGGAAGTAATACATTGAGAGTAACCTCTCGTTTTCAAGTATGTCCTGGGGTTAAGACCAATAATACATTGTAACAAATACAGGGGCTTATGAAGAGAGGAACATTAAAAAAGTTTAAAATGGCTGTAAAATAGCCACAGATTTGCCGTTAGTAAAGGTGTTATGCAGAGAACGTCGTTAACTCATTTCGGCAAAAAACTGCTAATTGCCAACTTTTCCTGGCTATTTGAAACTCGCCATACTAATGCACATATTGGCGTGTTCCAGCGATTCGGAGCTTCTGGAATACAACGCTATATTAGCATGGCGAGTTTCAGGTTCTCGCCACGAGTTTGGCGAGTTTTACAGCTCTGAAAAATTTTCTGGGCACTTTTAAAAATCGCGCCATTTTCTCCCGAGTTTAAGGATTTCTGGCTAGTTTTTTCGCCAGAAGATGGCGCTATTTCCTTATCTATGCCTTATCTATGCTCTCTGCATAAGCCCCACAGTTACATAAGTGAACAGGGTATACATTATATACAAGACATTGCATGCACAGTTAAAGATAACATATATTATAGGCGTATGTAACAGTTACAGACCAAATTAAAATGTGGGACAGCTTTAGTTTTGAAAGAACTTAAACTGGTGGTGGATGTGAGAGTTTCCGGTAGGTTGTTCCAGTTTTGGGGTGTACGGTAAGAGGAGGAGGAGCGGCCGGATACTTTGCTGAACCTTGGGACCATGAACAGTCTTTTGGAGTCAGATCTCGGATGATAAGTGCTGCATGTGGTAGGGGTGAGAAGCTTGTTCAGATAGATGGTAGCTTGCCCAGAAAGTATTTGAAGGCAAGACAGGAAAGGTGAACTTTGCGCCTAGACTCAAGTGATGACCAATCTAGTTCTTTGAGCACTTCGCAGTGATGTCTGTTGTAGTTGCATTTGATATCCCTGCTTCAGCACAGGTGGCTCAATCAGTGGCGCCCTTGAGGACTGAGTTTGACACCCCTGTTTTAGAGGATTTTTCAAGCGGTTTTTAGAGCTAAAAGTGACTTTTATTGAAGCAGTTAAAAGAAGCTGCAAAAGTATTGTATGTCTTTATTTATATAGCGCCATTAATGTACATAGCGCTTCCTAGTAGTAATACACGTGACAATTGTATAAATAACAAATAATACTAATAGTGGGCATGGGAATAAGTGCTTCAGACATAAAAGTAACATTTAGGAAGGGAAGTCCCTGCTCCGAGGAGCTTACAATCTAATTATAAAAAGTCACGTTAAATGCTCTGAAGTGTCTGGAGTATTACATAAAAGATATTGGCTATCCCACAAAGAGAAATAGTGGGGCTATCTGTAGAGATGTAGATAGATCCTTTTTTTAAAAGTAAAATGTATGCTTGAAGGTTTTTTTTTTTTTAACGTGTCATTTATTGTCAGTGTATCAAGGTATTTTGCACCTTTTTTTTAAATTGAGGAGAGGTTATAGGAGCAATTAGGGAGGAATAACCAGCACACATAATGCAGTGTTTCATTATATTACCTTTTCATTGGGGACATAGGTCTAAATTAGTATACACATGCTAACACTCTGCTTATTCCCCTTGCATTTGCAAGGAAGCATTGGCATCTTAAGAGTGATGCATTTAAAGTGATCATTTTAAGTGACAATATAGTTAGACTATAGTTTGACTAGAGGTGACTAGGGACTGCATCCTTTCTGCAAACTCTTACTCAAGGCAACAAACGGTGAGCTTATATGACCACACTTTGATCCCATGCTTGTTAACCTGCATATTTAACCCCACACTCCTTTACAACTTATTTCACTGCAGCCTCTCCCAAAACTGACTGCACAAAAATAACTCCCACACCAACTCAGCCCACTGAAACCCAGAACTGACTAGCATTGCAATGCAGAAAAACATTTGACAAGGAACAGGCACACCCCTGCTATTTAGTCTGCACACACTCACAACAGCTCCATGCAGTACTGCCTACCTCTGGCATCATGAACCTGCTATGTATCTTAACTTTTTTCTTTCTCCTGGCCTCATGGAGATGTTACTCCCTCTATACACTACAAACTCCTCCATCCTGGCCCACACCCAACATCACCATACACCCTGGACTACTCAAAAGCCTTTCACTATCTATGGAATGTTGGTGGAGAACTCTAAAAACCAGCACACCAACCACTGCTCACTCTAATGGCAAACACCACAAATCTACAACTTGCAAACAACTACCCAAATTTCTGCTCATACTATTACTCTCTTTAGCAGGTGATATTGAACCAAACACAGGTCCTCCCATTTCAAATCTGTCCCATGCCCTGAGAATTCCACCTTTAAATTCCAAAAAGGGCTATCTGTCGCCCATATAAATATTCGGAGCCTGCTGCCCAAACTGGACGAACTAAGGGCATGGTGCCTTATGCATAAACCCAAAGCCATCGTTCTTACAGAAACATGGCTAACCCATAAAACCCCTGATGCAAATATTGCCATCCAGGGATACTCCATTTTTAGGGGAGATAGGTCAAAGAGAGGAGGAGGGGTGTTATTTTATATTGCAGACACATTACAATTTACACTGTTAAATTGCCCCACAAGCCCACGCTCTTTTGAAATTCTAGTTGGCAAAATCTGCCTCCCCTTTTCTAAGCCCATCTTGCTCGCTGGCATCTACCGCCCCCCTAAAGCCCCTTTACAATCCCTGGCTGATATCACCCAGTTTTTTGGCTCCATTTCCTCTCTGAACGAGAAGATTGAGCTGCTAGTTCTTGGGGATTTCAACTTCAACTGGCTTGACCCTAAAAACCATAAAATGCAGATACAACTCAAGTCACTTAACCTATCACAACTCATTTCCCAACCCACACGGACAAACCTGAAATCGCATAACCATTCCTTGCTAGACTGGATTCTCTCCTCAAACCCCAGCAGAATCCAATCCTCTGGCATCCTTCCGGACATTTTCAGTGACCATGCAATAGTGTACTGTGTAAGGAAAATTAAAACGCCCCATTCAAGCCCTAAAGTTCTCCTCACTAGAACATTTAAAAACTTTAAACCACAACAGTTTCTGGATGACCTTACCAACTGTCCATGGTACAGAATCGATTTAATTCCCGACCCTGATTCTGCACTCGACTATTTCCAATCCGAGTTCTTAAAACTCTGCGATACCCATGCTCCACTATGCAAAATAAGGGTACGGGGGGCCCACCTTCCATGGGTTACAACTGACCTTATTGCACTCTACCAGCTCAGGGATACCTTGTGGAAAAGCTACAAATTAACTGGCACTACCAAGGATCTCAATCACTACAGATGCCTGCGGAACATGTGCACAAGGCAAACAAGGCACGCAAAAGCACAATATTACTCTGACAATCTCCACCAAAATACATCAAACCCAGCTAACTTCTGGAAGGTTATCAACAATATATTCCAGCCTCCTAACCATCAACAACCAAGTAATATCACTAAGGGGGATATTACTCTGACAAACCCCACTGACATTGCAAATGCATTCAATGATTACTTTGTGGGGTGTGCCACTAACTTATTAGCGAAACGCAGCCCAAACCACAAACCTGAATCTCATCCTTGGAGTGCCCACATAGCCCCACCCCTTCCCAACACTGCCCACAATTTTCAATTTGGCCCAGTATCTGAAGAGGAGATTACACAAGCGCTCCTCAAACTAAAACTAAGCAGCCAATGCGCCTGACTTGCTACAATCTAGGTTCCTATGACTTGGTGCCCCAGCCATTGCCAAACCAATTGCTTCCATAGTCAACTCTCTGCTGTCTGCAGGCCATATCCCTAAGACCTGGAAAACTGCCAGAGTTGTCCCAATCTTCAAAAGTGGGGACAAAAACACTGTCTCAAACTACAGACCAATCTCACTTCTCCCAATTCTACCCAAAGTCATGGAAAAATGTGTCCACTCCCAATTAAACGACTACTACACCAAGACAAATTTCCCTAGCCAATTCCAATCTGGCTTTCGTCCCAAACACTCCACCGTAACTACCCTGCTAAAAGTTTGCAATGAAATCCAGTGTGGAATGGAACGGGGACAACTCACTGGTGCAGTATTCCTAGATTTTGCAAAGGCTTTTGATACTGTTGATCATGCTATCCTGCTTAACAAACTCCAGAGCTCTGGAATAGGGAAGCATGCTTTAAACTGGTTTCAGTCCTACCTATCAGGAAGATCCCAACATGTGTCCATCTCAGGCTCTAACTCCAACCCCCTGGAGGATATCACCTGTGGTGTCCCGCAAGGCTCTGTTTGGGGCCCCTACTCTTCTCAGTGTTCATTAATGATCTTCCCACACACTTGTAAGGAAGCCTCAATACACATGTATGCAGATGACACAATCCTATATGCACACAGCCATAGCCTCTCTGACCTTCAACACATACTTAAGTAGCTACGTTTTGAGACTCGAAAACTGGATTTCCCAAAACAAACTGTTTTTAAACACTGACAAGACTTTAACATGG
>CM071574.1:15671507-15927150 GCA_036426205.1 Ascaphus truei | reverse complement strand
AAAACACTGTCTCAAACTACAGACCAATCTCACTTCTCCCAATTCTACCCAAAGTCATGGAAAAATGTGTCCACTCCCAATTAAACGACTACTACACCAAGACAAATTTCCCTAGCCAATTCCAATCTGGCTTTCGTCCCAAACACTCCACCGTAACTACCCTGCTAAAAGTTTGCAATGAAATCCAGTGTGGAATGGAACGGGGTCAACTCACTGGTGCAGTATTCCTAGATTTTGCAAAGGCTTTTGACACAGTTGATCTTGTTATCCTGCTTAACAAACTCCAGAGCTCTGGAATAGAGAAGCATGCTTTAAACTGGTTTCAGTCCTACCTATCAGGAAGATCCCACATGTGTCCATCTCAGGCTCTAACTCCAACCCCCTGGATATCACCTGTGGTGTCCCGCAAGGCTCTGTTCTGGGGCCCCTACTCTTCTCAGTGTTCATTAATGATCTTCCCACAGCTTGTAAGGAAGCCTCAATACACATGTATGCAGATGACACAATCCTATATGCACACAGCCATAGCCTCTCTGACCTTCAACACATACTTAAGTCTGACGTTTTGAGACTCGAAAACTGGATTTCCCAAAACAAACTGTTTTTAAACACTGACAAGACTTTAACAATGGTATTTGGGACCAAGACTAAATTCTTAAAGCTTCCAGCGACTGAGCTCCATATTAGAACCAACACTAACACCACCCTAACCCCTGTCACTAGTTTTAAATACCTGGGCTTATGGTTTGACTCCCACTTAACATTCAGAATGCACATTGATACCCTGACAACCAAGACCTATGTCAAACTAGGGGTACTTTACAGGAACAAATCCTCCCTAAGTCTCCTGGTCAGAAAGCGTATCGCACAGCAGATGCTAATGCCAATTATTGACTATGGAGACATAGTATATGGCACGGCACCTCAAACCCACCTTAGCAAACTTGACACCCTCTACAATTCAATTTGTCGTTTTGTTCTCCAATGCAACTACAACACACATTACTGCTAAATGCTCAAAGAACTAGATTGGTCATCACTAGAGTCTAGGCGCAAAGTTCACCTTTCCTGTCTTGCCTTTAAATTCTTTATGGGCAAGCTACCCAGCTACCTGAACAAGCTCATCACCCCTACCACATGCAGCACCTATCACCTGAGATCTGACTCCAAAAGACTGTTCATGGTCCCAAGGCTCAACAAAGTATCCGGCCGTTCCTCCTTCTCTTACCGTGCACCCCAAAACTGGAACAACCTACCAGAGATTCTCACATCCACCACCAGTTTAAGTTCTTTCAAATCTAAGGCTGTCTCACACTTTAATCTGGTCTGTAACTGTTATATACGCCCATAACATATATTTTCTTTAACTGTGCATGCAATGTCTTGTATATAATGTATACCCTGTTCATTTATGTAACTGTATTTGTAACCATGTATTATTTGTCTTAACTCTGTGCCCAGGACATACTTGAAAACGAGAGGTAACTCTCAATGTATTACTTCCTGGTAAAATATTTTATAAATAAATAAATAATTTATACTGTATGCAAGAGTTTTAGGCTAAGGCTCCGCTGCACGCGCCCGCACGGCCGCCTTGCTTGCCGGCGGCGCGTGCAAGTCACGGCACCGCGATCTGCGGTCTGCAGTTAACTTTTTGCGGTGCGGGGGGGCGTGGTCAAAACGCGTCGGGGGGGGGGGGGCACATTCCAAACAGATTGGCAGGGCTGATCACAATCACAGCAGGCTGTCTAATGAGTCCCACACATTTTTTCACCCCATATTTAATGGCCGGTCTCTTGAAGAAGAAACTTGATTAGTCGTAGGTCTCATGTCTCGGTCAACCGTACGAGAACCCTGCCAAGCTGCCTCCCTCCCTTCCTCAGCTCCAGACAGCTCCCTTCCTCATTGGCTCCCTGCCACACCACGTGACGCGTCACTGCTCCGGATCACCAGAGCCTTGTTGCTCCGGCTGGCTGATGCGTCACAGCACGTAGTGAGCCACGGAGGGAGGAGGCAGTGGGAACCACCGGACTGCAGGTAATGGGCTGGTGGTCCGCGCGAGCCGCCGACCGCAGCGGGTCCTCAGCCTTACATCTCACAGATTACAGATGTGCAAATTTACCAAAATTCAGGTTGCAAATGTTTTTTTTTTGAGCACATTTTCAAAAACATTTTGCCAAAAAAGGGAAGTCAGCACATTAGTTCGAAATGGGAGAATTTCACCACAGAATCTACAATATAGTCAAGCGACATCCAGACCTGAGATATGACTTTTGCGAGAGAGTGAGACAGTATGGGCATTTACCTCATTCAGTCTCTCCTGCAAAATCCCTATTTCATGGTCTGTTAAATGAGCAATCCAAGCGCTTTTAAAAAACATGTATTCCCCTCTCCCCCAGGATTGAGGCGGGGGATCTTTGGAGCTGGACCCCATTCATTTCAGCTCCAGGGACCCCCTGCTTCCGGAGATACTTAACTCCGTAGTAGGTGCCGGTAGCCGATCTGGCTGAGCTTGCTGGGCTTCAAAGTTTAAAGCTCCTACGTCACGTGGGCCAATTGAAAGCCGAACCTGATGACATCACAGCTTCCTATTGGCCCGCAGGGCGCGGGAGATTTGAACAGCGGCCATTATGTGATCCCGAGTGGCTAGTGGCACCTACTATGGAGGTCAGTATCTCTAGAAGAGGGGGTCCCCAGAGTTGAAATTAATGGGACCCCCTGCTTTAATGGGACCCCCTGCTTTAATGGGACCCCCTGCTTTAATGGGACCCCCTGCTTTAATGGGACCCCTTGCTCCAATCCTGGGTAACAAAAAAATGTTTTTTAAATAAAGAGCTTGTATTGGCAAATTTTTGATGAAACTGTCGGATCTTGCTACATTTTACATGACTGATAATGGTCAAATGTCTCTCTCTCTCTCTCTCTCTCTCTCTCTCTCTCTCTCTCTCTTTCTCTCTCTTTCTCTCTCTCTCTCTCTCTCTCTCTCTCTCTCTCTCTCTGTCTCTGTCTCTGTCTCTGTCTCTGTCTCTGTCTCTGTCTCTGTCTCTCTCTGTCTCTGTCTCTGTCTGTCTTTCTCTGTCTCATTTAATGTATGTGCTAAATCAATATTCTTACATCTACCAAAATACATACTGTACACCATTAGTCACAGCGAATAACAGCTAATACTGCGGAAACAGGCAGTTTCTTTCTTCATTGGTCAGTAATGTCTTTTTTGACCCTTTGCTGACGCTGTTTTTTGTTTGTTGACTATTGATATCAACCATTTTTTAAAGAGAGAAGTGAACGAGTTAATGAACAAGAACTCTGAGTTGGAAAAAGAGATCCAGGAGCTTGAAGAACGTTTAGATGCCAAGGTGGCGACTTTCACAAAACATTCGGAACAGTTGCAGGTAATTTCTTCATGGTGATTTTTTTTTTAACACTTTATGGACCAGGTAAATGTCTATCATAGCTTTTACCTTATATCCTGGCAACATATGGGATTACTGTATATCTTGTATAGTATGGTGCTGCTTATATAAACATATACATACATATATATATATACATGCATCTCAGTAGAACATGATTTTTTTACTGACATATATCTCACCAAACACATTTAAGTGGGTTCCAGTTGATTTGCACTTAAAGGTTTGTATTTGTATTAAAGGTTATAAATGGCGTTTCTCGTCTAATCATGTATTCGGTTTGCACTAGATTGGAAAGAAGTTGCCAGAAAATAATATCAATTTTACCGCGATTGAGCTCATAAAAGATAACGCAAAAAATGACACACCTTTGGATATTTCCT
Source organism: Ascaphus truei (assembly GCA_036426205.1). Classification (NCBI taxonomy): domain Eukaryota; kingdom Metazoa; phylum Chordata; class Amphibia; order Anura; family Ascaphidae; genus Ascaphus; species Ascaphus truei. Next base: position 15,923,354 of record CM071574.1, on the reverse strand, counting down.
GCAAGTCTGTTGTCACTATAAACGGCGCCTTCGTGCTCCAGAATGGTCAAGCACTTTTGACTTTTGAAGATGAAGAAGGTAAGAAACATGCTGTTAAATGAAACAGATCTGTATATTAATTTACGGCTTACTGAGTGAAACTTAACAACCTTTGGATAAGGGTTATTGTTTATGCGTTAGATTTATGTAGTGTGAAATACCCTCTATGCTTCTTGCTGACCTTTTAGCAAAGTGGTGTGAAATACCAGGAGAGGTCAAGCCACTGAGTGAGTGGCTCACTGAGTAAAGACACTGACTCGCATTGAGAGTTTGAAGGAGGGGAGCCTGGTCCCGGTGTCAGCTCCTTGTGACATTGGGCAAGTCACCCTATCTCCCTGTGCCTCAGCCACCAAAAACTTGGATTGTAAATTCCACGGGACAGGGCAAAATGTCTCTGTAAAGCACTACATAAAACTAGCAGCACTATACAAGAACATGTTATTATTGTTATTATTCCCTTCCAATAGTCCTCATTAACATAGACCATACTGTTATACTGTTTATCAGTAGCCCTGGTAATCACAAATGCTTTGGAAAATACTAATAATTTCACAATTTTCCTTCCAGTTGCTCAAAGAGTTATTAAAAAAAGTAGCTATACGCTCAACTTCAATGGTGCACCTTTTTCAGAAGTGAGAGCAGGTCCTGTCCATTTGCAACAGACATTGAAGTTTGAGGTAAAACAAAATTGATTGAAGGTATTCTGACACCATGTATAAAAGGGGTTCTCTTTTCTGATGGGTTTTTGTGTTTCTTTATCTAGGTTAACACCTGCATTTCTACCAAAAAAGTGATTGTCCGCAATCTCCCCTTGGGCCTTTGTGATGAGTACCTGAAAGACAAACTGGAACTGACCTTCTACAAATCAAAAATAGGAGGAGGAGAGATAGAGAATGTGGAGTGTGATCAAATAAATAACTCGGCTCATATTACGTTCCTGAAGACTGGAGGTACGCACAGGATTTTGAACTATTATTAATGACTTTCTTTAGAATTTAAGCTTGATCTTACAGTATTTGGTTCCTTTTTTTGGGGGCGGCCCTTATAGGCTATGAAGAACAGTTTAATGACCAAATATACAAATGTGGACTTGTAGGGAAGGATGCAACGTACCACAATGCTTATGAACTAGCTCACAGCTCTTTGTAAAGGTCATCGACAATATGATATATTTCTAATTTCCTCGCATATTTACACGTTCCCGTTAGTGGGTGAATGCCTCTTTGTTTGAACCTCCTATACTAGCATGCTTTAGGAATGTTTTAAAAAATATTTTTTAATTTTGTTTATTGTTTTTTTTTTTTTTACACGGTATAGAATTTATGCAACATAAATGATACTAATTGAATTAAGTTTAGAGGCTATGTCGGATTTTGCAATACCTCTTAATGAATCTGCGAGAGTCTTCTTCATAGATGACCAGTGTGGCTACTGCAACTCTGAACTTCACAATAGGTGAAAATATATAAAGTATAAATTATACAGAGCAATTATACATATGTAAGCCAGGAAGGTCCCCGAGCGCTAGTAAGTTATCAGCAACCAACCTCACCTGTCCTACGATCGCCGGCGTTGGCCGCCGAAGAGTCGCAATGGCTGGGACCCCAATCGGGAGATACGGGGATGTGAAACCCCTGGGAACCCATAAGCCCCCCCATGGAGTAGGTTCCCCCGGGTATGAGTGATTGAGGGCACGGTCAGGTCCTGGCTAGGGGGTTGCTGGGGTACGACGTCTTCCCCGATGCGCCCCCCGCGTTCTGACAACGGGCCTCCCAACAGAACGCGCATCACGACGCAGCAATACCCGGCGCGAATTAAGCGAGGCGGCGCGGTTACACCCCGAGAAGTGTGAGTAGGGCCGCCACCATTGCGCGTTAGTCTCACGCCAGGGTACGACGTCGACCGTACTGCGCATGTGCCCCCCCCACCCACCCCTGCTAGCCCGCGCCTGGACGCGGGGCCAGATCAGTTTTTTGAGGCGTTTGTCCCTTCGGTGTCATCTGGGGCGTCGCCGGTTTGACGGGGACGACGATTGGGCCAGTCGCCCCTACACGGCGTCTCCCACCCGCTCAACGCGAGTACCCTCCGCGTGATTGAGCGCCGGGCCCCTGACACCGGTTGTTTGATGCCAGAACCCCGCGACAGCGGCACCTTTCTACGCGCCTCGACGGGAAGTCAAGGCCAGACCCCCACCCCACTATAGTTTTAGTTTTGCCCTATGCGCAGGGAAGTAGGACACTCTGACCACACGCCCCCAGCCTAGAATAGACCCCCCACGGCGCCAGAGTATGAGGGGAGGATAAAGCTGCCGGGCCTAGAGAGGGCCACCCCTCACAGCGACGCCCCATGCGCCTCTGTATGCCCCATGTGACACAAGGGAGCCAATAGGGCTTGGAAGGCCAGGCAAGGCAAAGAGATACCTTTCGCGCGCTGAGCCCACCGCTGTAGTCAGTCAGAGACCGGAGCAGCCCAGGGAGAGGAGGTAGGGTACAGGGAGTCAGGGACTCCCTGTACTAGGCCAGCACCCCAGGGCCCAGATAGCTCAGCTCCCCAGTAAAGTGGAGTGTTGCCAGGGACAGCCCTCAGTTAGGAGCCCTGTCACTTACATTAGTGGGAGCTGGGAAAGGAAGAAGGTTACAGAGAGTGGAGTCAGGGAGCTGTGAGGGAAGGAAGCGGGGGCATAGCAGGGGAGCGAGTGCAGCTACTGCCATATAGGTACCCACAACCCAAGGTAGCCCCAATCCCACTAGTTTATGGGTAAGTGAATGAGGGAGGCCCAAGATAGGGACGTGCCCTTAGTGTTGTAGAGTGCTCATTGTCAGGTCACAGTGAGCAGTGCTGTGAGGTCTGATAGGCAGCCCTTGTTGGCCAGCACGTTGGGCAGGCTCCAGTGAGCTCAGCTTGTGCGTGTAGGCGCTGGGACTAGTCAGAGAGTAGTGGGTTGGAGAAGGGCTATAGCTGTTCTAGTCACCTTAGAGTAGCGCTAGGAGGTAGGATGCCTGAGGGATAGCCTGTTAACGCGGGTCAGGAATTTAGGAGAGGATCTTGCACTAGGCAGGCCAACAGTAGGTAGACGCCCCAAGTACTGCATGGAGAGTACTATAGTCCATTCCAGATCCACTACCGAAGGGATGTGGGTAGTTGGGGAGTGGGAAAGGTCTACACCCTGCAGGCCCTAGGAGTTCCCCAAGCCACTACAGGTTAGCTGTACTACAGGGACAAGGCCTAGGTTAGGGTTCCTGCAGATTAGTACCATGTTAGATAGATAGGGACACAGCGGCTGCTGCGTGTTCCTGTGGGAAACGGGTTGGACCCACGTTGGGGTTCATAGGACTTTGTAACGAATAGGATGCCCCTGGCGGTCGCCGTGAAGGAGTTCGGTTGGAGGATCAGACGGATTCATCAACACGTCTGACCCTTTGAGAAGATGTTGCTGACCCAGCACCGGAGTGCTCGGCAGGTATTATACCATCATATGTGCACCAACAGGCCTAGAGGTTCTTAGTGACCGGCGCAGTCACCCATTGACTATCTCGTAGGAGTACGGGACATTGGTGGGGTTCTTGGGACACGGGTGGGATCACCTAGTGGGGGAATGTCGTGCGAGACGTCACTGTTAGTGTCTCTCGTGAGAGGGACACAGGTTATGATTGAGGTGATGATATTCTCCCTGCATGTTAGTAAAGCCATAGTATTATACCCCACTGTGTATGTGGTTTTATTGTGATTGTCCTGCGAGGAACAACTCCCCCTCTGGTGGGAGCCATCGCCGGTGGAGGCGCTGCATCGTGTAAGGGAGTACCCTATAGTAAATTGCCCCAGGTTCCCCGGTCGGAAGCTCAGCCCTCCTGTGAGCCAACAGGTTATGCACACACACTGAGTAACAATATATGTTCTTGCCCCTACACCATATCTGCGATTGGGTGGGGGAATACCCGTGACATTTGGAGGCGCTGCTGAGATAGACCTGGGTGCCCTATCCTATTTTTCCAAATTTGTCCAATTCCTATTTTTATCATGGTTGTGAAGTTCGGACACGAGGTCCACGACTGGGCTATGAAGTTGGGAGTGCCACCCGCTCACACGCTTGCGGTGTGCCGCGTCCTGTAGATATCCGTCAAGGTCTATACGCTCAGCCTTGCGGCAAAACCCTCATCTCCGGGGGGCTGCCACCATAGCCGTGGAGATACACACTGGAGGCACAGAAGTTTGTCTGTGTCTAGTGAGACATAGGAAGATAAACTGAAGATCAGGGTCCGTCCAGCTTGTGGTTGGAGATTCGGGTCGGTTCAGACTGTCCGTTGTCTACCCATCTGAGCCAAACCATGAGAGGCGACGGTGCTGACCGCACGCCGGCACAGGAAAGCTATTTTGCAACATCATGTCCGGGACTGGCGGAAACCCTAAGGCCCGCCCCTGCAACATGCAGTGAGTCAGTGCAGTCAGACCCACACCTCCCTGTCAGAAAGTGCCCGGTTGTGTGAAGCTCATTGTGCCCAGTTGTGCAGAACCAGCATGAGGACCATGCGCGAAATTGAGAAGCGGTACCCTTATTCTCTGGTTACAGTCTTCGTCAGAAAGACGGAGGAGGACTATTGGATTTCCTCCTGCGGATTGGAGCCGTTCCTACGGGAGATGCGAAAAGGGGATCGTATTAAGGCACCGAGGTGGATGTGTACTTGTTGTGTATCAAATTCTGAGGGAGCGATACCTGACCATCTGCTGTGGTGGCATGAAGTGCTTGGAATGCGGGGGCCGACCTTTCCCTTCCGGAGGAGGCTAGTGGAAGAGATAGAGAGAAATATGAATTGGAACAGAAATGCCGCAAATGCTAACATTCAGATCCGGTTTGAGCGGGACGAGGTTGAAGTCCCATCGGGTGCGATGCGCCTACCGGCGAACCACCCAGCAATGATACAGAGGAATCACAGGGTAAGTGTGTCTATACACCCACCCTTCTTCTAGTGATCCAGTGACACCCATGAACACACTATCGGCGGATTGGCGTGCAGCACAGCTCTGTGGGCCCGTGTGCCCTAGAGGAAGTGTATCCCGATGTTGCGAACCCTGCTGTGGGCCGTGTGCCCTAGAGGAAGGAGTATCCCGATGTTGCGGGACCTGCTGTGGGCCCGTGGGCCCTACAACGGCCAGTCCGGCCTATACACTGAGGTACCATTGGTCCTAGAATGGGGACCAGTACCTACCGACGACAAGGGGAGTCGCTGCCCCAGGGGTGTCGGGGGTGAGGCCCAGTAGGTGACCGCGGAGCATGAGGCTCTCTTAAGTCTGGTCGCCGGCGAAGGGGCTCCCTCTGCATCGCGTCCTGGCGGAGGTTGTCCTTGGAAGATAATTGTCCAGTGGTGAGAGTGGACCAGTATCTACCGCCGACATTCCAGAAGAAGAGAAGCCCCTCGCCAGCCAGCAGAGTGGTAAGGAACCCCCTTGCTCCCCACAGGCTCGATGGAGGTGCCGGTGAAAGAGGCCAGAGTTAAGTTAAGGCTCCTGAGCTGAGTGTGAGCCTGTGCGCTCCGACCCAAATGGTCCCAGGACTGGGATCCAACGCTCCCGAGTTTCCAGCAAGTAAGTGGGCTGTCCCAGAGTGCGGGGACAGGTCCCAGACAGTAGAGGTGGGAATGACAGCGCCCCCAGGAACGTTGGCCACCGTTAATCATCGCAGTGGTAAGGTATCTACCCTTTACTCCCTGCGGGTTGAAACAGAACTTTGAGGAAAAAGACATTGTCCATTTCTCGCTTCCCAGTGGAAGATGTGCAAGTACGTAGGACAAAGACTGTGTGGAGAAGGATTTAGGAGAAGCTGCCTCCTTTCAGTCCAAAAAGGAGCGGCATTCGCAAGTGGTGGACCGCAGGAAAGAGTCCTGGCCTCCTGGTCTATCGCATCCATGCCGCGGATGACCGGGTAGGGTAAGGCCTGTTAAAAGACACTGTGCTCTTCTTCCACCAGGGGAGGGAGTAGTAACTGAACCAGTGACTGTCACTTCAGAACGGGCTCCAAGAATTTTTTCTGCGGAGGCTCACGGACGCAAAGGAGGTACCCCATATGATCAGTTAGGGGCACCCCACATATGGTCTCAGCTAGTCTCGGGTATAGTGTGGGATGTACCATGTATACTGAGGTGTAAGTCGACTGCCTAAGTGTACCAATTATGACATGCAATTTTTTATTGTGTAACCTTATGTCAGGGTATGGCGTTCTCAAACGAGGACGTTGGATTTCACCAGGGGGAGTAGTGTGTAGCCAGGTGTCCCAACAGTATCAGACACCCCCTCCACCTTCCTAGAGATCGCGGGTGCCGCGAGTCCAATGGCGGCCCCATCGGGCGATACGGAGAGGTGAGGGCGTCAGGTCCGGCATCGGGGGTTGCTGGGACGCGTGCGGGCGGTTGCCAGGCCGAAGATCGTCTCACGCGCATCACGGGAACCGGCACTCTCGGGGCGGTGTAGGGCGCCCCATTGCTGGTTGCTTCTCGCAGCGTAGTGGTGTGCGAGTGTAGGGCTACGGGCGGTGCGGGGTAGTAGCGAGTAGCGCGTTGCCCCTAGAGCATGCCGGTTGCCGGGGACGCATCGGGCCGTCGCTAGGGCCGCTGATCGGTTGCTACGGGCCCGGCGGCTGGCGCGAGGGTGTCGCGCGGAGGGAATAAGGCAGCCCCCTATAGTTCGCGCTCGCGGGAAGAGGCAGAAAAGCAGCGAAGCCAGAGCCATTAGGAGGGCCCTAGAGAGGGACTACAAGGCCCATGAGCCTCTGTATGCCCCATGTGACACCAGGGAGCCAATAGGCTTAGGAAGGCCAGGCAGGCAAAAGAGATACATTCCGCGCGCTGAGCCCACGTTAGTCAGTCAGAGACCGGAGCAGCCCAGGGAAGGAGGTAGGTAGGGTACAGGAGTCAGGGACTCCCTGTACTAGGCCAGCACCCAGGGCCCCAGATAGCTCAGCTCCCCAGTAAAGTGAGGTGTTGCCAGGGACAGCCTCAGGTTAGGGACCCTGTACTTACATTAGTGGGAGCTGGAAAGGAAGGTTACAGAGAGTTGGAGTCAGGGAGCTGTGAGGGAAGGAAGGGTGCGGGGAGCGAGTGCAGCTCCTGCCATATAGGTACCCACACCCCAGGTAGGCCCCAACTCCCCACTAGTTTAGTGGTAAGTAATGAGGGAGCCCAAGATAGGGACGCTGCCTTAGGTTGTTAGAGTGCGCTGCATTGTCAGGGTCACAGTGAGCAGTGCTGTGAGGTCTGATAGGCAGGCACCTTGTTGCGCAGCACATTGGCTGCTGCAGCCTCCAGTGAGCTACAGCTTGGCGTGTAGGCGCTGGGATCGTCAGAGAGTAGTGGGTCTGGAGAAGGGCTATAGCTGTTCTAGTCACCTTGAGGTAGCGCTAGGGGTAGGATGCCTGAAGGGATAGCCTGTTAACGAGGTCAGGAATCTGGAGAGGATCTGCACTAGGCTAGCCAACAGTAGGTAGACGCCAAGTACTGCATGGAAGAGTACTCTAGTCCATTCCAGATCACTTACCGAAGGGATTGGGTAGTTGGGGGAGTGGGACGGTCATTACCCCTGCAGGCCCTAGGAGTTCCCCAAGCCACTACAGGTTGCTGTACTACAGGGACAGGCCCTAGGTTAGGGTTCTGTCACGTTAGTACCATTTATATAGATAGGGACACAGCGTGCTGCTGTTCCTGTGGAAGCGGTGGACCCACGTTGGGGTTCATAGAGACTTTTTTGACGAATAGGATCGCCCCTGGCGGTCTGCACGTGCAAGGAGTTCGGTTGGAGGATCGACGGATTCATCACACGTCTGACCCTTTGAGAAGATTGTTGCTGACCCGAGCACCGGAGTGCTCGGCAGGTATTATACCATCATATGTGCACAACAAGGCCTAGAGGTTCTTAGTGACTGCGCAGTCACCCATTGACTATCCTGTAGGAGTACGGGACATTGGGTGGGTTCTTGGGACACTGGGTGGGATCACCTAGTGTTGGGGAATCGTCCGCGAGACTCACTGTTAGGTCTCCTCGTGAGAGGGACACAGGTTATGATTGAGTGATGATATTCTCCTGCATGTTAGTAAAGCCATTAAGTATATACCCACTGTGTATGTGGTTATTTGTGATTGTCCTGCGAGGAACAACTCCCCCTCTGGTGGGAGCCATCGCAGGTGGAGGCGCTGCATCGTTGTAAGTGAGTACCCTAGTATAATTGCCCCAGGTTCCCCGTGGCGGAAGCTCAGCCCTCCTGTGAGCCAACAGGTTATGCACCACACCTGAGTAACAATATATGTTCCTTGCACCTACACCATATCTGCGATTGGGTGGGGGAATACCCGTTACACATATATATTTCTAAATTGATATAGTGACACATAGACATGGGTTCAAAATAGCCTACGGTACATTACATTATCAAAATGCCCTTCATTCTTAACACACACAATGTCAGATACTATAGAAATGATTAAACATTAAAGGTGAAATCTTTACTTCCAGCCTGTGGGAGAGTTTAATTTCTACTAGAAGTATAGGATGTAGCTACCTCTCATATAGATTTCTGCCATTATATGTTTTGACCCATAAAGTCTAATTTTACAAATTGTGGTATTGACCTAAACAACAGTTTAATTTTAATAAGTGCCGAATAACGTAAAGCTTTACACGTGGGTTGTTTCTACCAAACCCAGAAAAAGCAGCTATTAGTCATTCAACAGTTATTTAAAAGTTATTATACAGCCTGACTCATTTATACAATTGGAGGTTCCAACTTTGTGGCAGCCACATTTTTAACTTCAATATTGGGATAAAAAATGCCTTATCACCTTATATATTTACAATAGTATTTTGTATTGGGGAAGGTTTTACATTTCTATATTGAAATATATATGTTTTTCTTTTTAAGTGGTAGATCATTTAACAAAAAGGAGAACACATGAATTCATTGCCAATGGCCATGCTCATGAAGTTACAGTGGAACCATTCATAGAATGTAATTTGAACAAGCTTCAGGTACGTTTCACTTATTTCTATATACTTTACCCTCCTTTTCACAGTCTCCTTAACATTTTCCAACCTAACACTCCAGTATCATGTAACAGATTTTCGGATTTATAATTAAGGGATTATTTACCCACTTGTATACCATTTTTAATGCATTTTTCTTCATTTTATTTTTCTTATGGGTCATAATTGGATAATGTTTCACTGTTTTTTTTTGCTTGGCTTCTTCTGAATCCATGTAAATCCAAATATAGGATGAGTATTCAAAGTTATCTAAATTTAACATACAGTAGGTTGAACTTGGTCATATGTATATTTCAACACCTATAAAATAAATGAAAGAAAATAATTAATTTTGTAAGCCAAGCGGATGATTGTCTTCTTCTTTATATATATATATATATATATATATATATATGGGGAAAGACAGGGTTGCAGACCTGTCTAAGACATGCAAATGAACATACAGTAATATTTACAGTTGCTTTATGCTTTACTGTGGAGGGTTTTTGTCACTTTTTTTACCCACCATAACCTTAATGACAGTATATATATATATAAATGAGTTCTTCAGTATTAGGTGACACCTTATTTGGACTAACAAGTTATGTCATAGGACAAGCTTTCGAGAGTTCGCCTCTCTTCCTCAGGTCAGCAATACTGATAACACAGGAATCTATGGCTAAAACAGAGTTTGTGAGAGCAGGGGAAACAAACAAACAAAAAAAAAACAACAGAGATGTACTGTAGATAAGGTAGGGTGATAAAGTGTTTGAAGACATGGATGGGTGACAAGGAACAGCATGGAGGGGGAAGGGGATGCTGTGGGGGGGGGGGGCGGTGTGGATAAGAAGAGAGGCAGGCAGGATGATTACAAACAAATAAGATAGTGTGTGAGAAACCCCATATCTGCAGTTAGTCCTTTTTTTGTGTGTCAAAGAGTCTTATCATTCTGAGTTCAAATGTTTTCCATTCTTGGGTGCATTTAAACATTCCATTGAGGATTTTGATTTTTACATCATTTATGGAATGATCAGGTACTGAGAAATGATGTCCCATTGGTGAGCAGTATCTTCCTTCTCCGTGGTGGATTATAGAGTGTCTGTGCATATTCATTCTGCCATGAAGTTTTTGGCTGACATTGAAGACAGAAACAGGCATATCACAACCCTGACCGAATCTTTCAGACAGAAGGGATACAAACCAAAGACTATTGCCAAAACTATTACATTTGCACTAAAAGCCCCACGAGAACACCTGCTACAATACAGACAGACAGAAAGAACCTACCACACGCATACCACTAGTGGCCACATACAACCCTAGTTGGAATACGAAAAATAATCAAAGATCTGCAACCCATGCTGGCAGAGGATGTGAAATTAAAATAAATCTTTCCCAAACCTCCCATTCTTGCGTTTGGCAACCACCAAACCTCAAACATTATTTAATCAGAAAACACAAAACTTCATAACAAACTTAAAGACACTGATAATGGAACAAAACCGTGCAACAACGCACGTTGCAAACTCTGCAAACATATATGCCAAGATCCCACAGCCAGTCACAACCATGGAACATTCAATGTAAAAGGATCATACTGCTGCACATCCAGGAATATAGTTTATATTATTCAATGCAACAAATGTGACCAAGGATGCTACATTGGGACAACCAGCCAAAAAACTTAAAGGCAGAATGAATATGCATCGACACTCCATACTCCACCACGAAGAAGGAAGATACTGCTCACCTGTGGGGCATCATTTCCCATTACCAGATAATTCCATAAATTATTTAAAAATCAAAATCCTCAATGGAATGTTTAAATGCACCCTAGAACGGAAAACATTTGAACTCAGAATGATAAGACTCTTTGACACCAAAACAAAAGGTCTTACTGCGGATATGGGGTTTCTCACCCACTATCACATTTGTTTGTAATCATCCTGCTTGCCTCTCTTCATATCCACACTCCCCCCTCCACCCCACAAAGCATCCCCTTCCCCTCCATGCTGTTCCTTGTCACCGTTTTATTACCCTTGTATGTCTTCAAACACAACTTTCTCACCCTACCTTATCTCCAGTACATCTCTGTTGTTTCCCTCCCCCCCCTCCGCTCTCCCAAACACTGTTTTAGCCATTCCTGTGTTAATCAGTATTGCAAACCTGAGGAAAAGAGGAGAACTCACGAAAGCTTGTCCTATGACATACATTATTTTTTTTTTAAACAAAAATCGCTTTGTAAACCGTCAAAATAAATGAATCAAGAATTACGAGAGTACTACATTTGAGTTAAATGATAGGAATTTCCCCCAGAGACATGCATGCAACATTGGAATATATTTATTAAGTAACAATGTAATCTCTACTACAGGTTAGATACATCCGGGCCTGTGGGTATCAGAGTTTCTAATTAAGTGAATTAGAAGGAGCTGCAATCATGTGTTTTTCCTCCTTTATAGCTATGTTCTGGGATTTCCACAAGAACAGTACTGTTGACAGGAATCAAAGAAGCTCAAGAAGCTGAAGAAGACATTCAGGACCAGATTGAGATTTATTTTCAAAAGCCAAGTAATGGGGGTGGAGAGGTGGAGGCCGTTGCATACTGCCTGAAACGAAAAAGAGTGGCTCACTTTGAGGAAGACTTGAATTCAATGGAATAAATATGCGTCTTTAATATATTACTTTACTCTAGAAGAATCCAAAGTCAATTTCTATATGTAGTTATAGAAAAAAACACACCAATTTTTGCGCCTTATAGCAACAGCAATTTCAATCTTTTTCTTTTACCAAGCTTACTTAATTTCTTGCCAATTTGCTTTCTATTACAGTGAATCTTCATAAATGTTTATTTTAGCTAGGCATGCAAATGGGGTAAGTAACTGTTTTGGTATTAAAAAGGTGAAAAACATAAATTTTTCTCTAAAAAAACTAAATGTTACTTAAATTGCATTATATATTCATTTACATATTTGTAAAGAATGATATTCAGCTTTTAGCATTTTTGATTGTATTTTGATTTTAAGACTTGGAGGGGGGCTCCTATATAATCTTAAGAAACATTCTGTAAGATTTTATTCTGTATGAGAAAAAAATAAAAATGTGATGTTTAGATGCAACCTGCGCTGTCATTAAATTTTCAATGCTATCTACAGACTTTGAAGAATATGTTGTAATTGTGATCTAGAATGCAAATAATAAAAACATTCTTTAGTACAAAATAGCACAGTATATAGCTGTATATATGGTCTTTATGTAAGAAAATGTATCAAGGTTTACAGAAGATTCTTATTTCTACAATCAGCTTACGATATGTTATTACAGTACAATACTTTTAAGGGTATGATTCAATAAGCTCTAAAGCCCCATTGAGTCAATGGGAATAAACCCCTAAGAGATTGATTTATCCCTTGTAAATCTTTTGTACATTGTTTTTATCAACCATTAGTAGATAGTACATGCAAATGGCACAGAGTATAGTTAGTTGTTCTGTAAAATTGCTATTTGTTTTTAGCATTAACATCACCAGTAGATAACTGCAAATTCATGGGCATATACCCACTTCACATTCCTGGCAGGCACTTGGATTCAACCTAAACTATGTTATGCTAAATCAGGTTCAGAAAAATACAATATAATAATGAGATGCAGTTAGCATTATACCCACAAGATGGCGCTTCATACCAAATAGTAATAGTAGTATTAGTAGTAGTAAACCAGTATAAACACAAAACAGGTTTCGCCAAGCTCTCGAATTTGGTGGTCTACACCTGGGGAGCGCAATCTTTTTCCCCTAACCCCCTGCCGGCTGTCCTGTTCTCCGCACGGCCCCTCCCTCATTCCTCCTTACCGTGGCTCCCGGCGTCTGGGCGTCACATTGCCATAGCAACACGATGTCACATGACCCTACAGCGTCATATGACACAGCGTTGCCATGGTGTCCCGTCTCCAGATGCCAACTGAACCACGGTTTACAGAGGCCTTCGCCGCTTCCCCGACACTTAATTTAAGTGCCTTCAGGAAGCACGCGGGGCCTCTGTAAACCCTGCGCCCCCGCAGTTAATATCTGTCTACACCAGCGGTGCGCAAACTGGGGGGCACTAGATTTTCTTGGGGGGCGTGGGGGGTGCGGCAGTTATAGAGGTCCCACGTTCTCCCACATTTACATTCAAAGCCGGGAGACCGCACAAGCCCTCTATAACCCACTTACCTTCTCTTCAAGCGTCGCGTCGTCTTGGTAACTCGGCGTCAAATGACGCAGCGGGGTCACGTGATGTCACGTTACCATGGGAACGTGATATGTTACCACGGCAACGTAACATCACATGACCCCGCACATCATTTGACGCCAGGGTCGAGAAGAGGGGGGGGGGGCGCGCGTGGCGCCGAGGCGACCAGGCAGGGGTACGCACGGGGAAAAGTTTGCGCACCTCTGGTCTACACACAAGGTGCAGTTCGCATAATAGGAGCATATCTGACAATATTTATGACCATATTTTTCCAGAATCAACTTGTCTGGCGTATATATATATATTGACATTTTTGAATTTTCATTTAAATGAAAGTTGGAATCCAATTATTGGTTTATTTTGTAAAGCGCTAACATATTCCGCCATGTGGTACAGTGGGGGTACAGAGTGACATCAATTACAGAAACAGAATGACATACAAGCAAGGACAGACACAGAAGGTAATGAGGGCCATGATACGGAGAGCTTACACTCTAGGGGGAATAGGGGGCAATGTTGAAACAAAAGTTACAGTGGTTGATTGTTGTGGGATGGAGTGTGCCTCAGTTACACAGCTGGATATAATAAGGTTTGGGTGGTGGGAGGGAGGTTTTTATTAGGTGGTGATATATAACATGGAGTTTGGTTCAGCCACACAGCTGGTACCAATAAAGTTGTGAGGGGGGGAACTAGTGATTAGCACAGGAAAGGAGGGGGCAGTACTATCAGTGCAGGTGAGGGAGTAAGGAATATCTCCACGTCAGGAACATCTCCACTCTCTGCACTAGGGAGAGGGGGCTGCTAGGGTGGACAGAGGTCGGGGGCCCCAGGTGAAGCCCATGAGGTATATCGGGCTTCCTGTGGCCTGCCAGTGCTATAGCTACAGGCATGACTGACTGCAATTGACAAATTGCTTGCATGGTGTAGTGCTGGTCAGTATTGCCATTGTTTGTAACGAGATTGCCCTGGTATGCCAAATGGTGAAACGTTCAGACCGGCACTGGAAACACAAACTGGTAAAAGGAAGGAGCGAGGGCCATCATCTCAGAGACGTTCTAAAGCTGGGACGCTCCTGCTGGAGGCCACCCCGTGCAGAGGCGGATCTTCTGTGGAACAGATGGACCATTTACTTGGCCTTACTCAGCGACCCCCGGGGCTGGAGCTCTGGGCAGGTATTTTCCAGAAGTGCACCAACACAGCGTGGGGCAGCGCTGTCTCACACTTGGGGACGGGATAGACCTTCGTGGCCTGGACACTGGGACACTGGTGCTCCTGCACCCCAGTACTGTGGGAATACACCGCGGGTCGGTATAAGTTATACTGTATATGTATAGTGTGTGTGTTCATGGTTATTGTTTAGAACCTTCCAGTAAATACGTTACCCATACTTTGTGTGTGTATTACTGGGCATGTTGTCTTGTGGGGGAGGGGCTATCCTTCCCTGGTGGAGGTGCTGGTAGTAGATGAAATGGTGTTTCCCCCACCCAATCACAGAAACTGCCCATTACAGGGTGTATGGTGCATATACCTGCTGGCAACAGGAGGGCAAAGTCCTAATGCATCTTTGCACTATCCAGTGGATAAACACTTTCAATGCTGAGAAAACCTATGATAAAATCAAGGGTTTCTTCACCTTTGTATCAAGATTTCTGAGTATTTTATTGTCTCATTAATGCAATTACTCCTATTCCCAATGCAAGAATACAATACCTTTTATGATTAATCTAACCTTATACTAACCCTGCTGTGATTTATGAGGCATATTATTTCTGCACAATGTATAAACAGTTTGGATGGATGGGATAATAAATGAGGGATGCCGAAAGCCTAACAGGTAAAAATGAATGCATCTGCCCACTCATATAACATTATTTAAAAAATGCCAAGGCAGGGGCGTAGCTATAGCTTGGGCAAAGCCCTCGCTCCTGGGGGCCCGCTGACAGGGGTGGACAGCCAGGACATTTGGCCCAGCTGTGTAGCTGACCAACCACTGAAGTCGGGGGCCCCCTTCCTTCCCCATGCCCCTTAACAGACGCTTGCCGGCAGGCCCACTCCTGGCGGTGACTTTTAGTCAGACAGTGCTCACAGCACAACATCAAAGCTGGATCGGGAGCTGTGAGCAGGAGGGGGGGGGGGGGGGGGGTGGGGGGGGGGGGGGGGGGGGGGGGGGGGGGGGGGGGGGGTTGCAGAGAGCAGGCAGCAGAGGCTGGGGGCGGAACTGAGGCAGAGAGCTGCAGAGCTCTGCCCGCTCTGCTCTCCATGGCCTCAGGGGGAGGAGTTACTATGTGCTGCTGTGGGAAGGAATGCTGTGTGTATTTGTGTGTCAGTATGCTGTGTGTATTTGTGTCAGTTTGCTGTGTGTATTTGTGTCAGTTTTCTGTGCATGTTTGTGTGTCAGTTTGCTGTGTGTGTTTCAGTCTGTCAGTGTGATTCAGTGTGTCAGTATGCTGTGTGTGTGTGTAAATGTGTCAGTTACAGTTTGCTCTCTCTGTGTGCTATTTGTGATTCAGTGTCTGTCAGTGTGAGTGCTATGTGTGCCTTAGTGTCAGTGTGCTGTGTGCATCAGTGTCTGTCAGTGTGCTGTGTGTGCCTCAGTATCTGTCAGTGTGAATGCTGTGTGTTGTCTCAGTGTCTGTCAGTGTGCTGTGTGTGCCTCAGTGTCTGTCAGTGTGCTGTGTGTGTGCCTCAGTGTCTGTCAGTGTGATATGTGTGCCTCAGTGTCTGTCAGTGTGCTGTGTGTGTGCCTCAGTGTCTGTCAGTGTGCTGTATGTGTCTCAGTGTCTGTCAGTGTGAGTGCTGTATGTGTCTCAGGGGCTGTCAGTGTGAGTGCTGTATGTACCTCAGTGTCTGTCAGTGTGAGTGCTGTATGTGTCTCAGTGTCTGTCAGTGTGAGTGTTTTGTGTGCCTTGGTGTCAGTGTTCTGTGTTTGCATCAGTGTCTGTCAGTGTGCTGTGTGTGCCTTAGTGTCAGTGTGCTGTGTGTGAATCAGTGTCAGTGTGAGTGCTATGTGTGCCTCAGTATCTGTCAGTGTGAGTGCTGTGTGTGCCTCAGTGTTTGTCAGTGTGTTGTGTGTGCCTCAGTAGCTGTCAGTGTGCAGTGTGTGTTCCTCAGTGTCTGTCAGTGTGCTGTGTGTGTGCCTCAGTGTCTGCCAGTGTGCTGTGTGTGCCTCAGTGTCTGTCAGTGTGCTGTGTGTGCCTCAGTGTCTGTCAGTGTGCGTGCTGTGTATGTGCTTCAGTGTCAGTGTGCTGTGTGTGCCTCAGTGTCTGTCAGTGTGCTGTGTGTGTGCCTCAGTGTCAGTGTGATGTGTGTGCCTCAGTGTCTGTCAGTGTGAGTGCTGTGTGTGTGCTTCAGAGTCTGTCAGTGGGCTGTGTGTGTGCTTCAGTGTCTGTCAGTGTTCCTCAGTGTCTGTCAGTGTGCTGTATGTGCCTCAGTGTCTGTCAGTGTGATGTGTGTGCCTGTGTGTCTGTCAGTGTGAGTGCTGCATGTGCCTCAGTGTCTGTCAGTGTGCTGTGTGTGCCTCGGTGTCTGTCAGTGTGCTGTGTGTGCACATCAGTGTCTGTCAGAGTGAGTGCTGTATGTGCCTCAGTGTCTGTCAGTTTGCTGTGTGCGCGCATCAGTGTCTGTGAGTGTGCTGAATGTACCCCAGTGACTGTCAGTGTGCTGAATGTACCCCAGTGACTGTCAATGTGCTGTGTGTGCCTCAGTGTCTGTCTATGTGTTGGGGGGGGGGGGCGGCGTAGTTGGTGAAACTTGCCCCGGGTGCAAAAACACCTCCACAAACAACAGTTACAGACTTTAGCCTTACAATTATTTTATTTCGGTATATACTGTACTGTGTATGTACATATTAAAACAGCAATCATGGCACTTGTTTTTTTTTCTTTCATTGTATTTTGATTTTGTAAACATGATTAGAACATGCTGTATTTCCAGCTCTGGGCACTCCTCTGGTTTCCCAGATATTTACAGTTTTAGCTGCCTGTCTTCTACCCCCACCCAGGGAAACAAAAATGGCCACCAAACCACAGGACAAGAGGAAGTTGCGGTGTCTCTGGGATTAAGGGTCCCCAAAGCTGCATATTGAGCGTTTCTGCTCTGGAGGGTCCACTGGTTCCAATCGTGCTGAAAACATGTACATCCATTTTTGTAGGGATAGTTGTTTTGAATCGTTTTCTTGCTTCCTGTGAAAACGTAATCTGTTTTTATTTTCACCAGGTGCTGTGTCATTCTAAGCTTATCTTATATATACTGTTTCCAGTTTAAAATACTTATACATTTCAGTTTTTTTGTTCTTTTATAGGTGTCAGTCAGCTTCTTTTAACCTGCTGGAACAATTTACCTGAGTCCTTCAAATCCAAATTCCTGTTCAAGACTTTGGCTGTTTCCAACTCTAAACATGTTTGGAACTGTAACTTGTGATGTTGTCAATTTCACTTTGTGCCCAGGACATACTTGAAAATGAGAGGTAACTCTCAATGTACTTTTCATGGTAAAATATTTTATGAATAAATAACTTTGATCCTAAGACAGGTAGTCCCTTTAAGCAATTATTTTACTGGTACATTAAGAAACATATGCTTCTAAAACAAATCCACCCCCCCACCACCCCGTAGGTTGAAAGCAGGGGTCTCTGGAGCTGAACCGTGATACTTACTTCTGTAGGGGGCGCCGGTATCTCTGCAGGTTTAAATGTCCCGGTCACGCAGGCCAATAGGAAGCTGCAACGGATCATGTCACTGCTTCCTATTTGCCCACTTAGCACGAGACATTGAAAGCCACCATTTCCATAGCCCCACCAAGCCCAGCTGGTGTAGCTACTGGCACCCCTTTCCAAGATAAGTATCTCGGTAAGCAGGGGGTCTTCAGAGCTGAAATTAACGTGGTTCAGCTCCGGAGACCCAAACTTCCAAACTAGATGGGAAAAAAACATTTATTTTAAGAGCATGTGCTCCTTTAAGAACCGGTAATATCATTGCTTAAAGAGACTTTTGTCTTAGGATCAAAGTTATTTGTTAGAAAACTCCCATTCATGTCAATGCAGGTTATTGGTCGATTGGCCACTTCGGACAATATAGAATTACCCCCTTAGTGTTAGGAAGAGGAGTTAGAAGTCAGGAGGACGGTCATTAATGACTTTTTGCCGTTGGCATTAACCCCTACCTGTGGCGTAGCTAGACATGCGTGGGCTCCCGGGCAACGTTTTTTTAGGGCCCCATTATGAGTGAACATATTTTGTAGGTACAGGAGTGTTCAGCCCCCCCCCCCCCGTGTGTTGGTGGCCCTGCGAACTCGCCCCCTCTTTTACATTTTTACATCTCCTCACGTATTTCTCTCCCCCCTCTTACACCCCCTCCCTCACTCCCCTCTTTTTCCTCTCACACTCTACCCTCCTCCATACTCATTCCAGCTCCCTCAATCCCCTCCTCGCATTCATTTCCCCCTCCCCCTGGCCACACACACACACACAATTTCCCCCCTAGTATATATTACCCATCCCCCACCACCACAATACACAAGTTAGAATAACCACCTGCATGCACACTACTATAACCTCCCCCCCCCCACACACTGCAATAACCTCCCCCCCACACACACTATAATAACCTCTCCCACACACACACTGCAATAACCTCCCCTCCCACACACACTATAATAACCCCCCCCACACACACACACACACTGCAATAAACACACACAATTTCCACCCTAGTATATATTACCCATCCCCCACCACCACAATACACAAGTTAGAATAACCACCTGCATGCACACTACTATAACCTCCCCCACACACACACTGCAATAACCCCCCACACTAAACCCCCCCACACTATAAATAAACCCCCCCCACACTAAAAATAACCCCTCCACACATGCACACTGCAATAGCCCCCTGAGGAAAAGAGGAGTCTGACTGGGAGGATGAGGAGCGGGGGGGGGGGGGGGGGGAGGGAGCAGAAGGGGGCTCTGACTGTGCCTCTGAGGAATGAAGCAGGAGCATTCCTATTGGACAGCCAGCTCCTCCCCGACTGTCCAATAGGAACGCTCCTGCTCCGGCCACATGGTTCCCCGGCTCCCACCAGCATCAGCTGTGTGCTGTGTTCCGCTGCTGCCGCCGGCTGAACAAGGACTTCTGCTGCTGTCACCGCCACCAAGACGTCTGCTGCGGCTCCAACGATGTCGCTGTGGTCCTCATCACCCTCCGCAGAGGTCTTCCTCACCCTGCGGGTAAGTGCCGTCGGGGCAACCGGGTACCCTGCCGGGCAAAATGGTTCAACACTAGTTGTCTCCCCTGGTCAGATAAAAAAAAAACAGCAATAATAATAATTAAAAAATTCAAAATAGGTTAAATTAACATTGTTTTCTTTCGTTAAATTTATTTGGCAGACTTTCCCCTGAAAATCTGATGCATGATCAATATACAGTATGTGGCTTAGTGAACAGAGCCAGGCCTTGTCTGAATACATTATGTAAGTTAAATCGTTTTGCTGCTGCACAGTACAAAGTAACATATTTGTGGCTATATCTGAGGAGAATGACAGACACAGGCTATACTCAACATTTTAGAACAACAAACCCAGTTGTTCTCTATGTTTTTGGACTTGCGACAGAGAATGATTCGAGATAGTTTGATGCATGTATACACTAAATCATCAAGAATGGCAAATTACCTACTATTGTTTGATCATCAGAGGTAACAGAAATAATATTTTGTGAAATATCAGTAATTAGAAATACATTATTAAAATGTCAACACGTTTCTACTACATGGTAATATAAACCCTCACCACGCACACACGTACAGTATGAGCAGATGTTTCATAGATGTAAACATTCTGTTACCATAAACAATTGTTGTGTCTTATTTACAAGAATTAAGCTAATAAGGGCATACATCAGTTCTACGTGTTCTGTGTATGTTCCTGACCTTGACAAGTCATTAAAGCATTGTTAGTGATGTGTTAATATTTAGTTAAAAGTTAAAAGTTAAAGCATTGCTAATGAATCATTCAGAACGTAAGTTCCAACCATATTGAATAGGGTGTAAGCAGAAACAGCCATTTTCATTTAGTTTTTTTACTACATTTATGTGTCTGTAAGTGTTGATATAAATTTGGAATTCATCCAAAGGGCAGTACGGTTGGAGGAAAGGAGATTTCCCCAACTACAAAGTAAGGGCAGTTAAAACATGGTATTCATTACCCATGCAGACTGTGATGGCAGATACAATAGATATCTTCAAAACAAGGTTGGACATCTTTTTACAAAGCAAAGGTATACAGGGATATACCAAATAAGTAAACATGGGAAGGATACGATCCAGCGAGAAATCTGATAGCCAATAATGGAGTCCGGAAGGAATTTATTTCTCTCCTTATGAGACAATGGGGCCTATGCAGAGAGCAGCGAATTTTAAAATTGGCGAGTTTAATAAAAAGTAGGTTTTTTGGAGAGTTTTATTCTCCATATGCAGAAATGTGCGAATTCTGCTATGTTTAACATGAATGCGTGTGGCGAGTTTAAATTGGCGAGATGCACGCTGCAGAAATGTGTTAAAAAAAATTTGCGCCTTTTTTTCTCCTTTGCTATGGCCGCGAGCGGCAGCTTCTTGCCAACTTTTCCTGGCGAGGCAAAAAGGAGACAATCGCGCCATTTTATTGCCGCGAACAGCCGCTAGATGCCGTTCGCGCCTCTCTGCATAAGGATATTTTTAAAACTGGCGAGATGGAGGTTCTCGCCAGCCGCGAGGCGAGTTTTAGAAATAGAAAAAAAAAATTGGCGCGTTTTTCGTAACTAGCCATTTTCTGCTGTTTTCTGCGCGATTTTCTCCAAAAAATGGCGAGTTTTGAAATAGCGCTGCTCTCTGCATAGGCCCCAATATTGGTTGATATTTCACTGGGGGGTTTATTAGCTTTCCTTTGGATAAAAATACTGTAAATACAAATATAGGATAAGAATCTGTCATCTAAATTTAGCATGCTTGATGGACATGCTGTATGTATTGTTACAACTTCATCTACTATGTAACTATGTAACTATGTAACTATGTTACTCAACTGTGTGTTAAAATGAACTATTTACCTTACAACCCCATGAGAAACATGGGGACACAGGACGGGGAAGGTGGGGAGAGCCTAGTCATGCTGCCCTATCGCCTAAGGTCTCAAGGCTACTTTACTCTCTCAGTTAGGCTGCGCTTATAGCGCCGGCGACAGTGACCTGACGGCGACGGTGACATCACACTGCGGTCGCTGGGAAAATCAAATTGACTTCCAGTGATCGCCACCAAGCCGTCGCTCCGCTTCTACTATAAGTGCATGCGACAGCGGCAATACATTTGTTTTGCCACGACGTCACGTCGCCGGCACTATAAGCGCAGCTCTAGCAACGAGTCCAGAAATTATATATAAAATGGTCCATGTAAAAATGGATTTCAGGCAAAGGTGACACAGTGTGCTCATTTGCATGTCATTTCCCAGAATCCCTTGCTGCAGTGGAAGCACTGTATGCTAGGTGATAATGATGAAAGGCAGGGTTGCAGACTTGTCCAAGACGTGAAAGTGCTCACAAGTGATAATTTTATTTGATTATATACATATATACACACATTGCAACTTTAGCAGTATTTGTAATGGCATTATTTGGGCTCCCACTTTCAGAAGATAATTTAGTGCGCTTTACAAGCACTAAAGTATTGAAGAAAATGTAATGAGCGAAGGCTTCCATTGTATCTCCAGTCTACTCTACTAAGTGGTACAGGTGCTTGATATGTCAGTACCGTATGATGTTGCAGGTAGTGCACACCTGTGTTTAATGCACTCACTTGAAAATATTAGGAAGCAGGTGCACTGTACAGAAAAGAGACCAGTGCAGGAGTGGCTGTCACGGTAGACCAGGTCTATTAACACATTTATATTTTAGGGATCAGTCAACAGACAAAACAAGACAGTGAAATAAAATTAGGTTTATTTGTATAAAGACCTCGGAAACACACAGAAAAACAACATTCAGAAATATACACACTTACTGGGGCCTGGGGTATGAGATGTAGCCTTTCTTAGGTGCAGGGCGCCCGCTTGTGAGGGCTTACCCTGATCGGAACCTTGTTCCGAACGTCTTGGACCGAAATCCAGCAGAAAATCCTGACCGGGACCTAGTCCTGAATCCCCTGGAACCGATTTCAGCACGAAACCCTGACCGCGACCGCTACAATGATTTGTAGAACTTAGCCGCAAAAGACAGGACTTAGTCTCTGCGAGGCAGGCTTTTCTAGCTTCAAAACGAAGTCGGTTGCTTTGCTATTTCGAACAAAGCAACTTTGAAAATCCCGCCTTAGCTTCATCGACTCAAGTCAGAGGAAGGTCTGGTTCTCTGACTGGGGCTTCTCCTTAGATACATTCCGCTGTTCTATGTTCAGCATGGAGGTAGGAGAAGCAACCAATCAGAGCGTGAGAATTCCTCCCCGCCAGCCAATAGGAATAAGGGGCTTGTCTTTTGGCTGATGTCAAGCCAGCTCATGAAGCCCCATGGGCGGGACATACGGATTGACCAATGGGAAACGCGCCGACATTCTGCCGCTTCCCCCATTAAATCCAATGCCACCTTCTGGGCAGGCTCCACTGAGTCTGGCAGACCAGAGGGCCCTCTCTGCAGGGGGTCTCTGTTCTCCGGACCAAGGGTTGCGCTGGTGTAATTCACCCCACGTATCGGCAAATCATGCCTGCTTGCCGGGGAGAATTAAACGACTACCGGTAACTTTGGCCCCACGAACTCCTGCAAACAAAATAATTGCATTTCTACCCAAATACCCCACCTAAAACGGACACACAAGAAATCTCACAGTTCTAGGGCCAAGGGAACATGAAAACAGACAAAAGCACGGGTCACTTTATTTTCCAAATGTATTAGCCCTGGTCCCTGGCTTATGGAGCTACCAGGGACCCCACGGTTTCAGGGGTAACCAGAGGGCTTAACATTTATTGTATAGCCTGGTTACCCCCGCCCGCCAACTCCAGTCCTCAAGGGCCACTCGCAGGTCATGTTTTCAGGATATACCTGCTTCAGCACAGGTGAGCCACTGAATGAGCCATCTGTGCTGCAGCAGGGATATCCTGAAAACCTGACCTGTTGGTGGCGCTGGAGGACTAGAGTTGGACACCCCAGGTCTAGCGAAAGACTAACATTAGCATGCTGTTTACCTGATAGTTATCCAATAAATGCTGGAGATATTAGAGCCAGGGGTAATTAAAAGCAGCAATATATTTTTAAAGAATCACTAAATCACATGGGCAATTACATTATATCTAGAAGGTTTTAAAAAAAATGTATTTTAATTAAGTAATTGCGCAATTAAAGACTGTTTTATAGGTCTCAAATAGGCAAATGACCCTGTAAACAAGGGATCTGATTAGCAGGTGTTTGCACTGAAGTACAGTTATTACATAAATATTGGATTTTATAGCTCTAGATGTATTTTGCATAACTAAAGTGCGTAATGAACATCTCTATGGTTATGAAATGATTACCGTATTCACAGATCTTAAGTTCTGCTTCCCTTAGAAACGGCATAATATGTATACATTCATTTATATTTAGTAATATAATATGCATCATTTAGGATGCATTCAACATTTTCAACTCAGCGGCGTGGCATTTTATTATTAAAATGATATTCTTTCTATGTATTCCTAATTGCTTCAGTGATTCCTTCAAATAGCTGCTTGAAACTTGTCAACAAGATAAATAATTAACTAAAACACCTGTCTTTTCATTTTTTAACAGTCACCCTGTCAATAGCCTGAAGCAGAATAAAAGATAGGATTTTTTTTACTTTCCGTCAACGGGCAAAGAAAGATCACAAACAATGGTGTTGACTAGAAATGTCTGATCACGTATGCATTTATCTGAGGGAGAGACAGATTATGCAAATGGAGAGTACCCCATTTAACCACTGATGGTGGTCTTTTGCACAAGCGATAATACATCAGCAGAGAGAAGTTCTGTTTCCTGTAGTGTAAAGTCTTTTCTTCCTGACTCCTATTCAATATGCTGTCAAGCTACTTCCCACTGCTGGGGAAGAATTCAGCTCCACCCAAAAGATTGGCCCTAAAATTCTCTCCAGCAAAGGGAAGTGGCTGTGAAATACCCATCAGGTAAAAACATTGACCATGTAAAAACATCCATTATGTCTCTGTATTTAATGGTTTCTAGGGGTTGTATAGGCATGAGATGAGGTAATGTGGCCTATCTATAACATTTCTCACAAATAGCAGTGCATAGTTAATACTACCGGAATATCATACTCTGTGGACTGTGAGGGTGCAAGGTAATATGGGGCATGGAAACCCCTACTGTGTAATATAGAAACACTAACTTTGACACCCTAAAATATAATAGTAGCTTGTTTAAAATTGAGCTTTCTACATTAACATATCTTGTTAATGAGTGCAATGTACAGAGTGTTTCAATGAACATGTAAAAGTCCATCTCCTACCTCAGTTAAACCCTTTTTGTGAGTATTTGAAACAACAGTGACACACACTCCAAACCATTGGGAAAGAAAGCAGAATAGCTAGGACCGTAAGAAGACATAGCGACTGCAGCACTCCATCCTCCTTATTTGCAAGTAATGGTATGTTAGGCACTTCAATGGAATCCAGTTGTAGTCATTTTTACTTTAACAATCAAGCTATCATGCTGCCATATTGCAGCAACCCTATAGCCACAGGACTATGTCAACACTGTGTGTATTTCTGGTACCAATTTCTAAAAAGGAAATCTCTATTTAACCTATTCAACCTTTTATTTTTGGAGAGGATATTCAAAGCAGGAGGAAGAGAAATGTGCTAAATTGTGGCACCGAGGTCTTTAATAAAGGAGAGATTTCTTCCTTCCCTTCCTGTCTCCCACTCCTGGTATTTGCCCTGCAGAGCTTCCTGTGGGTGATCCTTTAGTTACAGGGAGAGTGAAGTGATTATATGAGTTTTAGTTAATTAGTTTAAAGGCCAATTGAATACTTTAGTGCATATAAAACAAAGAATTGCTTATGATCGCCTTATTAATAGCAAACCACAGAATGTAGATTGCGTAAAACATACAAAGTCGCTGGTTCCAACTTGTTTCTAAACTGTGCTTAAAGTTTGTGAGCATAATTTTACCAGTAACAACATTTCTCCCCCAAAAAGGTAAAACAAAATGTTCTTAACTATGTTTTCGGAATCTTTTGGGACATTGTGTCCTGGGAGAAGGCTGCCAATTTTTTCAGATAAAGACAATCTGACACCCATTGTTAGATGAAACCCATGTCTCACTGACCCACGTCTCAATGACCCACGTCTATATCCACCCACTCCTACATTTAGCGTACGTAGGGTTGGATCTTTTGAAGTCTGTTAAATCTGGGCTACTAAACTTGCATTACCTAAGTAGGTAACATCCGTTAGTTTCCCTGGGTTTAACAAGTATCCACCAAGGTAAATACATGTAAAAACAATACAGGCATACCCCGCATTAACGTACACAAGGGGACCGGAACATGAATATAAAGCGAAAATGTACTTACAGTGAAGCACTACCTTTTTTCCACTTATCGATGCATGTACTGTAATCGTCATATACGTGTATAACTGATGTAAATAACACATTTGTAACAGTCTCTATAGTCTCCCCGCTTGTGCACAGCTTCGGTACAGGTAGGGAGCCGGTATTGCTGTTCAGGACGTGCTGACGATCGCATGCGTTAGCTGGTGTTTTCCTATTGGGCGATATGTCCTTACTCGCGAGTGTACTAAAAGTGAGTGTCCTTAAACCGGGGTATGCCTGTAGTTGTTAGCTATCTCAATAGTAAACGCTTAAAGCTATGTGAAGTTAGCACTGCTTTGCGTTAGCTTAAAATAACATGGCGTTAAGCAGGTCATACCTAAAGATTGTGTTACTTCTATCAGGTCAATGAATAGTTGTTTAATTCAAGAAAAAAAAGACAGGAGAGGAAAAGAACTCAATAAATAACAATATGATGATTAAATCACTGTGGTCTTACACTTATCAAAAGCCTGTAAAAGGCCTATTGCGTGGTCTGGATGTGAGTAACGCCGCCTTTTGCTGTGATCTAACTAACGCTACGTTAAAACCCTGCGGTAACTATAACAGCGCTCTGGGGATATACAGTAGAGGCAACGTTTATTCTAACATTTGCCGTAAACTAGCCGGGTTACATTCTGGGTATGTGCTGTGTATGTGCTGGGTATGTGCTGGGTATGTGCTGGGTATGTGCTGGGTATGTGCTGGGTATGTGCTGGGTATGTGCTGGGTATGTGCTGGGCTAGTTTGAGGCACGTTTAAGGCATTTCTGCATTGACTAACGACCCATAGGATTAACACAGCAGGGATCCCTGCAGTCCCATTCAGTTTGAATGGGACTGCCAGGGACCCCCGCTGTTAATCTGATAGGCCATTAATCAATGCAGAAATGCTGGGGCTAGTTTAAGGAAAGTTTAAGGCATGTATTCAGAATGTAAGGAAAAGAGAACAGCGCAAAGAAAAACCTCATGGTGTAGTATATTAAGAAAAATCAATTTTATATTTAAAAAGGGTGAGTATTGCACGTACATCTAGAAAAAATCACAAAGCATGACATGTTTGGGACATGTTACCCATCTGTAGACAGCTGTTCGTCAGTGGCAGAGGTTCGCATGGATCAGCTCGCCGTTGGAGATCACTCAGCAGTAGCAGGGACTCATGGCACTCGCTGATGGAGATCACTCCCAGCGTCTGTAGTTATCACCGTGGTCTGTTGAGCTCCTTCACTTCCTGACACGTGCACAAAGGCGTCTGACGTCATCAGATGGCGTCCGGTAGTGTCTTAGTGTCTTTAGTTCGTTGCGCTGAATGGCGCTAACCGGCGAGAAAAGTCACAGAAGGACAGCAGGTCCCAGGCAGGCAGTGTGATAAAAAAGTACCACAATGGGTATATAAGCATAAAGTAGGGAATGCGCCCACTCCTACGCGTTTCGTATAAATAATCTTGAGTCCCTGAAGAAGTTATTTATAACGAAACGCGTAGGAGTGGGCGCATTCCCTACTTATGTTATATACCCATTGTTGGTACTTTTTTTACACTGCCTGCCTGGGACCTGCTGTCCTTCTGTGACTTTCTCGCCGGTTAGCGCCATTCAGCGCAACGAACTAAAGACACTAAGACACTAACGGACGCCATCTGATGACGTCAGACGCCTGTTGCACGTGTCAGGAAGTGAAGGAGCTCAACGGAGACCACGTGGATAACTACAGACGCTGGGAGTGATCTCCATCAGCGAGTTGATCCAGGAGAGTCCCTGCTACTGCTGAGATGATCCAACGGCGAGCTGATCCATGCGAACCTCTGCCACTGACGAACAGCTGTACTAAGATGGGTAACATGTCTCCCAAACTGTCATGCTTTGTGATTTTTTTACTAGATGTACGTGCAATATCACCCTTTTAAATATAAATTGAATTTTAATATACTACACCATGAGGTTTTTCTTTGCGCTGTTCTCTTTTCCTTGTTTTCTGTATTAGCCTGGAGTGCTGAGCTCTCCGTTTGAACAGCTGCATCAAACCTCATCCTACAAGGTTGTATTCACAGTTATTTTGAATCACATCACCATTATTTTATCCATTTATGAGCGCAGTTTTCATTTTATTTCACTTCACCATGTATTCAGAATGTACCTGGGTGTTTCCTGGGTTTTTTGGGGAATTGCCACTGTTTTTTGTTCGAATAAGAGTTGCCTCTACTGTACGCTTTTAAGCTGAGGACCCGCTGAGGACCCGCTGCGGACAGCCACGCACGGGCCACCAGCCCCTTACCTCATGCCTGGCTGTCCCCGCTGCCTCCTTCCGACGAGGCTCACTACGCGCCGTCATGCGTCGGCCGCCAGGGGATGCAAGAGGATTGTGATCCCGAGCCGTGATGCGTCACGTGGTGCACTGGTGAGCCTATCAGCGCCGGGGGCTGGAACTGTCAGAGCTTCCCCCACCGCCAAAAGGTAGGGGGAAAGTGTGTGTATGTATATATATGTGTGTGTGTTGTGTATATGTGTGTGTGTTGTTTGTGTTGTGTGTGTGGCGGGGACACCGATTGGGGGGGGCGGACAAATGGACCGACCGGAGGGGGGGGAGAGCAGTACGGAGAGCGAGCAGCAAAGGGCATGTGTGGGGGCTGCACCCTCTTGCAGCCCGGGAGACCCCCGCTGCAGCCCTCCGCTCAAACCATGCCCCCCCTCCTCAAACCACGCTCCAGCTCCCGCTCCCTACGGACCACAGGTAGCGGTCAATTGCCTCTCAACGCGCCGCCTGCATGTAGAGCTGGCGCGCTGACTGATGCTCTGCCACATATAACGGAAATTTGACAGATTTTAAAAAGTAGGAAAGGGAATTAGAATAAAGTCTAAGGGGTTTTTGCATTCCTCCGCAGGATAAAATAAGAAGTGGATATACTCGAATATAATAAATAAAGAATGTTCTTTTTAATGCAATTTGTAAAAAAAAAAACATTTTTAAAAGGTGTTTATTTCACTATGTAAAAAAAAGCTTTTAACAGTTTTAATATTTCAAACAGATAATACTTAAAACATAAGAGAAATTCATTATAACAAATTAGGCCAGCAATAGCCATGGATAAATCTCAACATGACAAATTAGAAATGCATAATTAAGGATACCCCTCCTATATTCTGCCATCCTTGTTTCATCATTAAATTATTTCAGATTATTTGTGTCAAATGTAAATAACCTCACTAATAAAAATCACACTAGATACAGTATATACTATATAAAAATGCAGTACGTTCTATATAACATTGGACCTTTTTGTTGGGAATAATTTACAGTAGAATCAACCAGAGTTAAGGCCATACAACTGTTTAAATGGTGCATTGTTTCTGCATACCTTGATGCAAAGTAAGTTTTGACAAGTTACAGCAACTTGCACTTTGTAACTCTTGGTTATATTGTCAGTAAATAAGTGAAAATCTAAAATGAAACTTACATTTAAGAGACAAACAAAAACTGGTGTGCAGACAACTTTGTTTATACTACAATGTATACTGTAATTCAAGTTATTTATTTGTGTTTGGAGTAAACGCAATGTCCTGTTTTTGTATTACTTGGGGATGAATGTTTCACTAAAGTACACATAAGATTTTGGGGTCATCACACTTCAATATTTGGTCTAATTCTTGTTACACCAGAAGTCAAAGATTTATAGAATGTCTGTTAATCTATTCTAAGTTGCACCCAGCACTTTACTAACAGACTAAACATACTATAGGCTAAACATGTAATTGTGCTGTTTAATGTAAAAGAAAGCTGAATTTGATATTTTGACTTGACTTGCAAATGTCCTCTTTGTTAGAAATGAGGCACCATTAAAAGGGAATTCATAAATGATGGATGAAGTGTGCATGAGTTTTTTCATTTTTTTATTTAAATCAGTTGAGATCATGCATAACAGATGGATAAACTCCTAAAGAGATGGACAGTTGGAACTTAAACTGCTTCTCCAGGAAGGCACTTCTCCTTAATCATTTTAATTGCAGCTAATACATAGATTTTGCAACAATGGAATGCTGATAAACACTTGGACAAGTGACTAGAAGAGGTCACTAAAAAGCCCTAATAACAGCACTCAAAGTCACCATACACAGGTAAGTATATGGTGGGGATAGGATATAAGTGTATTCACTAGGACCAAAAAATGGAGGTATATAAACCTCCAGCCACAAGACTACGAACAGCAATTAAAACCAAAAATAATAAAGTTTTATTAATATAACGACCGACGCAACTTAACAACTAGCATGCGCACATCTTCAGGGGATCAGATAGCCGTATAGATAGTATGATATACTGGGGGTTAATATGTCTTATGTTGTCACAAGTTTAGTGAAACATAAGGTGTACTGTTGAGCAAAGTTACTTGTAATCACATTGGCCTGAACGTGAGACTTAGGCATAAGGTAATTAAATAGTGTGTTTACTGGTAGGACCAATGTATAGTAACAAAAGGTAATCCTGATCATGAAGGAGCTACGTCCACAGATGTTAGAGGACACTTAATAAAACATGTGAATAGAGGTAAGTACTTATGTGGCAATAGAGCTACGTCCACAGATGGTTGAGGACACTTAAATCGAACATTTGAACAGTGATGTTAATTAAATGGTAGCTTAAACTCCAGACTCAACACAATGAGGGAAGGCATAAGGAAGCATGGCTTCAGTGGATCAAAATTGAAGTGGACACTCAGGGTCAAAGGGATATACATGACAGGGGAGAAATAGTGTAGTCAGAATCTCCAATGTGTATTGTGCCAGGTAAGTAAGTGGGGTGCTGCAAAATGATAGTGTGACGTGCACAAAATAAATGATAAATAAAGGACTTAACAAGTATTGTGTCTTGACTAATCAATGGAATGGGTATAATACAATGTGGTGACCATACTTAATCGTGAAAAAAGTGAAGCAATGTAGAACTGTGCTATGCTGGCGGAACTGCCCAAAATGGTCTGCAAGATGTACAAATTAGGGATGAGACCGTTTGAATTTTTGAAAGCCAACACCACTGAAATATTAGCCAAGAGCATCAAGCAACATTTGAAGCCTGTTGTGGAGATACTGTACTGGGTGCCCGATTCCAAAAATCTAAATTCTCCGCCCTCTAGTCTCAATATGTTTACTGTGGTCTTAATTCAAAATGATTACATGTGAAATATCTATATTTTAAAGGCCTCTAGGGTGAAAATTCAGTTAAATTGTTGATTGTTAAAGCAGAGATTAAAATGCATGGCTGTTAATGACTGATAATAATAATAATTGTTTGTTCTTGTATAGTGCTGCTAACATAACCCATTTAAAGAGGCCCTCCAGGTGATACTGTGCCGATTATTGTATTTTTAAATAGGTTTTGATGTTACCTCTATACATAAGTGCTGCAGGTTGCTGCCTTTGCTGGGTTCACAATATGGTGGTTTAAAAGTCCTGTGTCCTGCTGTCCAATAGGAAGCGGCAACATTATCCCATGTGTCTTCCTATTGGTCCACATGACGCGGGAGCTTTAAACTGCACAGAGATAGCGGCACTCCCTAAGGATGGGTGGTTCTCTGGAATCCATATCACTCCCCCACCCCCAAACAGGGGGAAAGTTGGCTTCCCTGAATACAAGTACTGGGAATGCCTTTAATTCCGATTAGTCGGACCTGCGAGATTGAGTCAGAAAATGAAACAAAAAAAGTTTGTTTTCAATCCCCGGAGAGAAAGAAAGAGAGCCAGGATTCAAAGTGAGAGAGAAAGGCAGAAGGGGGATGAGTAGAGGAAGGTGGGCGATAGATGACCGCCACATAGCCCGGAAGGGGAGAGAAGATCTGGACTGTGTGAACCTCAAAGGAGGGAAAAGTAAGAGAGGGAGGAATAGGAACGGTTCGGTAGCGGCAGAGAGAGCAGGAGCCCCACGCCTCCACCCCTGCCATCAGGGCGCGTAGTGTGGGAGAAGGAAAGGCCACCATAAGAGAGGGCAGCTTCCAGAGCAGAGTCAGTCTGAGTGAGCCAGGTCTCAGTTATGGCAAATAGGAACAGAGAGTGAGAGAGAAAGAAGTCATGCACAGAGAGTAACTTGTTAGAAAGGGAGCGAGCATTCCAAAGGGCACAGGAGAAAGGGAGAGAGGAGGGAGGGTGGCAGGGGATGGGTATGAGGTTGGAGGGGTTTACACCAGAAGGAGTAGAAGTTGCATGTGAAAGGCGAGGACGAGAGCAAGTAGAAATAAGGCAGGGACCAGGATTGGGAGAGATATCCCCAGAAGCGAGGAGAAGCATGGACAGAAAGAGAATGTGTGAGGATGATTTGTAGGGGTGTGTTTTAGTGAAGGGGGTATAGTTGTGTGGTGACAGAGGGCGCAGGTAAGAGAGGAGTAATATGCCTGTTTCAATTTTCTTCCTACCCCCTGTATCTTTATGTACTCTCTAGATACATACATATTGCCAGTGTTCATGTTCCATTCTTTCCCCTCATTGGAGGCTTGTTATCCCTCTAGTATTTCAGATTTTTTCCCCCAGATATTCAATGTCAACACAAACTATGGTTTCCAACAGATAGAAATGCATTACCCCCTGGTTCAGGTAACAAAATGAAGTGAGCAGTGCAGATTGCTGCTTTAGTGCTAGTGATTGGAAGCTGGTTAAGCATGTGAGTATTAGTGGAAGCATGGCCTGCAGGTGCAGCCTGCACCATGGTGTAATCCCTCCTGGCTTTCTGCATTGTAAGGCCCGTTTGTGCTCAGGATACTCTGCTTTAGGGATCTCCTTGTCCCTCTGTGATTTGTTAAAAATGAGAGGCCCTGTTTGTTTAATATTAAAAATAATATTTTGGATATTCCTGCTGAGCAGCTATGGGAATCCTGCACGATATTCACATACATTAAAGCCTTCACATCCGTATGCTTGATATATACAGGTAGTGCCATATATTTTATAGCTCTTTAGAAACTCTTTCTTATCTCTTGTGATTAATATTCTACTGTCCTTGAGCGAACCTCATGGATACATTGTATGGTGTCAGATATAAGTGCAACTCATTTTGTGTTCCTTTCTGTCACTGACACAGCACTTTTAAACAACTCTTTAGTTTGGAACGAAGCGTTTCATTTTACCATAAAGGTATTTTCTGAATAATGACAGCGAGTAACCACGTTGAGGTCAGCGTATTTCTGTATTTCCCAGTGCGCTTGTAATCAGGACCACAGGGAGATTTTACTTGTTTTGTCACATGGCAGTAATTGGCTCAGACAGCTATAAGGGACGTGCTGACACGCCTGTTACATGTTCCAGCTCTGCACAGCTCTCATATGTCCAGCACACAGTATGGTCAGTGCTATGTAAGGTGAGATACCTGGCTGAGGCTGCCTGTACAATTGCTTTATATTTGCTATGTCTCTTCTAGTGTCTTCTGATATCTCTTGCTCATCCTCTCCTGTTTTCTTTCCTTTCCAGCATTGGTGGGGTTGTAGTTGTTAGTGTGGATCTGATCTATCTGGATGAGACATCATAGGTAAATGTTTAATACTTCCCCTGACGCAGCAATGTGTGCTGTGTTCATGGACGGAGGCTGCATGGGAAAGGACCAGGGAAGTTCTCAGCAATCATAACATCAGGTAGTCTTTCCTAATGGTTTGTATTTCTTCATTGTGCAGTAGCTGACAAAACACTTCCAAGTTGATTGTGTTCATTAGGGTTTGGTTCCCCAAGTGGAAGGTTGCGATGACATGGGGATATCTGTTAGATTTCCTAACATTAGATTTTCTAGTTTGAGATCTTCCTGTATGTTTGTGGTTCTTGGATTATTCTCCTGCCTCGGGGTGGATCTGTGTAATTCCTTGTCACGTGTATGGTCATTTTATTTACAATGCAATTTAGTCTCTACAGCCAGTCATGTATTCCTTAGGCTCCCTCTGGTCTCTGGTTTGTGCGATGCTTTACGCAGTGTATATCATCATGCTAAACCGGAAGGTAGACAGAAAAGATAAACTTGATAAACCAATGTTGTTTATCCAGAAACAAATTACTACAATACATTACGAGAGGCATTGTAAGTATATATGGAAACAAAACATCCTTTTTCACTGTGCCATCTACAATCTTTATATCTACAACAAATGGTGTTTTTTCAATATTCAAACGTTTGAATCACCATGAAAAAAAAATGGTGATGAATTGCTAATATATTTTACTCCCTGATAGTTCTGGGTGTAGAAAGCACCAATGCCTACCCTCAACTGTCCTCATGGTCATTATGAATCCTTTTCTTGACCTGCAAAACAGAAGAGAGGCACAGTACTGGATTAATGGGTTCAGTGTTAAGTAGTAACTGTTACAGATATTGAGAATTTCATTGGATGTTCAATACTTTTGGGCTACTTGGATGGAACCCCCATCATTGTTGAGTGTTACCTGGTGTGAGTATCTACATTTCTTTTCTCTTTTATTTAGGTAAATAATTTCTTAGTGATTTATATTCACCAGACTAATTACTTTAATTACTAATAATTGCACACTTTCAAAAGGGGCCTTTGTCAACAATGGCCTTGGTGCTTCCTGCAAAACAGAGGCTGCACAAGGCAATTAAAAAATTACATTATAAATCATAACACTATGGTCAAGATTCACTAAACTCTGGTAAGGCTAAGAATAATTAAATTAGAGTAACGTGGTGGACAAGCTTAACATACCGTGGCCACAATATGTAACACAATGTGTGTGGTAAATATTGATACATTTGTTTGCATAGAGTATAAATCAGCTTCTGTTCCAAAATTTCTAGCCATTATCTTTTCATTCATTTATAAACAAATACGCAGGAAAGTTAACACATAAAGCACATTATTTTGGCAAGCTGAGACAGCAGATGGAGTCATTTAAGTCATTTCAACCATTGGAACGGCGACAGTTAGTTTCCATGGAGTAGCAAAGCAGCTGCCTCCATCTGGACTAAACACCAATTGCTATTAAGAACATGAAACCAGCATACAGCTCAAATAATGAATAGCAATACCTGGCCAATGAGCCTCATATGGACTATTTGTTGTGTTGCATGGCAGAAGAATAATATAGGCGTAGCCAGCAAAGAAGGCTTCATTGTGAGCGAGGTTCACAAGCAGTATTCAGGGATAACTGCACAATGATATTCTCATGCTGCCACATACAGAATGATGATATTGTGATCATGCACCACCCCAAAAATATGATGTTTCCAAAAGATAAGTGTGTGGGGGCGGGGGAGGGTTAGTTGGGTGGTATTGTTGCTTTACCTGCATGAGACTTAGACATTTTTGCTAGAAATAACTTCATGAAGTATAGTTTTTGGGTCACAACACTTTTGCTGGATGCTATCATATTACATTGAGCATCCATTTAACATGGAATAGTGTAACACAGTTCAAAAGTAGAATAGATCTGAAGTACTCGACAAGTTGTTAGTGTACAGATCTGCAAGTAGCAATGTATCAGGGGATGAGTCTGATTGTCTCAGCTCATCTCCATAGCACAACCCAATAATAGAAACATCTATTAAACATTGACTCACTGAAATATGCAATTTGTTGGAATTGTCATATGTTCTTTTCGCATGAAGATTGTTGTAATATATTAGTTGGATGTTTTTATTAACATGTAGATCAAATTAAATTAAAAAATGTCTGCTTCTGCAATGTGTTATGACAAAGAAAAATACTTTAATTATGACTAGCATATTCATAGGGATTTGCATATCAATTATTTATGTGTCATTTTTGTTTTCTCCTTTCCTTTCAATAAATTTATCCCAGTACAATCTCTAGCTTCTTTAACACAGCATATTTTGTTGAGTGTGGACATTGAAGGCAACCAAACCACCCCCTGAAAATGAATTTACTGCACTGAATAAAGATGACTTTATACTCCGCATTTAATGTACGCTTTCTTAAGGAGTCGTGAGCAGTCAAAGCACTCCTTGAGAAAGCGCAGTGGGGCGTAAAACGCGTAGGAGGTGTTTTTTTTTGTCCAGTGAAGATGTATGAACCATTGAAAGAAGAAAATTTCAAACAACTTACCGTAATTTTCTTTTCCTGGAACCATGGCAGTGGGCACCTTTGGGTTAATCCCTTCTCACTCTTGGTAGGACAGGAAATAGACTTTTGCAGGTAGGCCATATAAGGCCCCTCCCTCTACCTGCACCTTAGTCTTACGATTCTTCCATAGCTGAAAAATATAACTGATAGGCATTAGACATACACAGGGAGGGTAACTATGTGCCTACTGCCATGGTTCCAGGAAAAGAAAATTACGGTAAGTTGTTTTAAATTTTCTCCTTTCCTGATCACCCTGGCAGTGGGCACCTTTGGGACATTCCCAAGCAGTGAAAATTTTAGGGAGGGATACATCAGAATAAACACCACCTGTTAATGCCTTTATCAGTTTGACCTTTATTAATACACTTTACACTTTATTTCACTACAGATTCCAATACTCTACGACCAAAGCTTGCGTCAGCTGATGATTGTACGTCTAGTCTGTAGTATTTCAAGAATGTATTGAATGAGGACCAGGCTGCCGCTTTGCATATCTGTCCTGGTGTAGCCTGGGCTTTAAATGCCCATGAAGTAGACATGGCCCTTGTAGAATGAGCTTTAATGTTCAAAGGTTTATCTTGTCCTTTGCTTTCATAAGCTTTTTTAATACAAGACACTATCCACTGGGAAATTGTTGTCTTTGATGCTACTTGACCTTTTTTCGGTCCCTCTGGTATGATGAATAGTCTGTCTGACTTTCTGATATCTCGCATCCTTTCCATGTACACTTTTAGACATCTTACCACGTCTAATTTATGCAGTCTTTCTTCTTTCTTATTCTTTGGTTCTGGGCAGAATGACGGAATCACAATTTCTTGATTCATATGGAACTGCGATACAACTTTTGGCAGGAATTGATGTACTGGTCTGAGAACTGCCTTGTCTTGATGTATGACTAGGAATGGTTCCTTGGCTGATAAAGCCTGTAGTTCTCCCACTCTCCTTGCTGAGGTGATTGCTATCAAGAATGCCATTTTCCATGATAACCATTTTAAGCCTATCTCCTGTATCGGTTCAAACGGAGCTGCTGTTAGTACATCCAATACTAGGGACAAGTCCCATGTAGGTACCCTGTTCTTGATTTGAGGCCTTAATCTTTTAACTGCCTGCAAGAACCTGATGACGAATCTTTCCATTGCCAGATTTCTTTCCAATAAGGCTGATAGTGCAGAAACCTGTACTTTCAAAGAGCTAAGACTGAGACCTTTCTCAAATCCATTTTGCAGGAACTCTACTATTGATACAATTCTAGGTGAAAGGAAATTTTCTTTTTCTTTTTCACACCAATCGCGAAAGCAAAGCCAGATTCTATGGTATACTTTAGATGTGGAACCTTTCCTTGCTTGTAAAAGGGCCTGGATTGTTTTGTCTGAACAACCCTTCAGTCTCAATGTTTCCCGCTCAATAGCCATGCTGTCAAGGCCCATTGTTTGGCGTTTGGATGACATATTGGCCCCTGTCGCATCAGCCCTTTGCGATCTGGTATGTGCCATGGTGTATCTACTGCCATATTTACCAAGTGTGTGAACCAAAGTCTTCTTGGCCAGTATGGTGCTACGAGTATCACCTCTGCTTGGTCTTCCCTGATTTTCCTGATTGCTTTCGGAATTAGGGGAATTGGAGGGAACAGGTATGCCAACTTGAAGTCCCATTTGAAACTGAGAGCACCTGTACCTTGTGCGCTTGGATGAAACTGTCTGGCACAGTAGTTCCTTACCTTGCGGTTCTGATGTGTTGCCAGGTCTGGCTGACCCCATCGCTCTACCAGTTCTTGAAACACCTGTGGATCTAATGCCCATTCTACTGGGTGTATGATGTTCCGACTTAGAAAGTCTGCTGTGACATTTTCCAGTCCTGGGATATGTATGGCTGTAGTTTCCGACAAGTGCCGCTCTGCCCAAAAGAGGATTTCTGCTGTGAGGTTCATCAGCTTTCTGCTCCTGGTTCCTCCTTGCTTGGCTATATACTTGACAACTGACCTGTTGTCTGATTCTATTTTTATATAGCCACCATTTATTTGGTCTTGGAAAGCTTCTAGGGCCCTTTGTACTGCTTTTAGTTCCAGCAGATTTCATGGAAGATGCTTTTCCTGGTTTGTCCAGGTTCCTTGCACCAATGTTTCTCCCATTTGGGCACCCCAACCTGCGT
Source organism: Ascaphus truei (assembly GCA_036426205.1). Taxonomy (NCBI): domain Eukaryota; kingdom Metazoa; phylum Chordata; class Amphibia; order Anura; family Ascaphidae; genus Ascaphus; species Ascaphus truei. The sequence continues at coordinate 15,885,299 of CM071574.1, read as the reverse complement.
TGTTCGCATCTGTTGTAATTCTTACCCACTGCACTGGGTGTAGTGTTTGTCCTTTTCCCAGGTTTCGGGTGTCTTCCCACCACTTTAATTCCTGTTTTGTGTGTGGGTGTAACAAGATTCTTTGTCTTGTGTCTTTGTGATTCCCGTTCCATTGTTGCAAAAAATTGTTTTGTAATGGTCTCATATGTAGTGCTGCCCATTTTGTGACGCTTAATGTTGAAGCGAGTTTCCCTAGGAGCTTCAAGCATTCTGAAGTCCTGCCAGCTTTCCTGAGCTTCTTTGTTTGCATGGCTATGTCTTGCCTCTTTGCGTCTGGTAGTCTCACTTCTCCTTTTGCTGTATCGAATTCTACCCCCAGAAATCTTAACAGCTGAGTGGGCATGAGATGACTCTTGTCTCTGTTTATTAACCAACCGTGCTGTTCCAGGAAGGTTATTACCATCTTCTGGTCTTGTTGTAGTTTCTCCAGACTTTTTGATTTTACCAGGATGTCGTCCAGGTATGGGTATATTTCTACCCCTCTTTCTCTCATTTCTGCCACTAGAGGGGCTAGAACCTTTGTAAACGTCCTTGGGGAAGTCGCCAGACCAAATGGCAGTGCTGTGTACTGATAATGATCTTGATTTACTGCAAACCTTAGAAATCTTTGGTGTCCCTTTGCTATGGGCACATGTAGATAAGCGTCTTTTAAGTCTATCGCCACCATCCAGTCTCCAGGTTGTACTTCTTGAATAATCAGGTTCAACGACACCATCTTGAATTTTCTTATTCTCAAGAATAAATTTACCTTTCTTAGGTCTAGGATTGCCCTGTAATCCCCTGTAGGTTTTTTAACTAGAAATATTTTGGAATAAATTCCACTTCCTCTGTCTTCCTGAGGTACCTTCTTTATTACTTCTGCTTGTAATAACTTCTTTAAAGCCGAATTCATTTGCCTTCTTTTTCCCTTGGACTGTATCCATGTTATTAGGCCCATATTTCTTCTTGGCATCTCCCTGAATTCTATACTGTACCCCTGCCGAATGGTTTCTAATACCCAATTGTCCTGTATTGTTTAGGCCCATGTTGCAGAAAACTGCTTCAGTCGCCCTCCTACTGGCAACTGCTGGGCCCTCTGACCTTCATGTGGACTTGTTCTTTGCAAATGATCCTCTTCCTCTGGCGCCACGAAAAAGCCGGTTCTGGACGCCCCTCCATGTTGTTTGTCTTGGAAATGACCTGCCAGGTCTATATGCCTTTGCTTCCTTATACTGGTTTCTATTAGCCTGTTGGAAATCGAATCTTCTGGCCCTGTTTTCCTGAGGTAAAAAAGTGCTCTTACCTCCTGATGCTTTTGTTATTATGGCATCCAGTTTGTTGCCGAAGAGGAATTCCCCTTCAAATGGTAGTCCACATAAGCTGTTCTTTAATGCTGTGTCAGCCATCCACTGTGTGAGCCATAAAGCCCTTCTTGCTGATACCGCTAGCGCCATAGATTTAGCTGCTAATTTTACCGCATCCAATGAGGCCTCCGCTATGTAGTCTGTTGCCCACTTTACTTGGGACAGTGCTTTAAGAATAGCACTTCTTTTTTCACCCTTGTCTATTGCCTCTTCAATGTTGGCAATCCACACTCGCATAGCCCTTGCTGCTGACGTAGTTGCTAGCTGGTTTGCAGGATGTTCCTGCTGTAACGTATGCTTTCTTCAACACGTAATCCATCTTCCTATCCATAGCGTCCTTAAATGACGCAGCTTCCTCTATTGGGATTGTGGTCTTTTTTACTATTCTGGAAATAGCAGTATCCACCTTTGGGCTGACCTCCCAAAATTTTACCTCCTCTTGTTGGAATTGATATATCTTCCCAAACTATTTTGGCGTAAATACTCTGGCGTCTGGTCGCGCCAACTCCACCTGAATGAGGTCTTTAATTACTTGATAGATAGGAAAGACTACCTTTTCTTTGTCTCGCCCCAAAAAGTTTATCCTTCTTTGGGTTAACTCCTAAGTATCTTCTAGTTCCAATGCCTGTCTCATGGCTTTGATGAGTGGATCCACCATTTTCAAATTCAGATTCCTCTTCCTGAATATCTTGATCTGATGAATCCATTTCACCCTCTGATACTTGAAAACAACCAATGTCAGACTCATCTGATGAAAAACCTTTCCCCTTATCCAGACTGGTTTGGGATCTAGATCTTTTCTGAGCCGGGTTAACTGCTTGCTGGACTGCCGCATCAACACTCTATTTAACTGCCTCCTTCATCAATACAAGGAAAGTGCTCATTTGTTCGTTGGAATCCCCTGCAGCTGCCTTAAGACTATCTTCACATAATTTCTTCCCTATTAGGGGTGGTTTCTCGCAAGCTGCACACCATTTAGTTTTCTAAGCAACCTTTCTTTTATGTTGCAGGGATTCCCCCGTACCCTTTGAAGATTCTGCTTCTGGGAGGGTGACCGCCGAACTATTTTATAAAAACAAAATAAATACTAAACATACACCCTAATGTATATAGACCATCTCTCTTTCCCATGTAGAACTAAAAACTAAGGACTCACCTAGTCTTGGGAACTGAACTTTTAGGTATCTCCATTTTCGAATCCATTTCCAGCACTTGGCTTCTCCCTGCTGAGCGTTCCATGCTGCAGTCTCTCACTCACACATACACACAGTGTGTCCGTCGCTTCTGTGACGTCATCAAGTGCTCGTGCACGGCCCGCGTGTCTGTGCACGCATCTGCCGGCCGGAACGTGATGCGCGCTCCCGTGCGGTCGCGTGCACTGTTCCTACTACCGCAGCGTTCCCGACGCTAGCGCGGTCAATTTGAGCCTTTTATCCGGCTAGCAGCTATGGCTGCTACCCCCGCCGTGATGTAGCGGGCTCCTGGGGTTCCTTTTACCGCAGCATACCAGACGCTAATGCGGTGAGTCTGGGCCTCCACGGCTCTCAGCTGCAGCTGCTATGCTCCCCCTCCTTTCGTTTGGTACTGGGGCTTCCTTGCATGTAAGCTTCCACGCCCGCGGCTGCAGCTGCTCCCCACCCCATGGATGTACAGGGTTCCTGGGGCTCCCCCGTCTCTTAGGGGTCTCCGTCTTGCCACCGCATGGGCGCGTCGACTGGAGCTTCAGGGCAGAGAGGCTGAGGTCCCTGGATATCTGCACAAGGTGCAGTAGGTGAGTCCCTTTACAAAATAAAAAATCCTACTCCTAGCTGTGAGGACAGGAAAAAGACTAAGAGGGAGGGGCCTTATATGGCCTACCTGCAAAAGTCTATTTCCTGTCCTACCTAGAGTTAGAAGGGATTAACCCAAAGGTGCCCATTGCCAGGGTGATCAGGAAATAAAGTTATTTTGTATTCTTCATTTACACTGGTTTCCTGAAGCGATATATTTTCAGAGCTGTTCAGAGATATTTTTTTTACAATCTGTACTTTACTGCTTGTTTAGAAGTCACCGGATATTATTCTCTAGCACGCAAGGTAAGGTCAGTAACTGGGAGAGACCATGAGGACGTCACAGAGGTGCGTATAAATTCCCAGACTCCGGTGACTCAGAACTTTGTTAGGTCACAGCTGGGTCATGGATAAGAAGATGCCAACATTCTAAGACGTGTCATCCTCCATATGACCTTTAGTTGGAAATGTATACATGAAATGAGTGAGAAATTTGATGAGTAAGAAGGGGAAACTTGAACCTGTAGAACTAAGTTTGTTTGTTTGAATTAAGGCCGAGATAAACCTGGCTCATCTATTCAACAATACGATGATCAGCATAACAGAACTGCCATTGAAAAAACAAACAAATAATGGTTTTAGTCCCCAAAGTTCTCACCATCTCAAGAAGAAATCTATTCTATAACACACCATACATCTTCACATCGAGCCGAATATCAGCGTATTGCCTCATGACAGTATATATGTATCTATATGAGAAAGACAAAGACCTGCACATTAGTAATCTGACATTGCACATCACAGTCATATGACCTGAGAATTTTGATTTTCGAACGTTGATTTTTTTTTTAGCAAAGTTCGCAAACTGTTATGAACAAAAGTTAGCACAGCTCTGCAAATTATGCATTACAAATAACTACTGATACTTTACATCATTTTCCTCTGTTTTGAAATATGTACAGTGTTTGTAATGTTTTTTTGACAAGGACCTGGGTCAAATTCTGTACCTCCTAAAGTAATGAATTTAATCTGAACTCTGCTTTATACAAAATTAAGAGCAGATGTGCTCAGCACTAAGAGTTTGTGTGTGCTTTAAAAGGGAGACATGGTTGTAGTGGAATACAAATGATTTAAAAGATTACATTGATTAAAGTCATGTGTTCTCTGTTGTGTTAGAGGACATACTGCTGCTAACCTATCTCAGTGATGAATATGTGTAACCTTAAATCTGCGCTATTACAAGGGATTCAGGCTACAGTGAGGTGCAGAATAACTGTACTCCACTTCTAATTTAACTAACCCGACATTTATTCAATGATTTATTTACAGCTAAGCGGTTTCACCTGGGCAGTCAGTATTGGGTCTGGCAGTCCAGAGGCATGGCCCTTGGGGTGTTTAGAATTGCTTTCCCAGAGGACGATGCAATATATCTCAACATCATGTACTGGAGTGTCTCGAGTGAGGCAGTCCCTGGGCATATTGCCCATCTGCTCCCCAGTACTCATGCAACCCATTCCTGTAGGGTTCTTCTTTAGCTATGTAACCAGTGTGTCCCTCAGACCAGCTGCCCTGTAAGTGGTTGTACTCAGCTACTCCTGCCTCCCAGCACACCTCTCTAGTTGTTCCTAAGGCACTTGACACCAACACTGCTATTTATAACCCACCTGACAACCACTCCTCCTAGCTAGGACTGACCATATATTTCCTAGTCCGAGTTATTCCCTTGGTTTGAGTAGTTAATCCATTATAGCTGAATAAATCATCTTGCATTATATTCTGAAGTCTGTGTGCCTAACTTACTCCTATGAGGATTCTACATGTTCTTTGGGAGCCGGGCAAGTAGATCCCTTCCAGTGGAGAGCACCGACAAGCCATTGGAATTTTGTATAATGGCATATTGAGGCGTGCTCTAAGAACTCCTTTTCTTGATGTCATTTTTCTCTGCTGTCTAGTGGCACCCACGTTTGGTAATTTTTGCTGGCTCCCTTGTTTTAGGTATACATTGCTGTACAGTATATACTGTGCTCATTTGAATGTCAGGCAGAATCCGTGGCTGCCGTGGAAGCACTGTTTGCTAAGCAATAATGGGGAAAGACGGGGTTGCAGACCTGCCTGAGACATGCAAATGTACCCACAAGTGGTATTTTTATTTACTGTACACTTAGGGTTGCCACATTTACGTTTTTATAATATGGGACGCCGAAATCCAGTATGGAAGTGTGACGTCATAATGAGTGATGAATGATTTGCAAATGTGTTGCGCTGAATGGTATCTCCCTCTTGACCGCTACATTCTTTGGTTTTTATCCTTTCTGCTCTTGGCCGGGGGCGGGGCAAGACGCGTACGGATCCAACAAGTAGCGGTGGGAGAAAAAGTAACGCCTATACGGGTGGGGGTCACAGTATTAGGAGATAACCAGGCAGTGTCCTAACTTTATTATTTTAATAATTTAGTATTGCAACATCTATCTGGAAAGGTAACTATTACACTCAAGCAGAAATCTATTACGTTTTTATGACTGATTTCATTGCAGTCATTTTAAGTTCAGGCATTTCACACAATGGGACAAATATGCGTCCCGACAGACCTTTCCGGGACAATTGGACAAGTCGATAAAATATGGGACAATCCTGTATTTATACGGGATGTCTGGCAGCCCTATGTACACTGTACTGTGGAGGGTTTTTGTCACTTTTTTACACACCATAACCTTTTTAATGTCTGTAAATACTGTGACAGTCACTGTCTGAGTAGGTCAGAGAGAGATTCAGTATTATGCTTTCCAGAATGCAGGTTCAATTACTCTGGAGAGGCAAGCTGCATGTGCACTTAATTAAGGCAGATTGAACTCCTGACTGCAAGCGGTTTCTAAAAGGCAGTAAGCACGCTGCCAGAGCTGAGAAACTTTCCCCAACCAGTAAAAACGCTGGTTGGTATGGTTCCCCATGTCTGCTGAATGCAGGGCCTGCTGAGATCGGCTGGGACCCACATCCAGCCACGGAACCTCCACAGCTTGCTGAGGTAGCAGAGCTGCCCATTCTGCATGGTGTCAGTTCCAGAGGGATTTCCTGAAGACTCCTGGGATGGATTCCCAGCCCTACAGTGAAGGACTTTTGTAATTTGATTTCCTGATATTTAAGGAATGAATGTTTAGACTTGAACTAGCCTAGTTAGCCAGACAGTTAGGTAGACTCTGGTTTTCTATTAAGCCTCCCTAAAGCAAAGTAGGCTTTTGTTTTATGATTTGGTTTTGCCTTAAAAGGACAGTGTTCTTATTTTATCAGTTGTTGACATGGATAAATAAACCACACAACAGTTTCTTAAAGCCTAAAATGCACTGTGTGGACTCTTTGTGACCCTACTGCATGGCCGTCCTGCCACAAAACCTATAATATTTTTTTCTCAATTTCAATATTTTGCTTTAATTTTCCCTGAGGCCTGCGATTTTTTTACTTTCCTCCCCCCCCCAACCCCCCACACACGTCCTGATAACTAGTAACTAGATAAAGCATAGACAAAACACACAATATCCAGTGAATTAATGGAGAATCTCAGCAGTCTTGCTTCAGGATGAACAAACAGAGCAAACATTATGTTTCACTGATTAGGATATTAATAGAATTATATTCAATCAACTCCAAAGGAAGGTTTTGGTCTGAATAGGCCTTTGGACCACCTAAAGGAATTAGAGTGTCTCAAAAAAACAGCAAGTACTGAAGAACTGCACTCCCACAGCAACACATTATCAGAATATTATAAATAAAAGGTTAATCTATAGAGGATTCAGGATAAGGAATCGACCAACAATAGGAATTGATAACAGTCAATTCAGTGAAAACTGGTGCCAGATACTTAAGGGACTCACTAGAACTTATACTACCGTATTAGTCATAGAGGAAGCAGGATCACAGTTGGCAGATACCAGGAGAGAAACCCACAAAACAGAAATATTAATAGAGCAATTCCACTGTGGAAAACACTGTCACAACGTGATAAAGATACGGTTTAAAGGTACATTTGGGTAAATAAAAAGAGGACTTACTTCATTTATAAAAAGTAAAGTTCAAAAAGGTAGTCAATGGACTTGCGAGTTCACCTTTCGGCAAAGCACGGAAATAGATTCCCGGGTAAGATCCAAGACCCGACCCCACGCCGGGACGATTGGGACAGGTGACCAGTGAATCAGAGTCACAAACTAGCAAGTCCAGCACAAAGAAAAGAAGACAAGGATAGGGGAAAGGTGAAAGCAGACCCCCGTGATCCCCTTATCCTGTGCTCACAAACAAGAAATTGAGTATGGGGGACTGTCGTGTAGTTAATCTTTCGGTCTATATATTAACAGACTCAGACAGGTACGGCTCTAAGGGAGTAGGGTGAGTTTATTTAGGCTATAAATACCTGTTTTTGTTTATTGTAGTCATCTTTGAAAAAGGCTGTCTTTAAAACGGAAGCGATGGATTTTATGGCTGAATAAATCATCGCTTTATATTCTCTAGTTCGTGTGCCCTACTTACATCTATGAGGATTCCATTATAGTAACCATATATGTACTGTATTTAAATAAAATATCGCACAGCATGCCTCTAGCTGTTTTATGAATTCTATATGCACATTGGTGTAAGGGTTCAACAACTAGGGTTAAAAATAACTTGCCTATGAGCAAGAAATCTCTCTAGCACAAGTCATGTGGAACATTGCATTATAATTATGGTCAAAGTTACATTATGGCTCCACGTTATATGATGGAAAAAAATAAACAGCCAATTAAATTTAGTAACTATCATTAAAGTGTAAAAAACAGCCATAAATCTGACTATTTAAGCCCATATTATAGTACTGCTATTCCACAAGAAACCATCACTAAGTGCTAGTGGTGCTAATCCATAAAATGCTTAAATGGGCCTTACGATGTCTTCTCTAGCCAGAAGGCATCTTATGGAGTAGCACTACTTCATAAATAGGGGCCTTTATCTCCTTGTGTCTAAGGCACCAACACTTGATTGCAATATTTTTGGAGCAGGGACCTCTTATGCGGCAGCATTTGATGCACTGCATTGCTTTCGTTGTCTGCATTACCTAAGAAAAAACTAATATTATTATATGTTAGGCACCAATGATGGTGGGCTCAAAGGCAGACAGTGAATCCCGATGGCTGGAGCAGGTGGGACTGGACTGAGCCTGGAGCGTCGCTGTAGAGACGGAGCTTTGCATCCGAGTTGTTGCAGGGCAGGATTGACACACACAGTACAATAGATGAGGAAGAAGTGAAGGTCAAGCAGGCTGAGGGTCAGGGCAGGTGGTAGGCAGGAAACCGTAGGCAGGAAAACGTATTCAGGAAGGCCGGGGTGAGGCCAGGAGTTCACGAGTGTAGTCAAACAGGAAGCAGGTCAGACGAATATGGTATTCTCAGACAGCAAACTGGATACAATGTCAGACGTCAGTTCATATATGAAGCCAGGGGGAATGTCCATGAGGCTGATCTGCAACGGTGTGAGGAACAGGTAGCACCAGAGATCAAAGGTATACTGAGGCAGAGGCGCTATCCAGCAGCTGATCCAGGTCACTGCCTGAGCTGCTGCGGTGAATAGCAGAGGTTATTAAACCTGCTATTTCATAACATGCTTAGACCCAGGTACAACTCTAATTATGATCTCTTAATCATTTCACAGGGATAACCTGATTGCACCTGGCACTGATTGAGGCATTTTCTATCCTTTTGGAACCTATCTCTGTGTTAGCATCAGATTCTTGACCTAGACCTGTTTCTCTCACTCTATATTGTATATAGAAATGCTACAATAATGTTAATCTGAATGCACTGGGATTGTAAAATAAAAACAAGGATTAGAACAATATCTCATAATAACAGAGTTGATTTTGCACTTTTGCTTTAAAATAGACGATATATGAACATATGACTTGCTTCTAGAAATGCTTGTAATATCATGCACCAAAAGCGACTACTGCTCAATAAAAGTAATCCACACTTATTATTTGCCACTTGCTGCACTTTGCCTGCCACAAATATTCAAGACAGAGGCTGAGTGGATATTGCCACATGTGGCTTGATTGGGTAACGTTCCATTGCACATGGTTTTCTGCAGCCTTCATCTTTGCTGAAGCATTCACAACACATTATAATTATTATTATCAATTTTTTAAGAAGCCAACATATTCCGTAGCGCAGTACAATAGGATTGGAGGATGAAAATAACAAAATATCAAACATTAACATATATTGTTACAGTAGGCAAGTAGGGCCCTGCCCCAAAGAGCTTACAATCTAGGAAGGGTAAGTGGAAAGATAAGGTACAGGGACATAAGAAGGTTGGTGTGTTTCAGATAGCTGCCTATTGATTGAAGGTGTTAATGTTGGGGAAGAAGTAAGTAGGATTGTGCGGAGGTAGAGCTGTGAGAGCAGGTAACGTGAGATAATGAAAATTCTTTAATATTAATCTGAAATATTTTACCCAAGGCCAATAACAGAGCAGCTGCAACATCAGGGAATGGCAGCAAATGGCTGACACTCTGTGGCTGCTGCCTTGCTGTGACTCGAGTGTTGTTTCTGAGAGCGTCTGAGGTGAAGTCACCACAGCTGAGTAGCAAACAGACCACCACAGCAGAGATGAAGGGGTTAACCTCTTACAAAAAGCAAACTGGATCCGCACTCAAAAATAATAATGAATGACTTATGTTTTGCTTTTGGTCTCACCAAGTATCTTCTTTAATGTGTCAAAAAGCAGCAATACAGAAAAATTAGCACAAACAAGGAGCGGAAATGTTAGCAGACACAGGTTATACTGTATGTGCACAATATACTGTAGCAATGTTTCAAGACTGATGAAGGGGCCAGGGGACCTTGAAATGTTGCTCTATTGTGCACACGTAGTTTAACCTTCACAGTGCTACTTATGATGTACCATGTATGTAAGGGACACTTCTCCTGTTATAGGGAGTGATCGGATTGACCTCTCCAACTATTATGATTGTGTGTTCATATCTCTTCTCATGGATAATGTACCTGGCTTATTAGGATAAGGATATCGTGGATAATGTACCTGGCTTCAAGTAGGACTGGAGATGTGTGACATTTTAGATGAACCATGGAAAATCGACCATAGCATTTTTTTTATTCCAAATCTCGCCGGTTTGCCAAACAATTGCGATGCCTTTTTAGTCCAGACCCCTCTCTCTCTCTTTAAGGCAGATGCATCAAGCACTACTGTAAATTTGGGATAAATCAGGCATTGTGACAGCTGGGCACACAATCTCTCCCTCAGGAAGACAGTTGCCCAGCCACCTGGGAAAATGATGTTGAAAACTGTATTTCATACTGCACTTGCTACTTTTCCAAGTTTTTCCTGTATTTCCCCTGCATACCCGGTGCTCTCCAGGCAGGTAATGTAACCCTGGGAACAGTCATACAGTATGTTCCCGGTGCCTTGGGACAGTTAGGCACTAAGGTTTCTCGTCTTTGTATAAAAGTGTGCACAGCGGCATGAGAAAAACACCATGAAACCACTTGTATCTTTGGCCCGGTTGTTCCCACAGACTTGCCCTTCGCTGTCCACACTCTCCCAGTGTGCCTCTAGAAAGCCCGGTGTACCAGGCCTGAATTATGTTCCGGACGCTTGTAATGTGTTTCCCATACTTGTACTGTGTGCCAATGCCTTTTAATGAATTTCCTCTGCCTGTGTTGTATTCCCTTTACCAGATAATGCTTTTCCTATGTGTACAATGCATTTCTACAGTATGTGCTCTGAAATGCCTGTGCGTATCCGATGTCCCCATGTTAGAAATAGGATGCCCACCTATGAGCATGTCGCTTTAACCTTTCCAGGCTGTGTTCAACACTTTCACACTTGGGATCCTGTGCGGGTGTGAAAGTGTTTGTCTTGCCCAGACTGCCTGCATCCTACTAATTAGGACAGGATATAACTGCCCTTATCTCTCAATTTTCCGTAAAAATGTCTGATTTTCAGGATTGTTTTGCTCTTTTTCAAGCGATCCAAAATGTCTCAGATTTGAAGAAAATTTGCAAAATACTTTTGGAGGCATTTGCACAATTCGAGTTAGGACCTGCGTTTTTGAACATACTCTTTCTTCGGGGTAAACACATCCACATGTGGGTTTTCTTTCAAGTTCCATTACACTGATTTCTATTTTCAAGCAGAAAATGTATTGCTTGATTCCTACTGGACTAGGCAATTGAAACTCTCTGGTACTGTCCGTGATAATTACCTGACATATTAAATTACAGCAAGTACACGCGAAACATGTTTATGTATTCTAGGAAAGACATCCATCAGCCAAGTAGATAAAAGGTAACATCCACAACATTTGGAAACCACAAATTATTCCTATTTCTTTAAACTGCTAACATTTTAAAAGAAGTAGGAAATCCGCTTTTGTGCTGTCCCATAAGTGTGATGGAAAACTGTATTCTCGTGCAGCCCTCGGCAGGAGTATTCCAAGATCTCATATATAGTGGGTTCCCCCGAAGGGAACTCACAAAGATTACAAAGAGACAAGGCAGAGAGTGCACTGAGAAACAGTTTGGTATATGGTGAGTATTTAAAAATATATATTTTCTAGACTACATGGTAAAAACGATACAATGAAAATCTTACAAGATAAAACTTACAAAGTGTTTAGTGTATAGGAGCAGGGACCGGGATATTCGGATGAACAGCCGCTGGGTTAGATGAAAGGGGTCCGGACCACACACAGCAACAGCTGAACGCGATGTCCTCTCTCCACCGGTATGATGCTCCACCAATGAAATCGCACGCAGCAACCTCACATGACCTCTACGCGTTTCACACTTGCGTGCTTTATCAGGGGTCCTTATATTTTCCTCTATCTACCAACATTTCTGTAGGTGCTTCTGCCTCTTTTGTTTTGCACAAAAATATCCCCTTATATATGCTAAGCGGTTCTACTCTATGCTGGAAATTACCTTATGGCCCATTCACTTTAACAGGCCAAAAGTGCCACATTTACTGAGCAGAAGTATTAAATAAAACCCCTACTGGTGCCGGAAGACACATTATAGTCCATTCAAGTCAATGGTGTCTCCTCCTAGTGCTGTTAGTGTTTTATCATTATCACTGCTTTTTAAATATGTCTCCCATGGCAATTCGATAGGATGTTGTCCATGATGGGAGGAAAAAACAGATCCTCATTGGCAGTAGATACAAAGAAACTCTTTCCTATTATTGGAACGTCCACTTCTTGTCTTAAAGTTCCAGTTTAAAAAAATAAAAAAATACGAATGCATTGCTAGTAGAAGTAGAAAAAAAGAATTGGAGGGACATTGCCAGTAATCCATGTTGGGATTGTATAACGGTATTATTGTTTTATTTGTTTTTGCTGTGTGTTCTGGGTGGCTGCGCAAAAAAAGAAAAAAAGAAGATTCTCTCACGGAATGTGCACTCACAATTACAATGTTATCAATGCAACAAAATGCAATTATAAAAAAATAAAGAAATTCCTTATTCCACAATATCCCACTAGATGGCCTTGAAGTAAAACTAAAGAAAACCATGTCATATGTAACAAATATAGTATGTACATTTGAAGTAATTATATTTTCAAATAAGTGAACTGGATCCAACTTGCAATGTTCCGCATTCCTTTCTCCAAGCTTTGATTGACCGCCTAATTATTCTGAAGTACAAATAACAGAAGGACTTTGTTCATTTAGTAGCAGGCATCTTCTTCACCCACTGGCCAGATGTCAATAAAGAGAGTTCAATTGTCAAGTTAACATTTATTCTGCCTATGAACCATTTTATCATTATGGCTCACTGTATGCATTGTTTGTCTTACTATACATTATATTAAAGTCCCCTCCAGATTTCAGGGCATTTTGTCCGGTGCAAAATGCCAGAGATGAAACTGCAGGAGGATGTACTTACTGGTTTATGTGTTTTCCTTTAAATTACAGACCTTCCTTCATAAAACAGTAAAAACTGTATAGGTGGTCCTACGTATACGTTTTAATCTGGGATATCTTTTGTTGGACCTACACAATAATTAAACTTTGTCATTGTACAGTGTATATAAGCTTAATAATAATAAAAATATATACACAGTATATATATATATATATATATATATAGATATATATATATATATATAATCTATCTATCTAATCTTCCTATATCTATCTCTCCGCTATATATATATAAATAATCAGGTCAAAACTTCCAAGGAGTCCTGTTGTAACCTGAGGATTTGCAGGAACAAGATGAAACAGAATCAGTAATGCTTGCAATCCCATTTGTAAATAACAAAGGATTTTCTCAGACTTTTGATTACATTTGTATTTACAAACTCCCTATTTGTAACTTAATTAGTTGCAGTAGATCAGAAATGTTGGTCATCAAAAGTACTTTCTTTGCAATCACAGCTGCTTACATGTTTTCTCTTACATGCAGTAAGTTGTTGAACTCTATTTTTTCCATGTGTTCCTCCTAATGTCTCTGAATTGACAAACTCTCGTCTGGGCCCATATTAATTTTGTGAGAACCACAAAACTTTCCTTTTCAGATGGTAGCCCAATAAGGAAAATGCAAGTTATCTGTTACCTCCTCCCTTGGCTCACACTCTTCCTCTCCAAAGACCTGTCTGGAGACTTGGGATGGCTGTTTGCCTTTGGGAGATACATTATGGGACAGCAGGCCATGCTCATCTTCCAAGAACATCGTAGAAAAGAGGAGCTAAGGAAGTGAGATCTCTCTCAGCTTCATCTTACCATGTTTACAAATGAAAGATACTGTGATTTTTTTTACAAGCATCAACTAGACTTATTTAACATCTTAAACATATCACTGTTATTAGGTCATTTTGGTCTTGCATGTGCCTGCAAAACTTAACATCTATCTACATGTAACACCCCTTCCCTCCTCCTAAGGGAGATTTGGCTGATACGGGTGTTATGGTGCTAACCTGTTAGGCTTACAAGAGGCCTGAGCCTCGGCACTTGGGGAGCCTGGGGTGACTGGTGCAGCGCCTCCACCCGTGAGGATCCCAGCGTTGGCGGGATTGCCCATCACGGGAACAGGAATATCTATAGGGAACACTTCAAATAACCACAATCAAAACAGTGTATATGCAACACACTTTACTATGGTCCCATACTACTCCGCGCAATACAATATACACACAATAAACAATCTCCGGTAGGTAACAACAACCCAATGGTCCCCCAAAGTACTGAGGGTGCCCTGAGCACCTAGAACCCGGTGTCCAGCAGAACAATCCCACCCTGGGATATATGTGAGTGGTGTGCTACCCTCCCCGTGTGTTGTTGGTGCACGTGGGTACCTTCCTGGGTACTTGGGTACAGCAGGGTATGCTCACGATGCAGGGCCTCCGACAATTTCCTTCTCACCTTACGGCCGTTACTACTGAGCAGTCGTTCCCCCATGCCTGGGGAATCTTCCGCTGTGGTTCCGTCTGCTTGGCTGCAGTTCCGTCTGCTCTGCTAGATCTTCCGCAAACTACGGGGCAAGTCCCTTACTATTGGCTATCTCTACAGTACTCCACTATGGTGTAGGGGAAACTAGCTGGGCCCTTCGGGGAACGGGTCTGGCCTAGTCCAGGGGGCTTGACTACTTCCCCAGACACTACCTCTCCCTTTGCTGGATCCGTCAGGATTGAGCACACCGCTTCCAGTCCGCGGAGGAAATCCTGAATGACAGGACCGCCTCTTCCTGCAGCGCCAACCTCAAGATGGACGCTGCCTTACACACAGTCCATATGTATATGGCTGCGCCAACCACAACAGGGCCAACACAGCTCACTCAAACCCTCCCACGCGATGGGAAAACTGCCAGGGAGGAGGAAAGGAAGGGTACCCTGCTACATACATATTATAAGCTGTGCAATTTCCTTTAAAGAAAATTACTGTATACCCCAAGACTTATACAAAATTTGCAGTTATTTACTAAAATAAAATATTTTCTTGCTTTTTAATATTCAATATCTAATTGTAAGGTTTTATATGGTTTTCTCTGTGGAGTTACCCTGAAGATTGAGCTATGATAATACAAAGCTATCAGTCTTAATTTTATTATCTTATTTACTGTCTGTTTCCTGTTGAAATGTGATTTAATGTTAAGTAAATTACCGTATTTCCTCGATTCTAAGACGCCATCAATTGTAAGACGCACCATCGATTTGGCCCTTACAATCGAGGAAAATTACTTTTTCACTTACGATGTTTCAGGAAAGGTCCCATGTCAGCGGAGGATGAAGCGGCGGTGGCGGCGGCAGTAGAGGTCCCACGTCTGCAGATTGTTGAAGATGGACAGTGGGCAGGAGTGCGGTGGGAGAACAGGGCCCAAGTCTGCAGGTGAATGAAGATTAGAAGACAGCGGGCATGCGGTGGCGGTGGTGGTAGCGGTAGCGGCTGGAGCTCATAACAGCAGGAGAGCTGAGCAGGAGCAGAGTGGCATAGGGGAACAGCTGGGAAGGAGCACACTGTGACACTAGAAGTTAACCAGTGTCTGACTTCCGGTTACAGTGCGCTCATCCCCAGCCGTTCCCCTATGAAGCTCTGCTCCTGCTCAGCTCTCCTGCTATTATGATCTCCTGCCGCCACCTCCACCTCACGCCCGCCGTCTTCTTATCTTCATTCACCTGCAGACTTGGGACCTGTCCTGCCGCCGCACTCCCGCCCGCTGTCCATCTTCAACCATCTGCAGACGTTGGACCTCTCCTGCCACCTCCGCCCGCTTCGTCCTCCACTGACATGAGACCTCTCCTGAAACATGGTAAGTGAAAAGAGGGGCTAGTACTGTGGACATTTTTTATTTTGTATTTTTTTAATACATCGATTCTAAGACGCACCCCGATTTCAGACATGTGAAAATCGGAAAAAATGTGCGTCTTAGAATCGAGGAAATAGGGTACTTTAATTAAGAAGTCGTTTTCTTGTTACAGAATTATAGAAATTACTATTGCTGTTTGGGAAAAGCTTAGCTCACTTAATAGTGCTAGGGGGTCCTGCCCCCTCTGATCTTGTGACCACCTTTGGAGTAGGGTTGCCAGGTGGCTTCTCCAAAAATACTGGACACAATGGTGAAAGGTGCCACGTGTTTGAGAGACACACACACACCTCTCACTGCCACATGCTATTTCCTCCTCTCCTTGGTCCCACCCCCTTGCTCCTGACACCACCACCTGATTGGCTGGATTATCCAGCAGCAAGCAATTAGGATGGAGGAAGCCCTGCTCGCTCCCTGCTTGGGAAAATCTTGCGGCTCCCCAAGCCCGGTCAGGTCACTATGTCCAGAGAGGTAATACCGGTATACACATACAGTACATGTCCAATATTACCTCTAATTTTTTTACTGGACAGAGTGTCTAAATACAGGACAGTCCGGTTCAATACTGGGCACCTGGCAACCCTACTTCGGAGTGATCATGTGACACCTTCCGGGTTCTGGCTGCCACACCGAAAGAGGAGGGGGAGGGACTTCCCCCTTTCAGTGTAGTTCACATATGCGAACATCCCCTGAAAAAACAGCAAATGGCCACAACGTACTGTACGTGTACGTCATAAGGTCCTCTGAAGTTACACTTTTCATGATGTCATGAAGACACTGAAGGGGTTAAGTGGACATCTTGCTATCTTGAGAAAAGCAACAGGGTACTCAAGAATGTGTTTAATGTTATCCTTCAATTGTGTCTCATGTCCCAAACACTCATCCAGTGTAAGAAAATTCTTGGAAGTAGCACTTGATGACTGGTTACATGGAGACAGAGTCAAAAGGTAAATCAGTTTACAGATTCCAGTATCAGTATGTATACTTTGAATGAATGAATGCTGAAAACCCCATCAATGATGAATGTGTCATGTATCCTCATCATAAAACAACAACTGTTTGAGAAATACAGGTTATAAGTAAGGTAATATGTTGAAAATAGTAAGATTATCTCCTACTTGGTTTATCTCAACTTTATCTTAAAGCTAGTTTTCAAATGATAAAGTTGTTGGATTTGTTTGCTTATCTTGCCATGCAGCATAAATTGCCCTTGAAAATATGAGGCTCGGGATCCTTTATTATTAAAACTCATACAGGTCTGTGTGCGTCCTTTCCCTTTACAGTCAGCAACTGGCACTTTGACAAGCTGGCTATCAGCCAAAGAGTCAAGACAAATACCTCAAATATTTTTATGAGAACACGCAGCCAAAATCAGCTATTTCAATGTCAGTGCTTTGCCAGGTCTGTCAATAGAAAATTAAAATAATGGTTTACCTGTCAGAGTTATTACCTACCTGATTCAAGAGCATATAAAATGAAGAAAGAACAAGTTTCTTCTAGATTTGGTATATATTAAAATGCTTTATATAGCTAAATAGTGTCACTGACATTTCAATACAAGATTACCCAAAAGAACAGCTGTTAGATTTGACCTTCAACCGATATCTCAAATGTGTTACTGTATCAACTAATATTATTGTACAGCACAAACAAAGTATGCATTGTTCTACATATATATTTGCAGGCACAAAGCGTCTCTGTCCTGGACAGCTTACAATCTAATTCTGGTGCCCAAGGCACAGGGAGTTAATGTGACAAGGTCAAAAGGAGAGCTGAAACTTGGATTTAAACCAGGTTCACTCACTTTATAAGCTCCACCAGTAAGCTGCCCCATCGATCAATTATTTTAAGTCTTTTACAATATTACTGGGTCAAACAAATGCCTGAAAAATCAAGAACAGCACCTATGTATATACCGTGCTGTTAACTGCTTGACATAGGTGTCATTTAGTACCGGTCCCTTGTAAATTATGTTTGTAGGATCTGTCGTTTCAACTGCTTATTGAAAACATAACCTGCATTTTCATTATATTCAAATCTGGTGCAATTGGGAATAATTCAGAGTAACCAGCTAATCAATGTCATAGCTTGCAACAACAGATACTTTTTCATTAAGTTGTTTTTGCCACTTCATCCAAGTTTCCCTTATTGTTTCCTGCCTTCTAGACGTCTTTAGTTATTTTTCAATTTTATATACAGTAGTTGTAGCCATGCTTCATTGTTCTTGCTTTGTGTGCTGTATTGAAATATATTGCACCATGAATGCCACTGAATCCTAGGTGATAGGAATTATAGCTATACCGAGATACTGCACAGTATGTTGTGTTATTTGGAGAAACGGCTTCATGTGCGACATCTGTATGGAATGTGTATAAAAGCCAGAGAAGCACATATACGTAAATCTCCTCATTCAATTGTTGGAGAAATAAATAAATAAGTCCTGCATTTGGAAGAGATCCTTCAAGATGGGAAATAAGTATATACATTCAGTCCAGATAATGCAAAAAAATACAATATCCATATCATTGATCGATGTTAAAGTAGATAAGAAGCAAAAAGTGACAAACTAAGGGGCCAATGCTATAAGCGTCGATAAGCCACTTATCGGCCAAAATGCCTACTGCTATTCAGTAAGCCTCGATAAGTGGGTGATAAAGGCATGAACCACCAAAAATTTCAGCCGTCATAAAAAAAACGCCGGGATAGCGGCGATAAGCCAATTATCGGCAGGTTCTGAAACTCGTGCAATTCTAGTAGCTGCGATTAGGTTATCGAGGCTAATTCTGGCTATAGAATGACGAGTTTCTCCCAAAATCCTCACGCCAGGAAAAGCTGCGGAGAAGCGGCGAGACAGGACTTAGAAAGAAAAAAAAAGGCTTTTTTTTTCTGCATCAGATTGATGCCGGGCATCTCCAGAGCTGATATCCATTAATATCAGCACCGGAGACTCCCGGCATGAATACCATGCAATAAGAATGCATTTAGAGTCAACTTCATTACCTTAGTGGCTAACCGCTAAGGCAATGAAGGGCTTAACACCTCCCGCTACCCACCAAGGGCCAAATACCCCCTTTACCCATGCCCACTACCCACAATAAACACTAATACCCGTCTCCTCTACCCCACATGATTGATACCAGAGGCCGTGGGGGTTCTCATGTGGTCCAAGTGGGTGTCTGTGGGCCCTCCGGTGGTCCCCATGGGTGTCTGTGGGCCCTCAGGTGGTCCCCGTGGGTGTCCAGGGGTCTTCAGGTAGGCCCCGCTGGTGTCTGTGGGCACCTGGGTGGTCCCCGTGGATGTCCGGGGGTCCGCAGGTGGTCCCCACAGTTAATAACCGCTATAGTAATTAAGGGGTTAACCCACCCTCCCCCGCAACTCACCCGGGAGGCCTAACCAACAACCCTGGGACAACTATATATGTACCCATTGATTGGCATAGTGTTACATCTTACCCATATAATATGGGCATGATAAACCCCTATATCAGTCAATGGTCACCCTAATAAAAAAGCATGAAGGCCAAAAATACACAATAATAAAAGATATACACAAGCACCTAAACACCCCAATTAAATAAATAAATGGTGGGTTAACCCCTTAATTACTATAGCGGTTAATAACTGCTATGGTGATTCAGGGGTTTGGGGCCATTAGATTGTATTTTTTCATGTATTCTTGCTGGCATCGGAGGACATGGACCTGCAGTATGCTGACGAGGAGGCCCTTCATGATGGCAGGGGTAAGTAGAAAGGTTTATTTACTTTATTTATGCTGGCTGACAAATGTTTTATTTTATAATAGGCAAATGCATTATTATCTATATCTGGATAATAGTTATTTTGCCCATTACTGTACTGTATGTGTTGAGGGGAGTGGAGGATAGGGGCGTATTTATTTCTATGTATTCCAAAAAAACATTTTGCCATAGGATTGGTACCGCAGGCCAGCGGGGACCACCGACGGCCCCCAGATCACCGTAGAGACCACCTGAGGACCCCCAGACACACGCAGGGACAACCCGAGGGCCCACAGACACCCAGGGGGACAATATGAGGACCCCGGGACACCCGCGGGGACCACCCGAGGTCCCACAGATACCAACAGGGTCCACCTGAGGACTCCCGGACACCCACGGGGACCACCGAATGCCCACAGACACCCGCAGGGACCACCTGAGGATCCCCCGAATACCCGCGGGCTTTGGTATCAATCATGTGAGAGTAGAGGAGGTGCGTATTAGTGTTGTTGTGTTTTTAATGTTTATTGTGGGTAGCAGCTTATTTAATGCAGTTTAGATAATACTTTTATTACCAGTGTAGATGAGCAGGGGGTCTCCGGAGCAGAACCTTGTTGATTTGAGGTCCGGGGACCTCCTGCTTCCCGAGATACAGACCCCGTTATGGGGTGCTGGAATCTCCTATGCATTTAAATGTCCTGCGTCACGTGACCGTGGGAATAAAATGCATAGGAGATACCGGCACCCCATAACAGGGCCTGTATCTTGGGAACCAGGGGGTCCCCGGACCTGAAATCAACATGGTTCTGCTCCGGAGACCCCTGTGCATCTACACTAGTATTACATTTTTTATTAAAAAACATTAATTTTGGGCAATATTTGCGCAGGGAGAGGCGGCTTTCTCTGAGCAGCTCTCTCTGCAGCTGAAAGAAATCCCCAGGTAAGGCCTTTATTCAGAGAGGCAATCATCACGTCGCCGGCTACTCGCCCGTTTTGGGAATTTTGCTATCGCAGGTGCTCAAGGCTTCCTGAATACGTGAAAGCAACGCTCAAACAACAGTCGATTTAAATGGCCCGGAATTTTTTTTATGAACGCTTATAGCATGGGCCCCTAAGTGTACATTTGCATGTCAATACCAGAATTCTTTGCTGCAGTGGAAGCACGGTATGTTTACGATTATTGGGTAAGGCAGGTTTTTCGACCTCCCTCAGAGGAATGTGCTCAAATGTTCTTTATCATTCATCATTCATGTAAAGCATTATGAGATCCAGTCATCTGATCCAGTCTTCTAGCTCAGCTGTTTTATTATTTTTTGATTAATGATGCTACATTTCTTAGATATTCCAAAGCAATGTCAGTGTTGTAAAAAAAAAAGTATTGCAATTGCTTATCAGAATTGTTACTATATCACCAGCACAGAGCACTCTACCATAGTTTTCTTTTTCCTAATTGCATTTTTCATATACAAAAATGGAGAACAATGAATTACATTAGTTTAAGCTATTGTGCTTATAGTGGGAGTCAGTAGCGTAACAACTGTGCCGCAAAAGCCCGCAATGCATGGGGTGGGGGAGGTGTAAAAGAGTGTGTGAATGTTGTGATTGAGTGTGTGTGTTGTGATTGGGATGTGAGTGAGTGTTGTTATTGATTGTGTGTGTTGGGATTGATTGTGCTTTCATTGAGTGTGTGTTGTGATTGAGTGTCTGTGTGTGCTGTAATTGATTGAATGTGTGTGTTGTGATTGTGTTTTTGTGTGTGTGTGTTGTGATTGAGTGTATGGGGGGGGGGGCAGAATTGAATGTGTGGTTGCAGGAATTGAGAGTGTGTGTGTGGGGTTGGGGGGGAATTGAGTGTGTGTGTGTGTGGGGGGGATTGAGTGTGTGTGGGGGGGGAATTGAGTGAGGATCAGGGTTGTGTGAGGGAGAGAGGAGGGGGACAGTGTGTGATGGGGGAGATAGAGAGGTAGGGAGAGAGGGAGTAAGAGTAAGAAAGGGAGTGAGACACGGGGGAGAGAGGGGTGAGGGGATGAGTGTGAGGATGAGAGGGGTGGGTAAGGATAAGAGGGGGGGCTATGACGGGCTGAGAACACGGTGTGTAAGAAAAGGGGGTGCTCGCAAGGCCACTGACATGGGGACCCCGGTAGAAACTAAATATATTTTGTGTTTTTTGTTTAGGGGGCCATTTCAACCATTTTTGCAGGGGCCCAAAAAATGTAGTTATGCCACTGGTGGGAGTTTTATGCCACTGGTGAGAGTTTTATGCCACTGGTGGGTGTTTTATGCCACTGGTGGGAGTTTTATGCCACTGGCGGGAGTTTTATGCCACTGGTGGGAGTTTTATGCCACTGGTGGGAGTTATATGCCACTGGTGGGTGTTTTATGATGGCACCACAAAGGGAGACAGACAGGCGGACTCATAAAAAAACTGCAGGGGATTGGTGTAGACAGCAAACCCTCCGAAAAAGCACTGAACAACTCACCGGGTGTAGAAAAAATAAGAAAAATGTATTAAACTACATGATTAAAAACAAAAACATACTGAAGACAAAACAAGGGAACTCTCCTCCCACGCGTTTCACGCTTAGAGCGCTTTCTCAAGGAGTATACAAGCAAATCTTTAACACAAAGCCTACTGTACATGTTAAGTATTTGCCGTATGCAGAAGGCACTGAAGGTTATTTGTCAGTCACCAGAGTGCCTCACAAACTAAAATTATGCACTTTAAATTTAAGGCGTCCATTTTAAAAAGAGTAGTCTGCTCAGAGCATCATAATGAACCAATGGTACATTAGAGACATGGCTAAAGACATCAATCTAAATTCTGTGACAGGGTGGAATTCTTTAGCCACTCCCATTTCTGTGATGTCACTGAAGAACCTTGCACTGTGTCGTGATAAAACCATTAAAATATTCAGTATTTTAATGATCTGTCCCACACGAGTTTCATTTGAGTTACAAGTTGCATGGTAAAAATACATGATATTGTTTTATGGCAGATCAGGCCAATGACACCCGCCCGTTTTTCTGCTTTTGTCTAAAAGTGGGATTATCTAAGGGTGACCTGCTTTGGGATTATGAGGTGATTTAAGCCATAGCCCAACACAACCGTTTATAATAAATCGTCAAACAGAATATACACAGAAATAGCCATCTCTGCCAGAACCCCACCTTGCATGGGACCATAAAATTCCCCCAACCAGATGCGCAAAGGTGACATAAAGTTCATTTTGCATTTTCCTTATACATTTACTAAATATGAGATATTTGGCATACGATACAGTTCACAAGAAGGTGAAATATATAGTTTTAACTGGTGGGTTCCGCTGTTTAAATGAAGACCAAAAACAACAGGTTGGGTTAGCTACATACTGTATGTTAGATATCCATTTGTCCTCTCAAATTTTTGATTAACCCTGCGAAAAATAATCTGTTTGCCTGCGTCAAACTCACTCAAACGCAATGAGGTAGGTGACAATATTTTAGGAGTTATGGTGATAAGACATATTATACGTTGAGGCATTTTTTTGTTGTTAAAAAAACTCTTCTCACAAAAGAAATAAAAATGTAATTAGAGAGTGATGAGGGGGAGGTCTGGGACATGCCCAGAAGTTGGTCTTATTCAGTTTCCAACACAGGGGTTTTGAGGATAAAAACAATGCATTTGGGATATGAATTTCAAATTCAACATGGAGGGTGTTTTATGCCAATTACACACGTGGATTCTCTTATTTTCAATTCCAAGCCCTCTTTGGAGGAATCTATTAGTTATGTGGTAACGTATTTAGATTTTCTTGTTTTTCCCTGTTATTTTATGAAACTGTCTGCATTTATTATACTGTATATTTCTGGCGACATTATTTTCTGTAATTAAGCACTGTACTACTTTTCTATATTAAAACTAAAATGTAATACTGTAAGTAATGTCTTTGGGCCCTAATTGAACTTTGCACGCTTTGAAGAGAGTGATTACATTTTTTGACACAGTCAAAAAACTGAGTCAGCTAGTGTGTATTAAACCTTGTCACATACACAAGTCACGTGCTCACAGGTGTGCCGTTCATGACACACTGCAAAGTGCCATACCAACTAATAATTGGTTCTCTTTACAAGCCTAAAAAAAATAGTACTGCTTAAAATTTGCAACCTCAAATCATTGATATGACAGTGAGATGTGCAAAGTTTTCGCCTATATTTGGGAACCTCGAATTACGAAAATATAAAAAATTAGAAAAACACATTTGTTTACATTTTTGCAAGTGGGTTGCCAAATAAAAATCTTCACAGTCTGAAATATGCTTGAGAGAGGGAAAGTGAGATGAGAAAGTATGATACTTGGAGGGGGGTGGGGGGTGGGGGGATAAGATAATTGAAATAATTTGAATATACTTTGCATATTCAAACTAGGTTATTTTCCAGGTATCCCAGGTGTAGTCACAGGGATCTCTCCCCATGTTTTATAGTGTTTTGGAAGGTATCTCTCCACACGTTTTATAGTGTTTTGGAAGGTATATAAGCCAGTGGCTAATCTAAGTAGGGCTTCTTGAATCTTCCTGAGAAGGATGGCTTCACAGCCTATAGAATAAGACCAATTAACCTTTAGTGAATGAGACATGTGTTCTTACTCGCTTTTGTTAATGCATCAGCAAGGACTATCTAACACCCCCCCCCCCCCACCATTGTTTTACAACATTGAAATTGGGGGTCCACTCCTATCTTCAGCTCCAGGGATATCTCATTTCTGATATACTTACCGGTGAAGCTACCAGTGTTACTTCCTGCTATTTTTTAATGGCATTTAAAATGGCCATCCAATAGAAAGCCGCAACTAATAACATTGCGGATTCCTATTGGCCCGCGAGGCACATGAGACAAAGCATCCATTTTGTTTCCACTGGAGTGAGTTTAAAATCCGGTATTTTCGCATGGAAGCATCTAGGGATCCGTGGAGCTGAAAAAAAGTGGTGCGATTCAGCTCCATGGAACCGCGGTTCCTATGCAGTAAAAAAAAAAAGGAAGGGGGGGTAATGAATTTATGAATTAATTCTAACACCCCAGTTCGTTACCTTTGATCTCAGGGTTCCTTCTCGCAGGTTCAGGCCTTGGCTGTAACGGAGGATGAAGTGGTGGTCGTGAGGACAGGACAAGAAATAGGGTGCCACGATCTTTTGCAACTCAAAGGGGTTTATTGACAGGCACAACAGTTTTGGGGCTTACACGGCATCAAGGATCAATCTCTGCATACATCCCAGCCCAGGGGCATCACCCCTTCCCTGGGCAGGATAGCACTAAGCATCTTCAGACATGAAGCAAGGCAGGAAATACCAGCAATGGTAATACCCACTCTGTCTCCTCTCAGCATCCCACCGGGGCCCAGGGGCATCATCCCCTCCCTGGTAGGACAGAACTAGACACCCCCAGGGCTTGAGGCCCTCTGGATAGTTTAAACACCCTCACCCCCTAAGGGACAAGGTAGCAACACACCAGCCCCAAGACTAGGGCTGGAACAGAACAGACTCAAAAGGAAGGAACCCTACCTTTTATATCTGGGGAGGGGTTAATCCCTCTTCCCCAATATCTGGGCAGGCCCAGCTGACATCACTGACCTAATCAGCCTACCCCCGTATTCTAGTGTAGCAGCTTCACAATCCCAGGCCTGTGCCTGTAAGTTGCTACACTCAGTAACTGAGGAGATGTGATGTCACCATCTCACTATTAACACCAGCACTGCCTGCTCTTACCAGGACTTATGTAAAAGGCTAAGGGGAAAATTAGTGAGGGGGCTACACATGTATGAGGTCAAACACAATTTATCCTGCTTGTGAGAAACACACACTGTAGGTTTTTTTTTCCAGGGTAAATATCTAATTATATGTCAATTAACCTGGCTATAGGACTACAGGTATACAGACTTCATTGCTCCCACTGGTAACATAACATACTGCGGTATAATGCAGAATATCATAGCTTTGTCATAGGATTCAATGACAGTGATAACCGAATATCACAGAATATTCCCCCACAATTTGCCAGCAGAAGCAATAACCTTTGCTACAGTACATATGTATGTTGCACACGATAATTGTTCACTAGTTGTTTATCATAGCCAGTACACAAGGAGGTTACCACACTGTCTGCAACAGGGAGACCCTACTAAATGCCACGTGTTTTCATTGTAACACAATAACTTTCCAAACACATGCATCATATTCCCACATTTGTACTCTATGGCAGTACAGTATGTTATCTGGTGCACGTGTATAGTAGTATAATGCCTTACATATGGCTGCAGATAGATGTGAACTCAGTCTGCAATTTTGCCAAATAAGAAACAGACTCTGAATCTAAAGTAGATTTGTGGTCAAATGTAGAGTTTATTGTGGTGAACGCCTTAATGGCATAGTACCAAAGACAATAACACAAATGAAAAACAAGATTTTCCTTCTAACGTTATTTAGCTTATGGAAATATAAAATAGGATTGGGCCTGACTTTAATTACCAAAATCGATTTGAATTGAAGGAGCTGTTTTTTTTATCTTATATCATCTAACACTTATATCATCTAACACACCAGCTACTTGTTCTAGCATTATTCAGGTTATGCTACTCCACTTTCCAGAGGTCTTAACTGTGTGAGATTCAGGATGAAAGCAGAGAAAGACCCACAGGTAAACTAGGCCAAATATGCCCACATACCTGACTTCACCCAAAAATAAAGGAATCCAACAATGTTTTAGTACAGGGTTGCACAAACGTTTTTCCTTGCGCCCGCCTGCCTGCTCTCCCCCCTTGCTCGCGCCCCCCCTCTTTACCTTCTCTCCGGCATTGGCTGCGTCATTTGACATCACCATGACATGGGATTTCGTGTTTGCATTTAACACCCTGACTTGTCATGGCGAAGCGTCGCCAGAAGCCGTCGGAGAGAAGGTAAGAGGCATAAAGAGGCCTCGTGCGCTCCCCCTACCTTTAATTTAAATGTTGTGGGGAAGAGGGCGGGGTCTCTGTAAGCGCCGCGCCCCCACTCCCTCCACCCCATTTTGGGCACCCCTGTTTTAGATGGGTAAAACTTAGGCTGCAGATAAAATAACTGAGTGCAAACGGCCCCAGCCAGCTCTTGAAATGAAATCCTGTCTAGGACATCCTGGATATTTTAACATGCTGTGCTGTGTCTGCTATGCCCTTTGTCCCCTTGACTGTACCCCCCCCCCCTATGCCCCTATGCCCCTCCCTGTCAGCAGTGCCTCCCTGCCGAGCTTCTACTTTTCTTGGCCTCTACAGAGTATTCTACTTAAAAAAACACATTTGATTTTAATTTGATTTTGACATCCTTAGAGAAATGAAAATTAATGTAATATAGAAGACCACAAAGATTATTTTCTGGAAAATCAGTTCTGATTCTTACAACTGCTTTTAATAACTAAAAACAATATTGTGGCAAAATGGACAGGTTAATTTACTGTAGTAGAAGTATTTCACTGGCAAAAAAACCCTGTTATGTCAGATGCTGATTGAGAAGCATCATAATTCAAATGGTCGAAAGTGACATTAAGGCCTCAGTATCATATATACAGGTCACAAAATCTGTACATTTGTAATTCCTATAATTTCTCCCTTCACATTTTAATCATATAATTCGCTGTCAACTCATGCAGAAGTTTCCAATTTTAGAGAAATACTGCTGCAAAACAATTTTTGTGGGTCTCTTAAATATGGCAATGTACATTGTCTAAGAAATGCTTTATATCGCAGCCCAAACCACAGCAAGTTTGGAATTCCTGCACAATTCTTACCTCATTTTGTCCGTAACAAAAGCAGTATGTGTGGTACAGTATATACAGTATATATACAAGATATTTCAGAGTAAGGAGCCTCATCTTGAAAGTCTATCAAACACATTGTAAATGGCATTAAAATGGTGAAAAGCATAACAAAATAAAATGTTGCTTAATCTCCGGATGGAGAGGATGACAGGCTTTCTCAGGTACTCTGGTCCAGCCTTCCTCAAGCATGGTTTGTGATTGTGCCACTGTCCGCCTTGTATCTATGTATCCAGTGTTGGATTTAAAAAAAAATGCCGCCCTTAGGCACTTACCTGGTGTCACCCTCCTCCTCCAGCGGCACACTGTCCCATTGTCATGTCAACAAGACACCGTGTGACGACACGTTGCTGGCCACACATGTGAGATCAGCGCTTGCCCGCCGCGCATGCGCATGCACGGCCGGCAAACGCCGATCACAAGCACTGATCACACATGCGCCGACGGTAAGCGCCAATCGCGCATGCTGTCCCCAGATTCTGCCGCCCCAAAATGTTCCAAAGGGCCCATCAGGCCTAATGGAAAATCTGCCACTGTATGTATCAATGGACTGTTGTACCCACACCAACCTCTCCTTCCACCTTTCTTTCTTCTGTACCCCTCTGACCACTTGGCCTATTTCGAAAAATGCAATAAAAAAAAAGTGTTTAGTGACCTATGGGGGTACAAAGCAGGGTCAACAATCATATGAAGTCCCTCCACCTACAGTACCATGAATTAATGTCAGTATTATTGGCTTCTTTAAATAGAGCAAGCCACATTAAAAGTAAAATAATTAACTCGTTTTCCGTATAAAATATATATATATATATATATATATATATATATATATATATATATATATATATAAAATATATTTTCTGCTATTCATTGCCTCTCCCCTCCCCACACACGCATATAATATATTTACACAAAGTGACAAAGAAAAAGGAGAAGGGATTTTCTATTTGGCTCTATATACAGAAATTTACTAGGAAAATGCTATATTTTATACTGCGTTGTAGGAAGAGCGATTAAACCTAATAGGACAAAGATTCATAACACATATATAAGAATATACAGGTAATCCCCGTTATAGCGCGACCCGTTATAATGCGAAATCGGTTATAACGCGGTTTTCACGTGGCTCCCGTTTAAAAAAAAAAAAAAATTATTTTAATTTAATTTTTTACATTTTTTTGCACACACTGCACACTCTCACTGCACACACTCTCACTGCACACACTCTCACTGCACCACTGCACACACTCTCACTGCACACACTCTCACTGCACACACACTCACTGCACACACACTCACTTCACATACACTCACTGCACACACACTCACTCCACACACACTCACTGCACACACTGCACACTGCACACACTCCCAGCACACTGCTCACAGCACACACTCTCACTGCACACACTCTCACTGCACACACACTCACTGCACACACTCACTGCACACACTCTCACTGCACACACTCTCACTGCACACACTCTCACTGCACCACTGCACACACTCTCACTGCACACTCTCACTGCACACACACTCACTGCACACACTGCACACTGCACACACTGCACACTGCACACACTCCCAGCACACTGCTCACAGCACACACTCTCACTGCACACTCTCACAGAACACTCTCACAGCACACAGCACTCACAGCACACTCTCACTGCACACAGCTCTCACAGCACACAGCACTCACAGCACACTCTCACAGCACTCACAACACACTCTCACAGCACTCACAGCACACTCTCACAGCACTCAGCTCTCACAGCACACAGCACACAGCACTCACAGCACACTCACAGCACACAGCACTCACAGCACACAGCACTCACAGCACACTGTCACAGCACTCACAGCACACTGTCACAGCACACAGCACTCACAGCACACTCTCACAGCACTCAAAGCACACTACACCACACCTCCCACTCCTCCTCCCTACCTTTGGTGTCGGCTGCTGAGATCGGAGCAGAGCTGGCATCAGGAGGAGGGGGGGTGAGTGAGGAGCAGGCTGGGACTCGGAGGGCCGCGTGGGCTATGCCGCGGAGGGCCGGTAGGTGTGGGGGCCTGGGGGGGGGAGGAAATGGATGCCGGTGGTGGGAGGTAAGGAGCAGGTTGCGGCTGGACTCGCCGTTGCTAGGGGACGTGTAGGGCTTCCGGCCACCTCTTCCTTCCTTCCCTCCTTACTCCCTCCCTCCCGATCAGGCGATCGGGTGGCCCCCGAGGACCGCGCTATAACGGGGTTTACCTGTATTTGTACATCAGGACTGCCAACAAGGGGGGACAGCCGGGACAGGTGTACCGGGCCTGGTGTCTGCTGGGGGCCCAGCGGCTGGCGCTGTAAGTTGGTCCCGACCTCTGGCCAGGCCCGGCTGCGAGGCCCCGGCTCTCCACAGGCTGCAGGCCTCTTTATTACTTGTCCCATGACGAGCTTCCAATGCTGGCGGCGCGCAATGAGCCTCTCTGACGTCACCATTCCGGAAGTAAGCGGAGTCTCAGCTTCCGGTGCGCGCTGACTTTGGAAGCTCAGTGTGGGACACAGAGTGAGGAAAAGGCCTGCTGCTGATGGAGAGCTGGGACCCACTCGCGACCATCAGCCGAGCCTGGTCAGAGGCCGGGGCCAACTTGCTGTGCCGGCCTCCGGGCCCCCTGCAGCCACCAGGCCCGGCCTGAGACCATCCACAAGATAAGTCTATTTTTTATATGTATGGGGGTGGGGTGGGGTGGATGTGGAAGGGGGGACTTTTTATATGTATTGAGGGAGTGGGGGTCTTTTTATATGTATTGGGGGAGTGGGGTCTTTTTATAAGTATTGGGGCTCTTTTTTATATGTATTGGGGGCAGTGGGGGTCTTTTTTATATGTATTGGGGGAGTGGGGGTCTTTTTTATATGTATTGTGGGGGAGTGGGGGGCTTTTTTATGTATTGGGTTGTGTGGTTTTTTTGGTATGTATTTTGTAGGGGGGGATTGAGTGAGAGTGGAGTAATTGGTGGAAGGTGGGGGCGAGTGAGAGGAGAGAGGGGGTGAGGAAAGGAGTGAGTGATGAAAAGAAATACATGCTAGGCGGGAGGGGGGTGAGTGAGGAAGAGGGAGTGAGACAGAGGGGAGAGAATTACATGGGAAGAAGGGGGAAATAGAGGGTGCTCATGAGGTGTGAAATGGTGGGGGCTCGCAATACCGCCTACACAGGGGTGGGGGCCTGGATATAACTCTAGTCCTGGGCCCCAGGAAATCTGTCTGCGGCCCTGTTTGTATATAGATATCATATACCCTCTTAGACGCCTCTGCTCTAATGTAAACAAATCTAAATTAGCTAGCCTCTCCTCATAAGTCACATTTTCCATCGTCTTTATTAATTTGGTGGCTCTTTTCTGCACTTTTTCTAGTTCCATGTCTTTTTCTATGGAGTGGTGTCAAAAACTGTACTTCATATTCCAGTTGTGGGCTTACTAATGCTTTATACCGTGGCATAATGATGGTTTGTGCCCTTCCATCCATTGCCCGTTTAATGCAAGATTATGATCTGACACCATGGATATTGTGAAAAACAACCGAAAACCTATTGGGCCA
Organism: Ascaphus truei; assembly: GCA_036426205.1. NCBI lineage: Eukaryota > Metazoa > Chordata > Amphibia > Anura > Ascaphidae > Ascaphus > Ascaphus truei. Next base: position 15,854,180 of record CM071574.1, on the reverse strand, counting down.
TGAATAATTATCACTGCCACCTAGATGTCAAAGTAAAGCTACATGTTGTTATTGTACAGTGTTGCTTGTTACCAATTTATTTTCATTTAAAATATTTAATTTCTCTGAAATGGTTCAAGCAAATTTTCTGAAAATCCAACACAAATTGCAAAATAAGTCATTTAATGTTTTGTATCAAGAATCCGGTCAATGAAATGTACCGTTGAATTTTTTTTTAATCGTAAAAAAATAAATAAAAAAAACCCCCCAATAATTTCAAGCTGGGAGTTGCACCGATTTGATTGAAATTTCTGGCAGATATAAGTTAGGATGGAAGAAATGTAGCCCCAAAGTTTCATCAGAATCGTCAAGGTGTTTGGTCCGTGGAGAGAGTACACATAGTTACATAGTTTCAAAAAACAAAAAATGAATTCCAAGATGGAGTCTGCACTAGTTCGATGGAAACTTCTTGCATTATGATGGCAGAAAGGTACCCTCAAAATTTCATCAGAATTGGCATTTGACCCATGGAGAAAGAACACACAAACAAAAAATACAGACAAACACAAGCCCAAAGTGGCCACAAAGTCTAGTCAGTCTTCACTCCGCTCGCTTGCTCATCAAACAAACTGTCTTATCACATAAAAGATTAGGTTAGATTCTAAAAAGTCTTTAATGAGAAGGGGAACAAGGCTGATAGAATTTTAGCTTTGAAACTCCAAAATAAAGTGTCGCACCTGAACAAATACGCTATCAAGATGTCTGCCAACACTTTAATATACAACCCCTTAGACATAAATAGGGAATTTGTAAAGTAGGCTCTTTATATCAAGAGCTCTTTATATCTTATGTTGAAATTGAAATACTGGTCCATTAAAGGGAGCTAGAATTGATGAACATCTAAAAAAATGTAATCCCCATCCTTAGGCCATAAAGACTCTAGCTCACTTGCTCACTTGAAGCCCTGATCTCAAAGGAAGAAGTCTTAGAGGTCATTAAATCCCTTACGAACTCAACGGTCCCCGGTTCTTATTGGTTCTCTAACTTATATTTCAAGAAGTTAACCACCATTTTACCCCCCTACTTAACTAAACTTTTAAATACAATTCTAGAGGGCTCGGTATTGCCATCCGAGATGCTTGAAGCCTCAAATATACAGTACTCCAAAAAGAGGGCAAAGATTCCTCACTGTGTTCAAGCTACAGACCCATCTCATTGATCAATGCAGATATTAAAATTTCGGTCTCAGATGTTTGGCCATGATCAAACTGCCGCGGGCATTCTTCAACCACGACGCCTCACCACTTCACATTTTTCCGCACGCACATGGATATGTGAAGGGGCGAGGTGCCCTGGGGTGAGGTGCCATGGCGGCTCAGTGCCAGTGGCTGTTTGGCCACGGCAAAACATCCCATTCCACTAAAAATTTTGCCAAAATTCTCGCAACCTGACAATACATTTCCAGGTAAATTGATCCACGCTGACCATGTTGGCTTCATACTGGAAAGCCAGGCTTCTGCCAACATATGTAGAATTATTAACAGCATACATACTGTAACAGTAACATTATAAAAAGATCAACTGTGGTTATTAGTTTGGATGCAGAAAAGGCCCTTAGCAGGGTGGCATGACTTTTTATGTTCCGAGTGATGAAGAAAATTGGTATAGGAGATTGGTTCATTAAGGGTATCCAAGCCCTCTTCTCTTGTCCTACTGCCATAGTATGCACCTACGGTTAGACGGTCAACAGCCAAGCGTGAGCTGGTGTGAACCTCTCAGACTAAAAACTTGTGTCAATTCTACAATAAAGGAAACTCGATGAACAACTTATTTACATTTGACTGAAACTGAAGCTAAAAAAAATCTGCACTTCAAGGGACATATTTTAGGAATTCAACACGTCTTCTGAAAGTATTTTTTACAGTTTTTGTAGTATTATCCGATAACTCCTCTGACAATAATTTACAAGGCATAATAATGACATTCTGACTTTCCTTTTTGTTTTACATTTGATCATTTCATCACAGAGCTTCATGTATTGTGCAGGGGAGTTCTCTGTTTGATAGACAAGATCAACCTTTTTTTTTATCTTTTTACTTCAACAACCATTTACTGTAGCTGCAGGATTCAGAAACATACATGGTAAAAAGCATCTTTCATAAAGGAAACAGCAGTATTTATATTGTGGAACATCATCATTTCCTGAGTACAATAACCATGATAAGTATCACGTAAACATATTGGGACATACAATTTGTTATTGTTTTACTAGTATTTGGTATAAAGCCAAATGTTTGCTTGCAAAAAAAGAATTGGTGGTTGAACACATATTTTTACTTTCTTTTGACTTCAATTTCAGTTACTTTAGTGAGTTAACTAACAAGCTAATTTGAACTTTAGTGTTTTATGCTAAATGTTTACATACGGGGTACAGAAATATCATAAAATTGGCGAATGTGTTTCCAATTTAATACTGGTCCATTTGGCCTCAACAAAATGTTTAACAGGAAGTCCGTGCGTTCAGACTGGACTCAAATCTTCCAGCTGGAGTCTGTGCTTGACATGGTTATAAAATCCAGATGTTGCTTTTCAGACAATCCCATATTTCAACAGCATGAAGATCCCCAGAGTGAGCAACAAACACTCAGGAAATGTACAGTTTCTGCAAATTTCAGATAGTCTGGTAAAACTACTCATCATAGGAACGATAAGTAAGAGTTTCTTCTATGTTTTTCATGAAACCTCTCTGTAGTCTTAATATCTTACAGACTGGCAGAATAAGTGTATTCAAGTTAGAATATGTGCTTGTTTATGGAGTTAATGAGAAAGTAAGCTTTGATTGTTTTGGACAAGAAGTACAATCTTAGCTAAACAAAAACATCTCTTCACCCTCTTACTACAGAAACAGATAGTGAATATAAGGCTGAGGTTATACTCACCGCAGGCGACAGAGCGCGTACACGTGGCACACGCCTGCTGCTGGCGCAATGTGTGACCCGTGCTTTCAGCAAAGTTGAGGCGATGGGGAGGCGTGGCGGAGGCGTGGCCGTGACATCACGTGAGCGGTTTGCCCTCATTGGCTGAGCCGCTCACGTGACGTAGCCGTGACGCAGCCATCGCACGAAAAGACAAAATGTTTCATCTTTTCAAAACACGCTCGCGCCATTCGCGCTCCATTGTGCGCACGCGAACGCGCACAAGGGCCACCCTCATAGGGATTGGGCAGGTTATCCTTATTGCGCACGTGCGCAGTATAATCGCGGCCTTAGAATTATCAGATAAATAATAGCAGATGACAGGGGAGAGGCTAAAAGTTTATTCCAAGAGAAAACATTCAAACTGCACAAATGCATCCAGATAGATAAATAAATGAGTAATTGTTATTCTCTCAATCGTTTTGAGGTATTTTGAGCATTATGATCAAAATAGCTGCAGAAGAACCAATAGGAAATAAACGTAATTTCCATGAAAAATACGGTCCATTTAATACTTGCAATAGAATAACGTGCTAAAATATGTCTGTTCCTGTCCCTTGTTTATCAAAGCTTTGTAACAGGACACCATTCTGATACAACTATACTACATTGAAGCTGCTTTAATGGTACAAGTTTAAAAAGGTTTATACATTCTTGGAGGTCAAAGACATGGTAGTTGAGAATTATTCAGTTGAGACCTTTTTTGCAAGTGCTTCAATCAATTGAATAAACCATAAAGTGGTCTAAGACTTAGCACTGTTTAGCAAATATTGCCTTGCGAGTCTGACAAGCAAAAAGAAGATTAAAGTGGACGGCGAAGGCTGTGAGTTAGCCAGGAATCCCCCACGTGGTTTGGTAAAGACGATCCCTTTATTATTTAAGCGATGTTTATAAATGCCAGTTTCAAAGACCTCTCGAGCCAGCGCTGTGGAGAGACATGCACTGAAATCTAAGCGATCTTGAAAGCTCCATCTTAAAATAGCATTAAGCCAATAAAGACATCAGATTTACCTAACCACTTGTTGGGTTTCTATCAGCAAACTCATCTCAAGAGGATTTAGAATCTAAGATAAAGTTGCCCACTTATGCATGAAATGAATAATAAAATAAATAAAGTCAAAATAGCTGCAGTCAAAGAAAAGTGTGTGGATTTCCTTAGTTCAAAGTACAAATGCTTTCGTGCAGACAACAGAATACCAAAAATTTTAACTTCTACTTGTATATTTTCCCCGTGAATGTTGTAACGTAGTTTCACCTCCATTCCAGCCTGTACCTCTCATATCTATTCTTTAATTGCACCAGCAAGTTGCATTCCTAAAACAATATAAATAAGGACTAATATGACAATATGGCATTAAGACTGATGTATGGATCTTTGCCGTCTTTTGAAGAAAACAGACTCTTCTGGTTTCACTTATTTTAATAGGAACACACTTTTTTATGGTAGATGGGAGTACAAAAGAGCATGCAGATTAAGTAGTCGTAACTTTGTGTATTTTTATGTTTAGAATGATTGTACCTGGAAAACCAAGTCATTTCATTTGAACTCTTTCCTATCTGCTCCCCTCTAAGGGCACCGAATCCCAGAGGTCTGTTAATCCAAGGCTAATAATGTGCCGTTATCAAAATCATTAACATATGTTATTTTCCCTGAGGTTAATGCATATCCACCAAGCTATTATATAATTATATACATAAACAACGTCCATTGCATATTTCATTGGCATAGGCATCACCACATGTTAAGTTAGCATGATAGATAGAGATTAACTTTAAAGCTGCAGTTCAGTCTTTTTTTTTTTTTAATTTATTTTTTTACTTCAATAGTTTCATGTGTGCAATCTCTAATTACCTAAAGAACTGTATAGCTGCCAGTCAATTCGTTCTCCATGTATTGATAGGCGAAATTTGGTGACATAATTAGAGCTGGCATATGTTTTTATTTGCTTCTGTCAGTCAGTGGAAGCTCATGAATATTCATGAGCACTCCTGCACTGACATGTGCTAGAGGGAGGGCAGGGCTGACAAAGGGGTGTGCCAGGGCTTGTGACAGGACATGAAGGGGCAGTGCCTTAGCAAATGGCTGTTAAAATAGAATACAAGAAAAATGGTCTTTCAAAGTTGTTTTTTTTTAAAACAGAAAATGCTAAAAGTATTTTTTCTTACTACAGAACTGATTTATTAAAAAAAAACACATGCAGGATATTGACAGAACTGCAGCTTTAAGAGACCTTTTGGATAGGCGTGGTTAGGGGGAAAGCCTCATTTGCATATTATTGTCACTAACGGCCATTATAATTAATACAATGCCCTTTCCGGACGAAAGCAGGATGTAACCTTACATTATGTGGCTATAAAGATACACGTTAATGCAGGGGTTCTCAACTCCAGTCCTCAAGTCCCTCAACAGGTCAGGTTTTAAGGATATCCCAGCTTCAGCACAGGTGGCTCAATCAGTGGCTCAGACAAAGCCTGAGCCACTGATTGAGCCACCTGTGGTGAAGTAGGGAGTGATTGAACCACCTGTGCTGAAGCTGGGAGTGGTTGAGCCACCTGTGCTGAAGCAGGTACTGACTGAGTCACCTGTGCTGAAGCAGGGACTGACTGAGTCACCTGTGCTGAAGCAGGGACTGACTGAGTCACTTGTGCTGAAGCAAAGATATCTGAACACCTGACCAGTCGGGGGAGGGGGGGGGTCCTGAGGACTGGAGTTGAGAAGCCCTGCATTAAGACAATAACAAGACATCTGATATCTATAAAGTTTCAATGTTTGTAAAAAAAAAAAAAAAACACGAAGTAAAAGAGAACAGATGTAGCCTGTGACATTGTTCACATTGTGACAATGCTACATCTATACTGAGCCATATTGTGCACATTTCTCTTTAGATGTTAGATAAATGCTCAGTGAAAGCAATTTTCTTGAACTTTGAACAAATTACAGCTGGCAGCATCATCACATTGTTCACCTCATACAATGTTTACCGAAAAAGATGTTGCGTTGGGCCTCCCAGCGTGAGTTTTTAATTAGTGTAATTAATAGAGTCACCGGTGGACTGAGAATGTCTATGGAAAACAAATACGAAACCCCTGCTCTACTTTCCAAATTGGCTTGCAATTTATTAGTGAAAGTATGACATTTTTATTTGTAGTCTTTTAACAAAGGAGTCATTTGGTTGCATATTTTGATCAAAAAATGCTTTATGCCCACTGTCAATGTCACGGTATACTCCATTTAAGCAGGTACCTACACTAAATACATAATAATTCTTATGGTCTTCTGGACTGAACATCTTCACTATTACAAATGAAGGCAGCAGTTTTCCCTTGTTGTTCATGTGACATATGTAAAAGGGCCTATTAAACATAAGCAACACAGCTGAACCCCATTATAACGCAGTGCTTGGGGTCCACATAATGAGGCTGCGCTATAACCAGGATCGCGAAATGGGCGCCGCGCGAAGACTTACCCGGCATCTGCATCTCTCTCCAGCTCTCTCTTCTCTCCCTGCTTCATAAGGCTTCGTCCACGTGCGCGGCACACATCTCCAGAATAGGTCTTAGGAAAATGTAAAATTTGCGCGCTCACGGGAGCGCAGGGCCTGTCACGTGAGCGGTTCGCCCAATGAGGGCGAACCAGCTCCGTGATGTCACCAGCCCGCCCCCCGACACGCCCCCGGACGGTGCGCTAGTCAAGGCCAGGGAAAGCACCCGCTTTCCCTCAGCCTCAGCGCGCCTCCGCACGGGCTAAGTCACCATGGACTCAGCCTTAGATTTGCAACCAGGCTACTCTAGCCAACTCACCTTTCTCCTGCGCAAGGTACTGTCAATAAGTTAATATTTACCCCTTACTCGATTGCAATCATATCCATCTGCTGCCACCATCAAAGGTAAACGATATTAGAAAAACATACAGGGCATCTGGTCTCTGTTTATTAAAGAGAATCTATGGACTTAACACACAAAAATCAGTAGTAAAACGTGTCTGAACATGTACTTTACTCTATACAACGCGTGCAAACAGTTCATTCAGAGCCCCAAGCATCACTTAAAGTTTTGTTAAATATATATAAAAAATATAGTGCTTAGATTACAGGAAAGATTATTACAAGAACATACAGTTACAAAACATGCAGAACAGTTTCTTAAAATAAAAGGATAAAACATAAGTAGAATTTTTTATATTTTACCACATGCATAGGTTTTTCCCAGAGAGGTTACTGGCATAGAAAAAAGGAGGAGAATTAACGTGTCTTACCCCAAAACACACCTCTGGAATTCTGATTTTCAAATTACCTTGGTGAAACTTATGTACTATTTTTGCCCCATTGAAATAACATGAGCCCACTGCTGTCGTAAATCAGCTCTGGCTGAAAGGTTTTATAATTTAGGGGGGGGGGGGGAAATCTTATTTGTGACGTTTAAAAGTTGGCTCAATATATAAAAGGCCTCAAAACTTTATGGCCATAATACTTAGACACCCATGAGTCATACCAATAGATTCAGGCGAGTTTACTGAATGTAACGAGACATCCTTGCCCCTAAGTTTGAGCGACAAATGGATATCTGTCCCTTGCCACCTGCTAGACATTAAGGATTTGGCATCATTTGATTTGTTTAATTGCAACATTTACAAATATCTATCCGGTATATTTCAGAATAGGAGTTAGGTTCATGAGATCGTCATATTTCGGATTTTAGAATGGTAATGTTAATCACGCCCGTTACAACTCAAAAAGTATTAAAGAAACAAAACATTTAAAATAAATACATAAGAAAAAACAATAATCACATAATGAACAAAATGGCCATTAAATCCACTGATTGTCACTGTGGCTACCTATCTCCTCAATGGGGACCTTGAAAGCCACAATGGCAATCAATTTTGACCATTAAAAAAACTGATTAACATCTCCTGGACCTACTGAAGAAGAGAAAAAGGAAAAGAAAGAAGATAAGAAGATCTACTCACTGGTGATTCCTCTTCAAGCAACTGAGGATTGTGGACTTCTGTGCATTATGCTCTACTTCAAGATGAGAATCATTGCATCGTGGGTCAAGTTGTGGGTGCCACAGTTGGATGAGGAAGATGAAAGCAGGGGATCTGAACCGATTTAATTTCAGGTCCGGGACCCAGAGGTACAGGTCCGATATGGGGTACCGGTACCTCCGGCAAATGTAATTCTCCCATGTCATGTTAAAATAAAAATCTCTTGTAAGAGCTGGGCTGAGAGATGCAGACTGACATGAGAGACTGCAGGGAGATCGCACTGTAAGATCGCTGAAAAGGCAACGGCAAACTCGATCGGTATCACATTTGTGTACCAAACTGTATCTATCAAGCAAAAAATCTTATTGAATGCCGGTTTTACACAAATTTCATACCATGAGGTAACAACATGCCAAACCAATCGATATGACAGTGATCTTATCGAAGCTACCTGAATAGGCCCCAAAGCCTCATGGTTTCAAAACTGGGGCCAGGAAAAAGACCACCACATTTTTCAAATGACCAAATGATTTTGCTTTCAATGAGAATATTTGTCTTTAATTGGTCTGGAACTCTTTATTGCCCAGTGAACCCTTTGATAAATAGCCTTCATAGGGGTTTATTCCATATGCGGTGGCTGATCGGGCTGTCTTTGGACGAATTTGCCTGACTACAGTGAGTAATTTGGGCCACAAATGACACATTCTGACACTTTGGCAGATATACAGTAAATCCCGCAGTGTTACTGAATGGTGGCATCTCAACCTAGCTGTCAATTTTAACACCTACATGACCAGAACATATTTTAAATATGCTTGACTTTGCATGTTAGTGTATATAAACCTATTTGCTCTAGTATACATCTCAGTGTATGATTTGAGAACAAGGTCAATCCCTCTTGCATGCAATGCCTGCAAAACATACTGTATTCATGTTGCCTACAAACACATCAACCCTGCAGGTCCCCTCAACAGTAAAATGTTCAACTACCCCCTCTCCTCAAGGAAAATATGTTGCTTGTGTATTAGAGCACAAAAAATACGGTTTCTTTTAAATAATTGCTTGTTTTTGTCAATGTCCCTGACCTTTACAGCTTGTTTACAGTATGTCTTCTCGAGCCACGTGTGGAATGCGTCTGGTTGGAGGCTTTGGGCCAGAGGAAGTGAATAAGCAAAAAGCAGCATTCTGTACACTGAGGGATGTATATACAAGGTCACTGACAATAATAATATATTTTCTTGCCACATGGGTTTTTTTTATTGAAAGTTGCTAGCAAGTATTATATAAAAAGAATACTAAAGCAGCAAAACATTATATTAAAGCAGCAAGCAGTTTGAGCTGTAAGCTCAACAATAGATAATGTTACCTTAGTAATTTCGGGATACATTGTAGCTGCTGATTTACACTGACTGAAGGATTAATTGTGTGTGTAACAGAATGGCTTCCTTTCAGTTTCAATCAGAATTTTGACAGATTTATAACAGGAGCACCAAATGATTGCCAGCTTACGTAACAATGTAGAATTATACACTGTCACATGCTTTACATATATAAATAAGAAAAGAAGAAGAAGAAAGTGAGAAATGTAGTACTGCTACTTTAACAATCCCCTCAATATCCGACTAGCACCCTCACTATCCACTTTTAAGAACCAACTCAAAACACACCTGCTTAAGGAAGCATATGAGTAGCTCCATGGCTGATACTTTACACCTCATACATAAACCTTGGCCCCTTGCAAACGCACTTACCAGAACGCCCTCCTACAGTCTCTGTATGTTCTTACTACCTACCAATTAGATTGTAAGCTCTTCGGGGCATGTATGTCACTTTTATGTCTGAAGCACTTCTTCCCTTTGTGTTATTTATATTATTTGTTATTTATATGATTGTTATGTGTATTACTGCTGTGAAACGCTATGTACATTAATAAAAAAAAAACAGAAAGGCCCAACGCAACATACAAAGTGACAACATATAGTACAATACTTCAGTGCTTATCTGCTCATGAGTAAGGGTCATTCAGTTAAACCCTTTGACCAAAGCGTTATAAGCCTGCGGACAACATCAAGGCTGTGACCAATCTGCAGGTCCTAACACTACCTGGCACAATTCTCATGTACCTCTATATATTATATGCTATGTACATTAATGGCGCTATATAAATAAAGACATAGGCCTTGCCCCCGCTGCCTGCTACAGCGTCCGCTGTGGCGGCCGCTGCGCTCACGAGAGCCCTCCCCGCAATGGCGCCGGGCCCGCTGCGAGGGGGGGCCGCAGCGCTCGCGCGAGAGCTACTCCTGCTCTCAATAGAATTGAGAGCAGGAACTCACGGCGAGCGGCTAGGCACGCCCCCCGGCGGTTCAGCCAATGAGGGCGAACCTGCCGGGTGACGTCATGGCCGCGCCCCCGTCACTCCTCCGCCACGCCCCCCCCCGGTCTCTGCTCCTGCAGTGAGCTGCAAACCGGGGAATCGCCGGAACGCGCAGCCAAAAGCGCGGGCGGCAATTAGAGCGCCGTGACCGGGGCCTTAGCCTTACATACAACTATGTACCGTAAATAGGAAACACTGTTCATTGTAGATAGAAGGATACCTTTTGTGAATGCAGCAATACCTTCTCAAATCAAGTATATTTTTTACCTAGCCACGTTACTTAACGCTGCAGAGACCCCACAGATGTTGAGATTTTTCATTTGTTATTTTTGCTCATAATTGTAGGAAACACTAAGATTGCAGCAGAGCACCCAGCTGCAAGCTGCTACAGTATGTAATCTCACACTGATTTGTATTGGCCGCCGCAGTGAGTCTGACCATAGTGGCCGTTTCCTTTCTGCCGGACGAAATTCTTGGAATGGAAATTCAAGATTAAATGTCTCAGGTTCCGGGGGAGGGTCGTTGTTGCAAGTGCCATTTTTCAGCTCCTGAGAACGCCTTTTTTCAAATAATGTAAACAAATATATATATGTAAAGAATAAGCAGCACAGATTGGGGCTTTCATGGAAAAAAAAATGAATCATGAATTCAGAAAGTACTGAAAGCTTGAAAAGGTTTCACAATACAAAATCTCAACTCCAGTCCTCAAGATCCCCCAACAGGGCAGGCTTTCAGAATATCCCTGCTTCAGCACAGGTGGCTCAATCAGAGGCTCAGTCGAAGACAAAGGGATTTTGAATAAACAAATAGTAAAACATCTACGTCAGGGCTTCTCAACTCCAGTCGAAGGCTCAGCCACTGATTGAACCACCTGTGCTGAAGCAGGGATACAAAAATGGAGGAGAAAAAGCCGAGCACTACTGCAGTTAAATCCTTACCACTGTGCTACGTGGATTTTGTTTTTCCAGCAAATGCGTCAGTTACCAGGGGATTTTCCATACCACCATTCATTTCTATATCTTTACATGGATACCGGAGGGGTACTTTATTGCGCACTATTATTCTTTGATGCTGTATATAGCGATATCTGCAACTGTTTTTTTAGAGCACCACACAGTTTCTTGATACCTGAAGCAGGGATATCCTGAAAACCTGACCTGTCGGGGATTGGTCTTGAGAACCCCTGACATCGGCTAATTGTTCTTGAGCCATCCCAGTGTTACAGACATAGGATTGGAGCTAGGTAATATATTTCACATAAGGTTGCGAACCATGGAAAAATTGGCCCTTGTATAGTAGCAAAGAAAATGTTTTTTAGAAATGATGTGCTGGGCACCTCCGTACTGTACCCTATACAGCAGTTCTTACAGCATGGAGTTGACCAGCACAGCATTTCTGTATATGTACCTAGCGGCATAGGCAAGTCACCTTTGCTGGTAGCACGCAAATTATTTGGTTATTCATTACATACTGGAGGGAGAAGGAGCGGTTAAGCAACTTGTCCAAGGTCACAATGAGGTGTCCGTGACTCTGTAAACAATGACACTGAGTTTGAATCAGGGGACCCTGGTTCAATACACCTCATTGTGACCTTGCACAAGTCACTTTATCTCCCTGTGCCCCAGGCCCCAAGCCATAGATTGTTGGATCACCTGGGCAAGGACGGTGTAAAATTCCTTACATACCTCACACAATATTTTAATTGGGAAGCGCTTTGAGTCCCATTGGGAGAAAATCACTATATGAAATTAAGTTGTTACTATTATTATATTGATATGAAATCCTATTAGGAGTGTGTTTCACCCTCGAAGTGTTCACAGACGATTCGTCATGCATTAACCTCAATGTGCATTGCAATTTCATTTATTATGCTAATTTGTGAAATTCTCGAATAAAAAAAAATTGCTTACTACGGAGCCTATGAACATGGCACACACACCATGTTTCGCTCACTGTCTGGTAATATTTAGCTGAAAGATTACTAATATGGCAATATCATTAGCCTTTTGAGGTTTGGCAAAACATTTAGCAGGGAATCTAATTTGGGATAGGGAAAACGGTTACAATTTTGTGAATGCATTTTGGACAGATTAGCACTTATCTATTTAAGATATCAGTCCAGTGGCCCTATCATTACTCAATCTGTGGCTATCTACTGAGATTCTGCAGACCGCATAAGTATGGGTAACAACTGTATATACTGTATTATAAAGTAAAGCCAACTGTGATGTGTATAAACTCAGATTAACATAGGAATGCATGTTTACACAGTAACATGAACAACAAACACGAGGAGCTAGAAGAGGTTGTGGCTGTTTGCATAAAGCCGCTGAAACTGGAGATCATTGTTCTTGATAAAGAATTAAAAGGACTTGCTTCCATGCTAGTCATTTTCTGTCGCGACGCTTTCCATGTGGCAGAACATATAACAAAAACACATTGTATCTTCAAAATAATATCTATCATTGACATTTTATTGAGATTTACATATAATAAAGAATGTATCACTATCAATATGAACAATAACACAACTTGTAAATATATTAAAGTACAGTAAATATATTAGTACTTGCGATCGGCTATGGTCTATTACATTGTGAATGAGGTGTTTATCACCATTTAAATAGAGGGCGCTGTTGTGTAACAAAACCTGAGAACTATGCACTAAGCTCAATGGCTTTGCGATCTGATTTGGCCAAAAAGCAGGTTCGTTAAAAAGTGAGGCCGGGGACGCGATGCACTAAGGCCTTGAGGCAATTTTTAACGTAACTGCTCAAAATAGCTCAAAACAGCCACAGCGTACGTGATGCTTTTTTCCTCCCTGCTAGCGTTCTGAGCCTTTATGTACGCTAGCTGATAGAAAAAAAAGCCGCATGTAACATTTGCATGGAGATTCTGTATCTCCATGCAAGGCTGTTACAGGCGATCGTACACTAAATAAAAACATTTTAATAATAGTGTACATGAGCAGGGGGTGTCCGGAGCTGTACCGCATTGGTTTCAGGTCCGAGGACCCCCTACTTCAGGAGATATAGGCCCCTTTATGGGGTGCCGGTATCCCCTGCAGTTTAAAGCTCCCGCGTCACGTGACCGGGTTATTTACATTCTGCATGGGATACCGGCACCCCATAAAGGGGCCGGTATCTCCTGAAGTAGGGGGTCCTCGGACCTGAAACCAATGCGGTTCAGCTCAGGAGACCCCCTGCACATCTACACTAGTATTAAAACACATATAACAATAAATAATAATTCATTACCGTTGTGGCTATACGCTATGGTAATGAAGCTGCTTTAATGTATTTTTAATAATAGTGTGTGGGAGCAGGGGGTCCCCTGAGCTGAACCGCATTGATTTCTGCCTCAGAGACCCCCTGCTTCCCGAGATACAGGCCTATAGAAGCCTATGTCGCCTCATTTTGAAGCTAGTCGCTGAGGAGGGAACATCTCCCCTCCTAAGAAGAGAAGAAGGGCGTGGCGTAAGAAGACAGAAGAAGACGGAAAAAGACCCCAGAAGACCCCAAAGAAGAAAGAAGACACAGACGTGGATTTGTTATGATTTTTTATTTTATGGCTTACCTGTGGATTGGTTCCTGTGCTTCCGGGTCGCTTGGATTTCGTTGAGTGGACATCTAATGGTGAGTAAACAAAAGAAAAGTGTATTATTTTTACTTTTACAGGTTTCTCTGATTTTTGATTCATGTATTTTATTTTTTCAGTCCCATTTAATGCCCGTGAATGTAGCTATGTATATAATACATTCACGGACACTGAATGGGTGTATTGTATGTGATTTTTGTATGTAAATGCATTGTATTTTATGCTCTATTATTGCCCCTGTATGTTATGTTTATCTATCTGTATAGATAGACATACAGAGATAACAATTTATTGTTTAGCTAATGTTTATGTTCTTTTCATGTATGGCTAATGTATTTATCAGCTGTATTTTGTCATTGTTGTGAATAATGTAATTTGTATTTAGGAAATGGCTTCTTTCTGGTAGTTAGATTAGAATGATGGTGGTTACTTTAAATTAGAATTGTTTTGGCAATGGTTTGGCTTTAGTAATTGAATAGGGAATTGTATAATTGATTTGTATTGTATTGTAATTGGTTTAGGAAATGGATTAATTGATTGATGCTAATTGTATTGATGTTGCTATTTGATTTTCATGATGGCATTGGTGGTTAGGGGACATTGTTCATAGTGTATTTTATTGTTACATATATTTTGCATAGTGTTACATGATGCACAAAATAATTGCATCATGTACACACTCAATGCAATTGTGTGAAATTTCATAGACATTTGTGGAGCTGCTGATTTGTTGCCTTATATTTACAATCGATGCTGGATTTATTTTAACATGCAATGTGGTGATTTTAAGATTAAAAATTCATGTTTTGATTTATGCATGTTTTATGTGTTTCATAATGGGCAAATAATATATTATCCATATGTGGATAATAGTTATTTTGCACATTATTGTACTGTATGTGTTGGGGGAGGGCGGGAGGGTGTATTGGCCCAAAGGGTATGTGGGTAGGCCTCCCTTGTGGGTAGTGGGTGAGGGTGGTTAGGCCTCACGGGGTGGGGGGTTAGTGGGGGAGGGTATGTAGGCCTCCCGAGTGGTGGGTGAGGGTGGGTTAACCCCTTAATGACTGTAGCGGTTAATAACCGCTATGGTGATTAAGGGGTTAGGGGACATTACATTGGCTATTGTGATTGTTGTGCATGTTTTGCAGCACCAGAGAGGCATGGGCAGGATGAAGATGAGGATGAAGACGGCCTTCATCGTGGGTGCCTGTAAAAGGTAAGTGTAATATGTTTTGACTGTATTTATTGAATGTTATATGTATTTAAAATGGGCAAATGCATTATTATCCATATGTGGATAATAGTAATTTTGCCCATTACTGTATAGTATGTGTTAGGGGGGTGTATTTAGTTATAATTCTTGTTTATTATTTTTGGAGGTGCAACATTGGTACCGCAGGCCCGCGGGGACCCCGGGATGGCCGCGGGGACCACCGGACTCCCGCAGGGACCCCCGCACTCCCGCAGGGACCCCCGCTTGGTGAGCCAGACACCCCCGGGGTCAGCCGGGGACACCCGTGCAACCCCCGGGCTCCCTCGGGGACCCTCGCGGGGTCAGCCGGGGACACCCGCCAGCCTGCTGTATGGGTTTTGCGCATGCAAAAATGAAAAGCTACAATTTTTTCTAAGTCCAGATTTCTTTGCGTCTACTCTGACCTGACGTGTTCTGATCAACGCAACTTTCGCGTTTGCTAAGGTTGCGTTGCTTAGTGCATCCCGCTTAAGGGCAGAATCTAACGCAAACAGGGTTGCGAACGAGCAAAGTTGGACTTAGAAAAAATTCAGAGAAAAAGTCATTTTTAGAGCGCAAAGTGCCTGTTTGCGTTGCTTAGCGCATCGGGTTGAGCAAAAAAATCACGTTCGAAGAGCACTTTGCTGTCTCAAAGTGACTTAACGGAGCTTAGTGCATAGCCATCTATGTGTCACTGAGTATTACCCCTTTCGCTGCAGAAAGGCTGACAGTCTTCCAGGATAACAGTCATGTGATCTGTATGTCATAAGGGTCATAAGGACCCCCCCGGAGTGCCAGCCTTCATGTCATACATTTTTGTGTATGTCAGAAGGGCAGCCTAGAGATTCATTTATCAGGGTATCAAGCTTGTGGCAAAGAGGGATCTGAGGAGTGGTTTCATGAAGCAGGAGCAGCAGCTAGGGAAAAATACTGTATGCAAATATTATCATTTGATGAATGAATCTCAGAGTCTCCCGCACCAATTTCACCCGTTTGTGGCAAATTATTATCTTCCTTTACTATGTCTGCCAATGTAATGAATTATAATGCATTAATGCTTGTTCAAAATATTAAGAGAGTAAAGCAGTTAGCAAATATTCTTATTGGAAGTCTAGAGATGTTCCATATGGTCTGACGTTATAACAACACTTTCTAGTATACTGTACCTAATTTTTACTGCCTTTCCTATATGCTTTGTAATAGGATTGGTTTAGAATGGCATGGACATAAATCTCAGAATCTTTGTTTATCTTATGCATTAGATATTGTCTAATAATTAAATGCTACCTGTATTTATTTAAACAGCATATTTAAAGTACAGAATTTAAGTGTTGATACGGTACAGTAACAGTTTTCACCATTTTTTTTTTACTGGTATTTATTAATTAACTTCTTCCAAAACATATTGTTTACAGCAAATCAATTTTAACAGATATGAAAGTTTTACATAAAACTAAAGTTTACATTCCATCTAAGTATTTGGATTATGTTGAATTTATATATGCAGCTCGGACAAAATAGTCTTTAAGAAAAAACAATAAGAAAAGTATCAGGCAAAGATCATAAATGCATTTCTTTGTCTACTGCATTTTAGTGGTAATAAATCATTACTTTTCTACACTTTTAAAAGGCAACATAGCCAGGTTGTTTAACTGGTTAAAAACATATTTTTCATTAAAATCAGCCAGCACAAAAAGAATAGGGCAGATGTGTTTCTGTTTAATCTGAAAATACCATATAAACGTATAATAGTAGAAATGTAACCATTCTGTAAATAACAAATGTAGATTACTTTATTCCAAAATGATTATGAATACAATATAGGTCTGCTCTTCCTCAGCCAATTTTATTGTATGCCAAGAAGTAACCCAGATGCATGGTTTACTTCAGTCTATAAGTATAACATGTAACACCTTTCTCTAAAAGTAATAGCTGATTAATCACATTCTCAAGATATTACGTAAAGAATTAAGGGGAATATCCACAGAGCTTGTCAGCCTATTTAACCTATTTAATGTTAGGTTAATTATAACGCCTATGCACTAAAGCACATAACATAACATTGGTACTCCTTAAAATAACATATGTTTATTTTTTCTCTCACTTTAGTGCTAATGATATGCAAAATACATGTACACATGTACACATGTACACATTTACCCTCTGAAACCTCCCTCCAAACATATGGAGAAACGCCTGTGCACACCTTAAGACACCTGGGAGATATGCTAATGAAATATGCAAAGTATATTTAAATGACTCACACCCCACACTGAGAGCAAAAAGTCCCAAGAAGAAAGGGACAAAGGCATCCAAATATAGGTGCACACTAAGTAATAGTAGTTGGCGGCTGAATAAATAATTGGGATTTAAAAAATAGCTTTTAAAACATACATTTAAAAAATTGCTAAAAAACGTAGGTAATATTTTATAACTGGAAGGAGCAATAGAAAAGTAATATACTTTACAAATAAAGAATAATTGGGATCGCACAAAGTAAAAGGTGTAACAGGCTCTGCCTTTATTTAATATATAAAGGATACAGTAGATTAAATGTGTAAGGAACCATAGTATATGACAGGTGTGTTATACATATGCAACTAAGTAGTATATAGCAAGAGGGCTATGGTTCATGTCAATGAAAGCAGTGCCTATTATATAGCATAGATATAATATAGTATCTGAACTTACCTAAAGTCTCAGGAATACCATTAAGTTAATTGAGATCCTAATGGTTATGGACAGCATAAGATCCAGAGGATAATGACTAAAGTACAGTATATAGATATATTAGCACCAGTACAAAATAACACTCACTACTGAGTGGTCTTTACATTTGATACTATTTGCTTCTATTTAGTAACATGTAACCAAACTGTTTGGTTTAAGGTCAGGTATTTTGTGTTTAAAACCAGAGACATAACATAAAACACAGACAAAGCTCAGTGCACATCCAGAAAAACTTATATACGGTACAGTGCCTAAATATACATGTATAAATAACTAATAAATAAAATGGTCTTTTAGTTTAACATTTTGGCCAAATTGTTGTAAGCCCTTGAGCCAACTGCACGGCAGGCCACGTTTCAAGGGTCCCTACACTAATATAGATTCTTAATAACCTGTGCATTGCCAGGAAGAATGATTTATAATAAATCTGTCAATATTAATTGCAAAAGTTCTAAGTCTGATTGAAGCTTTTATTAACCTGTACATTACCAGGAAAAGCACTCTGTAATAGATTTGTCACAATCATACTGCATGCAGGCAGTTTACAGACTTAGAACTTTTGCAATTAATATTGACAGATTTATTATAAATCATTCTTCCTGACAATGCACAGGTTATTAAGAATCTATATTAGTGTTAGGGACCCTTGAAACGTGGTCTGCCGTGCAGGTGGCTTAATGGCTTACAACAATTTGGCCAACATGTTAAACTAAAAGACCATTTTAATAATTAGTTATTTATACATGTATATTTAGGCACTGTACCGTATATAAGTTTTTCTGGATGTGCACTGAGCTTTGTCTGTGTTTTATGTTATGTCTCTGGTTTTAAATACATATATTGCCATGCTCAGTAGCACTCCTCTGTGAAACTTATATGCTTATATATATGTTGTGGGTATTTTGGGGGTTCAATATGAGCTTGTAGGTGTTCTGTATGTCAGGTATTTTGTGTGCAGACTTATGTCATATGTGGGTGCGCCTTTGTACAAAACAGTGTATATAATTATATATATGTGAGAGAGCAAAACTCCTGACCACGCTGAATTTGTTTGTCCACCTGTGCTGGAATCTTTCTTAAGAGTATTTGTGTTTCCTGGGTACCTGTTGTTTCCTTGCATCCTACATGACATTAGCAAACAGCTGTTGTATTTCTAGATTGTCCATGTTTCTCATGACCTAGATTTACATATACCGTGTACAGTGTAATATATAACAATCTTAATGCAAGATTTTATATATATATTGCTTTAAGATTGTTATATATTACACTGTATACGGTATATGTAAATTTAGGTCATGAGAAACATGGACAATCTAGAAATAGAGATACACACACATACACACACAAAACCAACAGCCTCTTTTTCTTACACTATCTCAGATGCTGGCTTTCTCCCATGTCACAGCATATCTTACAGTACAGCTCTCCCGAACACCACCTTTGGGTAAGACAGGCTTAACGCCATGTTATTTGAAGCTAATGCACTGCTAACTTCACATAGCGTTAAGCCTATTCTAATATAAATAACTAATGGCTGTTCTTGTTGCATATCATTAACTTTGTAGATTCCCATTGAACTCAGGGAAATAATATTGTTTACCTATTTAGGCAACATCACGATATTTCCATGATTTAACGGCGCGCTGTGGATCTGCCCCTGAGTGCTACAATCTTTTTGGCTTTACATACATGTATACACTGAAAGCATTGATACAGTATTTTCTGCAAAGAGTACAGAAAATGTACACTAAATCATTAACAAAAAGCATTACATATAAACCAAGGGATCACAAATCTGTTCCTTGCATCATACATTAATGCAAATGCTTATAGCCTTTGCAAAATTACAGTACAGAAGGAAAGAAATTACTTACTGTAAGAAATATACTGAAGGAATGTTAATTGAAAATAATGCATACAGGTTTTTCAAGGACGTTTGCCTCTTTGCTTACAGGATCAACCCATTATCGTCTAAAAATGTTTCCCTTCTAATAATAATATGCAGCACTGTACAACAAGTCCCTGTCCCATACAGCTCTCTATTTCCTTTCTGTGCAGCAGGCACACTGAGATTGAGTGACTTGCCCAAGGTCAGGAGGAGCTGATACCAGGATTTGAACCAGGCCAGTCTCACACAATTGCAGTAGGTAATCATATGCTATTCAATAGGGTGCAAGGTTATATGTGAATGGTACTGTAAGAACTCACCAAGGTCTCTTGCCACCGCAAAGCACGCGAGATTGTGAATTGTACAGAAAGGAGACTCGGAGGAAGAGGTGATGTCCTTTCTCCTAGTATACCACAAACATATTTAACCTATTCAATTACCAATTCAATTCACAGTACGAATCAAACAGCTGAAATAGCTGCATTTTAATGTGTAAATCAAACTTTCACATATATACTACACATTTTTTTGTGGATATTATTCTTTGAAAACGTTTCACCAGAAGTTGAAAAGGATAAGCAATTTTGTTGTATATAAGGACAGGCTTATTATAACAGACTCTGCCTCTGGTAACGCACAATCTTGCATGTTTGGGGGACACAGAAGACATTTTAGGCTGTATTTACTAAACAGTGCTACTCTATAAGACCTTTTACTTGTATAGCCCATTCACTTACGGTGTCTTCTAACATGGAAGGTGTCTTTTGCAGTAGCACTTCTTAGTAAATATGGTCCACTGTGTCCAATAAAATACATTGATGTAGAAGTCCATGCCATTGAGATGTTTTTTGCAGCTATACAGTAGGTCTGCATGAGTATTTCTTAATGAATACATCGAAAACTACCAATTTTGCAAATTGCATTCCATTTTCAGGTGATTTGCATGTCAAGAGTCACAGTTTAATGAATAAACCCATAAGTGTCCATAAAACTAAACACAAGTATTGTGGTTAATATTCCTGGCCAGGACCTTCAGAGTGGCTGCCTGAAAATCTAATCAGTATATCTCTTTTTTTGGCTACAGCTCTGATATTGATTGTTCCTTTTGCAGCTGTGTCTCTAAACTGCAATGTGGTGACACATACAAAAATTGTATTGAGTTTTTCATTCTCAACAGGGGATTTGTTTTAGCTTTATAAGATTGGTTAACTTTAGACAGACCTTTGACACCATAAATTAACTAGGGAGTGTGTTTGATGAATGGGTTGTGTACTAAAGTAGCTTTCTTACATACTTGGCAGCATTATTTAAGTTACTTACAGTGGGGGACACGATTTACAATTTAAAAGGGCTGCTACATGAGTCTTGTATTCTACTAAATTAGTTGAGAAAACAAAAGACCTGCACTGACATTAGTTCAAATGATCAAGTTCCTACTATTTATAGCAAATAAAAATATCACTTGTGAGCACATTCACATGTTTCAGACAGGTCTGCAACCCTGCTTTTCACCATTATCCGTAAGCATACAGTGCTTCCATTGCAGCAAGGGATTCTGGGAAATGACATACAGATGAACAGTGTCACCTTTTTCTTCATGTCCATTTTAACGTAGACCCCCTATACGTTTATGCCTCCCGCATTACACAGATTTTCAGCACCGCCTGGGTTAAAGAAGTGCATAGCCAGTAATCCTGCTCACACACCGCTTTGGTTCTACTGGCTTTGCAATATGAAGCTGGGATAGGTTTCAATCGCACATTAAATACGTTATGCTGGGTAAAAAAGTGACAAAATCCAACTATTTATAAAAACTAGTATCCAGAAAAGATATAGCGCACAGCCAGGAGAGTGGGTCAAAAATTGGTATGAAAATAAATCTTTATTGGTCCATTAAAAACTGATGTAAAAAAACCTCCTACATGTTTCGTGCAATAGCACTTTATCAAGGAGTAGCAAACAAACATTCCTAACACGTTTCGTCACTAATAGCGACTTCTTCAGATGATGACTTCTTCAGAGGATTCCTCTGAAGAAGTCCCTTTTAGCGCCAAAACGCGTTAGGAAGCTGGAAACACGTGGTACTAGACATTGAGTCATCACTCTGCGACGCGATCGTGGCTGTATCGCGCTGCATGTTATTCTGTGTGCTGCCATTGTTGAGTGCCTCATCTACATTGGGACACCCCCTATTCCAGGACGGATGGTCTGGAGCGGAAGGTGTTTGGACACAGCTCAGGGTTAACCTCCCTGCATCTTTGGCGGTGATAGGATTCACTAATGCGTGTTTTTATTTATACTCTGTAAGTGCGCTTGATCCCCTTGTTCTCACTTCCCTTCCCCAATAAATTTCATATTGCGCTATGGGGTTACGCTCTCTTCTTTTCTCGTTTTAGGTACTTCTTATGATTTGGTTAAATCCTTTTGGGAGCAGCGGTTTTATCCCCATTGCAACTATTGGACTTTGAGTTCTCTACCTTGGAAGGAACATTTGGGACTGGTCATTTATGTTATGTGTTGTTTGTGTCTTGTATGTCCTGCTCTAGAATTTACCATTGTTCGTGCTTCTGTTATTAACCCCTTGTGTGCTGCTTACCTAACATTATTCGGCTGTTGTTAATATTTGGTAGATGTGCATGTCCCTTTAGACTAGCGCTACTTTGTTTGTTTTTTGTTACAGTTAGAGAGGGCTGGAGTAAAGGTGTAGATGTTCTCCAAAGTGGAGTAGGCCTTTATTTTGTTTATTTCGAATGTTTTGCCGTGTTAAATGAACAGGAGCAATAAAGCCTTATTTTATTTTCACCATAAAAACTGTCTCCATTGCGTACCTCTGCACACATCTCCTACAGTCCTGAGCAGGCTTTATATACACATATCATATTCATAGTCTAACATTGGTTAATAGGCAGATTTATAATGACATGGCGCATATCACGCAGGCTATTCCTTTTTCTAAGCCTTTCAACTTAAAGGTTACAAAAAGTAAGTACAAACTGCTTTAAAACAGCTCAGTACAACAATGAAGTACACCAGGGTACATCTTATCGCTATTCTTCTGAACAACAACAGAATACGTCTTATTCTTATCAATATAATTCTAGGCCTTGAGCCACAGGCTCGGAGTGAGAATCTCCTGTTAGCGAAACTCATACTCGCAACATGCACATTCTTTCTCACAGAAATGAATGCAGAAACACAGAATGAGACATAACAAGACAGAGACATTACAAGACAAACAAAATCAATTCTGCTACTAATTCATCTCCAGAAACCCCCCCAGTCCATTTCAACAATATGTCATTCATTTCAACAGCATGTCAATCTCAACAGTATCAGATCAACATACATATGACACAATAATATGAGACTTAATGGCAATAAGCGCTTCAGGTCCCTGCCCCATAGAGCTTACAATCTAAGGGGCAATAGGTCTTTCCATCATAATTCCATGCCATCTTATCTGAACTCTACTGTCACAACCTAGGTTAAGCCTATATGGGCTGCTCCATGATCTTCAGATGGCCCAATACACGAGAGACTGGCCCACTATCCAGGTGTGCAGTAGTTATCATGTGGTGGTATTATCTGGATGGTATGACAGCAGAAATAGAAACACAACGGGATATTCCTGTATTGTTATACTGTACCATGGTGTACTAATGTTGTGTCCGTTGATATATATTCCATTTTTCTTTTTTGTATACGTACATGATTTTCTTATGTGTTGGTTCATAAATTTTTTTTAAATCTCTTTTTATCTCTAGTATATCCTTTGACCCTTGCCAATTCCCATGTTCCTATTTTGTATGGCTCTTTCATGTAGCCCCTTTATGGCGACTACTGTTGCAGCCCCAATATGGAATTCCTGTGTTCGGAAATTTGTTATCTCTCTGCCCAATTGCTTATAGCTACTGTACTTAAAAAAGTTTTGTATTTGGTATTGTGTGCATAAGGGGACCTACTTTCAGGGATGAGGAATTTCTCCACAACCTGCGGTCTAGTTCTTCTGTAAGTGTCCACTGCTTCTACAAGGCATATGTCGCTATTTCGATTTATGCTGGAGCATGACTCCTGTCCCTGCCCTTTTTGGTCAGTTTGTGATCTTTTTAAACAGATGCTTGAAATATCTCTCTCCACTATTACATCTTTGTTATGGATATCCACTTGGCTGGCTCATGTGTTGATTGCCATGAGTTTGCTCGCTTATTCTAAAAGCTCTGAAGAATGCTCACATGAGAGATGTTGTGAATAACGTTGTTTCATAGTGTAACAAATAAGACCTATAGGAGTAGAATAATTGTAATCCCCTGCCTCTTACCTATGGCCACTTTAATCCCTCCTGCAACTGTGGGGTTCCAATTTTGGGGTAATAAGCGGGTGCTGCATGTTTCTGTGATGCCCCAGACAAACAGGTTTCCTCCCAACAGGTAGAGATGGGTGAATTTGCTCAAATCTGTTTCCCGGATTTTCGCTGATGTTACCCCCAATATCCGTTATGCGATATAAAATCCGCAGACTGATTTGGGCGGTTTCAATCCGCGCGGTTTAATCAGAAATCACCATTGGATACAACCCATGGACAGATGGTTTCTTAAGAATCTGCCACCTGATAAGCTGAATCCACGGATTGGATTCTACAAATCCGTCCACGGCTTGCGGAATCCGTGGAGTGTATTGGTAATAATTAAAAAATCTGCAAATCACCCTTTTTGAGATTGATCCTCTGAAATCCACGGACCAAAGGAAGCGACTGATCCGCTGCGGATCCAAATTCACCCCCAAAATGTGCCCATCTTTACCAGCTGGCTATGTGTCGTTCTCCCTACCTCTTCTCTCCTGCTACTGCGTTGGGCGCCATGAATTTTCAAAAAAATTGAGCTAAAAACTGCATATCCAGCTTTATCAAACCCTTATTATGATCGTTAATCTTTACGTACAATCCCTTCAAAACCGCTTAACAGAATGATACATGAAATGAAAGAACATTTAGGTGTGTAGACTTTTATGTGTTTAGTTGTACATTTTTTTACAAGCAAATGCCACAAGGCCATCTGGAAGAACACCATAAAGGGTTAAATTCCTACTGCAATCATTTATTATAGTAGCAAATGGATCTAATTGAGACAGAACTGCTCAGTGAGTAAATACACTGACTGTAAACAATGACATTGGGAGTCGTGTTCAATTCCCTGTGTCAGCTCCTTGTGACCTTGGGCAAATCACTTTATCTCCCTGTGCCTCGTCTGGGTAGGGAATGTAGGGGGAACAAATCCCTCTGTGCTGTGTACCACGCACTATACTGTAATTGTGAAGTGCTTTGAATCCCATTGGGAGAAAAGTGCTTATATGAAATAAAGTTATTATTAATAAGTGGACAAAATGTTTCTGCTGTAATTTTGCCAACAAATTATTCCGACAATCTAGTTTTAGTTCATTTAATATGTTAATACTATGTTCAATAGAATAGTAATTATCGCAGTTAATAGAATAGTACAATAGAATAGTAAAGATCTCAGTTAAAATAAGTAAGGGACAGTTAGTTTTTGGAAGCAGCACATCATTGAGAGGATTCCTTAATAAATATATATGTTGGTGCTTTGCCAGGTAGCATTAAAGCTGCAGTTCAGTCTTTTTTTTTATTTTTATTTATTTTTTTACTTCAATAGTTTCATGTGGGCATTCTCTAATTACCTAAAGCACTGTATAGCTGCAGGTCAATTCGTTCTCCATGTATTGATCGGCGAAATTTGGTGACATAATTAATGAAGGGATCTGTTTATATTCTGCTTCAGTCCGTGAGTGGAAACTCATGAATATTCATGAGCACTCCTGCACTGACATGGGCTAGAGGGAGGGCAGGGCTGACAAAGGGGTGTGCCAGGGCTTGTTACAGGACATGAAGGGGCAGTGCCTTAGCAAATGCTTGTTAAAATAGAATACAAGAAAATTGGTCTTTCAAAGTTGTTGTTTTTAAAACAGAAAATGCTAAAAGTATTTTTTCTTACTACAGAACTGATTTATTAAAAAGAACACACATGCAGGATATTGACTGAACTGCAGCTTTAAATAGATTTAAAAAAAAGTTAATACTGTATGTATGCTAGATTGCATTTTACTGCTGAAATAAATTGGGACAACAAACTTGCCCTTCAGCATTTCTGCAAATCTTGACTACATTGAGAAACATATTATACAAATGGAATGTAATTAATACCACTGGGATGATATGCTTTATACTTATAGCTAGCAGGTTCTACGTTATCCCGCAACAATTTTATTCAGGTCAATATCAGTGTGACAGGAACATATGTTGTCCTTTGTTCTCGGTAACTTTTCATCTCAGTTATATGTGCTCATGTACATTATTATATACTTATATTTGTGTGTATCTACTGTACCTGGATTGTGACCTGACTTGGCTTGAAAGAAACTACCAGACATAAAGCTAAAATCTATTAAAGCTGCAGTCAAAGCTGCTGGTTCTTTTCCCCTCCCTTAAGATGTGCATCAACACAATCCACACAATGATAAGTAATTAGCTAAGTTACCGATCACTCTCCGTTCTCCTGTGATCGACCATTGAAGATTCGGCTTGGGGGTTCACTAAATGGTGGTCAGTTCAGCAGAAGAGGACCAAAGATGCAAAGTTCTGTGGGGAAGATTATGTGACCAGGCAGTCACTAGATTGTATTGTATTGTATGTCTTTATTTATATAGCGCCATTAATGTACATAGCGCTTGATACATTTGGTGCACTGCTAGAGAGAGGGCAGGGCTCAAAAAGGGATGTGCCAGAGCTTGTTTCAGAAGAGGAAGGGGATGGGACTTTGTAAATGGTTGCAATATAAACAAAAAAAAATGCTAGTTACATTATAATACATTACAAATGTAATTCAGAGGTTTCTTTTTTAATGCTACAAGTATTTTCACATAGTACAGAACTAATTTATTTAAAAAAACATACAGAGGACTTTGCTTGGTCTACAGCTTTAAACCTATTATCAGGTAGACTAAAGTAGTTTAGGCTTGTAGTTTTATCCATCTTAACAAATACAGCAATTTCTCATAAATTATCAATAGTAATCTTATTAGGTTGTCAATGCAAAGCAGTGAACTGCTATGAGGCGCTCGTCTGACATGTTAAGTTTGAGTTGGCAAAGGGCCATCCAGGATGATATTGCAGAGAGACATTCAGAGACATTCAGAGCTCTGTACAGCAGGTGTAAGGTCAGGAAATGAAAGGTAAATTTGAGTGTCGTCAGCATAGAGGTGATATGCTTCTGAAAGTGGAAGACATGATATAGTGTTATGCCTTATGAACAATATAAATATGTACAGTATATCTCAAGTGATTACAAAGTAATTACCATTAACATTTACTGACACACTTATTTTCAGTTATTTTTAGCAAAGAAACACTTCTATATTTGAACTTGTCATTTTTGTACATCTTGTACATTTCTTGCTGGGAAGCAAACCCACAAACCAGAAGCTGAATTAACATCATGCGCACTATTGTCAAATACAGGAAACTTATTAAGTAACTCTCAATGTATTATTTCCTGGTAAAATAGTTTAGAAATAAATAAGTATGTTTCATTCATTTGATGTGAAAATGTGTGCTCAACATTATAATAAGGGTACCACTCACCCCAAATAAAACCTGTGGAAAAAAAAGTGGTAAACAGAAGGGAAAAAATAAATAATTTTACCTAATTGGTATATAGACTCCAGGAATTCAGTCCTAATGCAGCCTCCAGGCCCCAGGATTCTCACAGCTATCCCAAATTCATAGATCGTTGCGTAGCCGTCAATGCTAAGGTCCTAGGGAGTTTACATGAATGTCTCTTATATTGGATGCTGGTTATACATATGCCATTACCTGATCAGTGTGCAGGATCCGTGCTGCTGGGCAAAGATGGAGCAAAGATGGAAATTATGGGCGCCTGTTATTTTTGTAGTACAAACAACACTCATTATTTACACCCCCTTCTAGAAAGGGCTTTTCTCATTCATCACAGTACACTTATTTACAGATGACATGATTTCCTTTCAGTTGTTTGTACTCTTATTGGTTGCATCCCTGGATGACCTCATTTAACCCCCTGGGGAGGTGTGGAGTCTTGGAAGGTGCTTGGATTAACTGACCTGTTCCCGTTTTGCATTATGTCCATTATACTCTTTCACTATGAGCCCCTTCTCGGGGGCCCTGGTCAACTCAATATAGGAGTGGACAGTCTGCTCTGCTGTCTGAAGTGGGGGAGAATCTGGTGAGGAGGGGAGCATGAGGGAGAGAAGCTGGAGCAGAGGGGAGCATGTGGGAGAGAAGCTGGTGAGGAGGGGAGCATGTGGGGGAAATGCTGGTGAGGAGGGGAGCATGTGGGAGAGAAGCTGGCGTATTTGGAAAATCTATAGTATGGCCCGAATGAAGTACAATGAATTCTGATTATGCCCGATCTATGAAGTAAGCTTGCTATCCCTGCTCTATATAATCCTTCAAATAAATTGAACACAGTGTCTCATTTGTTGTCTTGTATCACGTTTTCAGGAAATGCGCCTCAAATGTAATACCAAATATTATAACAACCAGAGAAATATATTTATAAGAAAGAGAGGACCAACTAACCAACAAAAAAATCATTATAGGAAACAAAAAAGAACTACACGCAAATTATTTGAATCAAAGCATTTGACCTTTCTAAGAATCTTAAATATGTTGTGCTATAAAATAAAGTTTCACACAACATTAAAATTAAACGGCTTGGAGACTATAATAAATAATGTGTAAAACAATAAATAATTATATGTGTATATTTCACAGGTCCTACTTCATAACCATCTATCTCTTACCACCTTCCCTTTCTCCTCTCTCTTCTGTCACTCTCTGGATATATGGTACTTTTTTCTATTAGTCGTCACATACCAGTTGTTGAGAAGTACAAGTTGAGTATGTGTCTACACTTGTGTAACACAGCATGGGGTATATATGTTCATAATCAAACAGCTGACTCTAGGCTTCCATAACATTCCAAGGTCCTTTCCTTCCCTGCTGTTCAGAAGTATCTTAGTAATTGTACCATGTCCATATGGCTCCTGTAATTGCTTAACTGTAGCTTGCACTGTTGAAATAATCATCAACATTTAACAATGCATTTCAATAATGTTCTTAGCTGTCTATCACTGCGGATGGAGAACATAACAGACTACAATACCAACTGACCTCTTATCAACTGGTATACATTTGGTGTATTTTCTCCTGATCACTAGTAGAAACCAACATAAACGTTTAATCATTCAATGTGAAATATTGTAACGGGTTAGTAGTTTTGTGCATATCTGAAGTAGGGACCTCAGTCGCCTTCCTGAAAGCTTCCATGTATAAACATGTAGGGTACATATTTACTAAGCAGTGCACAGCCTTATCATGTATCCCTTATTCCAAGTCTCATTACTGGGGATCACAGTAAATCGGGACCTTAATCAATACAATCTGCACATGTCCACTTAACAGCTGTCAGAGTTTTCCTGGTAAAAAAAGGAAGGCTGAAAAAACCCCACACACACTTATAAATATGTGTGAGGGTGTAAATGATTTTAACATTTACAAAACTATGTCGCGCTTTTTTACCTGCATGTCAGATTGTTGCTTTGAGCGAAGATAAGAATGGCAGCTATACAGTTGGTATTGCTTTGGCTTGCGGCCCTGGGGTAATTCCACTGACCTGGTCTCTTTGATGTTCTCCTGCAAATCGCACAGAACTCGTACTAGTAAAATAATGTCAACTACAATCAAACATGACTATCTAATGTTAAAGATGAAGGGATATTGATTGAACAGACTGTTGCTATAGTTACAATGCTCTACACTTTGAGAGTGGATGCCTGATATGAATCAATCTCCTGAAGGTATTCTACATAGCGTACATGCCTGGTTTTAAGCTGTTCTATGCTACAGGGGCAGCAGGGCATAACTTGGCGTTACGTTTCTAACCACTACAGCACTACATGGATTATCTGGTAAATAGCAATGCAAGGAGATACATAAAACAATTAATATGAATTATCCATGGTTTTTATGACGTGCAGTCAGGTTGTGGGTTATTCTATGCCAAAGGAACGAACTGAATACTGTATTCATTTTGCCAACCACTGAAGTAGAAATTCTTGTCTATATGCGTGCCGCTAAATTAAAGAAACTGACAATGTCATTGTACAACTACAGTTGTTGCTATTTATCTTTGTGTATAAAACCGGTGCATAAAATGGTTCCAGATTCAACTAATAAAATACAAACATTAATAAAATGTCTGGCTACTTTTTGTTAACCCGCAGTATAGTCCTATACAAAATACTTAGCTAAGAAGACTCCATTATGTTCTCTGTAATTCCACATCGTAGAGCTCAGAAACATGCATCCCAGCCTGGCACATTTCTAATGAAGCAGACAAGAACAGGAGGGGGTACAGACATTTAACTATCCTTTTCTCCTGAGGTTGTCAACTAGAATTCCAGGTGGGATTGCGTCTTCTCATGTATGAGCATATCTGAGCAGAGATACAGAAGAACATAGCTTCTTGCTCGTGCCAGAGATTGGCAGACGTTTACAGCACTGACAGAACAAATGCTTCATCTACAGCACAATACATTAAGACACAGACAATGTACCAGGGGGAGGCCCACACAGCCGTGTATTGATTTTGTCATTTGCTTCACCTAATAGCAATACTGTGCTTGTCCTTCACACTTCCCATCTATTCACTGTAAGAAGTAAAATATTTTATAGCCATTTCTTTCTTGCATTCCTGCTCTAAAATTTTACTTGCTGTAAAATACTGGGTCTTTTCTCATGTTGTTCTAAACTTCATTACTTACAGATGAAGGAATAAAGAAAAATGCATCTATGAGCACTGAATGATTGCCCTCTGCGGCACTTGACATTTATGACACTTATGTAATGAGGTTCTACCATTAAAACGAGTGTATATTCTTTTATCACATTTATACTGAATGTATTTATTGCACCTGTCCAACGAAACCATGCTGCCCTTAAATTCTTTGCTATCCATTCTGCTGTGAAACATCATCTTAAGACTTAAGTACCTTGCCGTTATGAATGATCTCATCTCATGAGATTTATCTCACAGGTTTTTATGCATCCATCTGTTAACCTGAATGAATGGAATGTCTTTATTTTATTAAAAACACAGTGATCTGATTTACATAAAAAACAGTGTCCAGGTGTGATACTTGCTGTTTTATATGGATCTTATTAACGAACGGAAAAAGCCAGTTAGCATATTGGTGCAATTCCACACCAAAGTGCATGTAAAAACCGCTAAATGATCAGGGTTGGACTCATCCTCCATGGAATAAGGGCAATCCCCAGTAGAGCCAAAGCCCTCCCCCCACCCATCTCCCGATACACAGACAGGGGGTTGTCCTTGGATGGTGGATGAAGGAAGTAGGAATCTGACAGGGTCTCCTTCCTCTACGAGGCTCTCCCTCCCTCACCTCCCAAACAAGTTCCAGCCGCCAACAGTGCATCCCCCCCTCTTTCTCGACAACCATGAGCACTGTAATTGGTAGATGCAGAATGCATTTCCAGCTGTAAATGTAGCACTGATGGTAAAGTAGGAAAGGTTGCATGAGATTTCATTTATTTTTTTTACAAATATGCATATTAATGATAAACTATAAACCTTAGTTTAGTTATATAGTTACATAGTAGATGAGGTTGAAAAAAGACATGTCCATCAAGTTTAACCTATGCTAAATTTAGACGACAGATACTTTATCCTATATTTGTATTTGTAGTATTTTGATCCAGAGGAAAGCAAACAAAAAAAAACCCAGTGAAATTAAATTCCTTCTTGACTCCATATCACAACCATCAGATTTCTCCCTGGATCATCATCCTTCCCATGTTTATTTATAGTATTTGGTATATCCCTGTATACCTTTTCTTACCTTGCTACCCTTTACATCAAAGTCCCTGTTATACAATTCGGATGTTATATTTCTTGGCGAACATTGACAAATGCGTGAATGTTAACAATACATTGGAAATGTTATTGGATTGGGTACCATTTAAGCTGTATTCTAATTCATCACATTGCATTCTGATGTCATTTTTTCCATCAATAATTGACAAATGCATAAATACAGTAGTAATGAGAAGCTGGAAAACGTGGCACCTTTCCTATACAAGGCAAGATTTTTTCCTAAATTAAGAATCCATACATGTATTTTGTCTTCCGTTTTGTTAATATTGTCATCTTCACTGATTGTATTTTCTGTCTGTATTCCTCCACTTCATACAGTATACACAACTGTCCCTATTACCTGTAACACAGGCCTTTCTTTCACAGAGCTTCTAAAACTGCACAGGGTTATTTGTCATGTCAACTGTACCCACTTTTATTTGTAATTCCTTCCAAAATGGAAGGTATGTACTAGGCGTTCGTGATAATTTCATAGTCTCTTTCTGAGATTTGCGCATCACATTCTAAGCAGAGCTGTCAGTATGTGGAAATGGCCTAGCAACATCCCCTATGCCGATCAATGTGTAGGAAAAGAAGCCCAACAGATCCTCACGGAATCCCACTATAATTGAAGACCATATGGAATAAATTCATGAAAAATTCACACTAAAAATAAATCATTCAAAGCATGGCCAAATAGGAAGATGCAAATCTAGCAATACATAAATTAATTAGGAAATTCCACATCTTGCCCAATAGAACTTTACAGCAGGACATTTTAGGTCATAGTAACGGGGTGGACAATTAAGCTACGATCATTTCATTTATTTAAAACATTCATACTGTAGTATGCAGGGGTGCGCAAACTTATTTTCATGCGCCCCCCATGTCTCCTCTCCCCTCCGTCTCGCGCCCCACCCCCCGCATGGCCCTGGCGTCAAATGACGTTGCGGGGTCGTGTGACGGCACGTTGCCATAGCAACATGATGGCACATGACACCGCTGCGTAATTTGACGCCGGTTGCCATGGAGATGCGTCGTTGGAATGAAGGTAAGTAAACTAGATACAGAGGCCTCACGCGATCCCCGGCATTTATTTTAAATGCTTTTGGGGAAGTGTGGGGGCCTCTGTAACACCCGCGCCCCCCCCCCTCAGAAAATCTAGCGCCCCCACTTTGTGCACCCCTGGTATTAAGTGTAACAAAAGTAATATACACTATTAATATACACTATCAAGTGTATAGTGCATTAAGGATTCCATCTAACAAAAATACAAGGAACCCAAACACCCCAAAATGTGTCAAGGTTTGGATCAGACAGGACACTTGTTTTGATGGAGCTGGCTGTTTGAAATATTCCTTACTTGAAGTTCTGTAAAAAACATTTTAAGCCAGTTACTCTCCATAGTCATTGCCAGTACCTGGTTCCTTGATCATATACTGTACTGTTAAATCATGTCAAGTGTGGGATGGCCAACACAGAAATACTGTCAGCGAATGCTAAAATAGTGAAGTGGGTGTTGTGTATTTTTGTTACATTTAACCCTTTATGGTGAAT
This sequence comes from Ascaphus truei, assembly GCA_036426205.1. Lineage (NCBI taxonomy): Eukaryota > Metazoa > Chordata > Amphibia > Anura > Ascaphidae > Ascaphus > Ascaphus truei. Next base: position 15,820,878 of record CM071574.1, on the reverse strand, counting down.
TGTATTTGATACTCTCATTTTATCTTGGCCCAGCCGTTTTACATTTACTTACATAGTGATGGTATTAGTTGAGATTTAGAGAATGTGTTCATATCTATATAGCAGTGGCTGGTCCAGCTATCTCTCTACCTTCCCCTGTCATGTAAGTTCTAATAAGATGTAGACAGTGACAAGCTATCCTAAGAGGTTTTCCCCCTCCTCATGCTGAATTCCTGAGTGACAGGAGTGGAGTTGAAACATGATTCTGTGATAGCCAATGGTGGTACAGATACTGGGCCCTCCCTGAGCCCATAATGGACGAAATAGATCAACACCGACATGAGTGGTTGAGGCTAGCAGTCATTGAGAATATTAAAGCCAAAACGAGTGATGACAGGTTTATTAAAGGTGACAAGATTCGCTCGGTAATGGAAGAGTAAAGGTTAGACAGTGTCCTGGTCCTCCTACGGTATACTATATCTGGACCAAGTTATTCGATGGGAGGGTGGTCAAGAAGCCGGACCCAAAACATTCAGTGAGGGGTTTTCTTGAATCTTCCTGCTGGGAGAATAAGTTATCTAATTATCATCGCTGTCATCAGTGCATGATAAAGGGTTGATAATCTGTGTACAGTATGAGGTTATTTGTATATCTGCTATAACCTGTATTTGTTTGCAGAGACCAGGTGGATGGATGGTACCCACATTTGAATCCAAGCGAGGGTGTTGGATGTTTCACCTAGGGGAGATTATAGCGGTGGCTGGTTCAGCTATCTTTCTACCTTTTCCTGTCACGTCAGTTCTAATAAGATGCAGAAAGTGACAGGCTATCCTATGGGGTTTTCCCTCTTCTCATGCTGAATTCCTGAGTGACTGGAGTGGAGTTGACACAGGGATCTGTGATAGCCAATGGTGGTACAGTTCTGGGCCCTCCCTTTTTGAGCTGCAGGAAGGAAGTGCCTAAATTATCATTTGAAGTTCAGCCCCTTAGGGGTGAGACCTTCAGGTTGGTTCCAGTCTGCCCTTGCATGGGGTAGGATGTGTTGGAAATGTCTTCTCCCGGCCGGGAGTGAGACTATGCTCAGCCCCTCATGGGCTGAACACATAACCTAATCCAGCTAGGCCTCACCATTACCCTCAGGCCACTACCATCCAGAAGCCAGGGATCTACCTACCCTACTGGAGCATACGCTGCAATATCACCAGCCATGGCTGCTGTAATAATGAACATCCTCATTTGTACTCCTGGCTTCGCTGCAGTCTGAGAGTAAGGATTGTCATAGCAGGGACCGCCTGCAGCCTTGCTGGAGCCCCCCGTGTCTGGAGGCTCTGACCGAAAAGGAAAGAGCCAGAGGGATCCCTAAGATTCTGCCCTGTACCCCCCATACCATCGTGGGAAACTCATCTCTCCTGTACCTTGCGGGTAACAAGCACCACACCAAACAGTTGCATTGCCATAATCTCCCAGGGAGGTAGGGGGACATCTACAAGATGAACATGGTGATTCCATGTGAGCCCTATCTATAGATAGTGAATCGGTGTTCTCAGGTTCAATTAAAGTAGCTTTCAGAAATGCTATACAATGATTTGTTGACAAAGGCCGGCACAGTATAACATGTATGTATGTATTTATGTATGTATGTATGTATGTATGTATGTATGTATGTATGTCTTTATTTATATAGTGCCATCCAGGTACATACATTTCACAGCAGTAATACATGTGACATAGTAATATAACATGTAAGGGGAATAAGCGCTTCTGACATAGAAGTAACAATAGGAAAAGGCGAGCCTCCACCGAAAAGCTTGCAATCTAAGGCCTCGTCCATAGTGCAAGATACGGAGCGAGCTACATAGCTTGCGCTACAAACAAATGCGTGTATTCCAAAGCGCATGGTCATAGTGAGCGCGAGCTTCCACATGCACGTGAGATACAAGGATACCAAAAGCAGAGGAGACAAACTTGTTTTGATATTACGGCGAGACAGCCAGGTCATGTGAGCGGCTAACAGCCAATGGACATTTAGTAAGCTATTCTGCCTAGATACTGTTCAAATTACTTTTTGTCAGTTGAGTTGTGCTTGCTGTGAGATTATAGACAACTGAACTATTGAAAATTTGATTTATGAGGTTTACAAACGTGAACCTTTAATTCATACCATGACAGAAATATCAATGGTAATTTATGGACAGAAATTTCTGATGTATTGTCCATTACTTGTATATAAAAAAAAAATTGTACTGTACAATGCTTATTTCAATGCATCACATTTTATCATTTTATTTTTTAACAAGGCATGTTTTCATGCATGACATAGTGTATATATATATATATATATATATTGTATTGTATGTCTTTATTTATATAGCGCCATTAATGTACATAGCGCTTCACAGTAGTAATACATGTGGTAATCAAATAAATAACAGATAATATAAATAACAGATCATGGGAATAAGTGCTTTAGACATAAAAGTAACATTTCGGAAGAGGAGTCCCTGCCCCGAGGAGCTTAGAGTCTAATTGGTAGGTAGGTAGAACGTACAAAGACAGTAGGAGGGAGTTCTGGTAAGTGCGTCTGCAGGGGGCCAAGCTTTATGTATCGTGTTTAGAATATCCACAGTGCTATTCATATGCTTCTTTAAGCAAGTGTGTCTTAAGGTGGGTCTTAAAGGTGGATAGAGAAGGTGCTAGTCGGGTACTGAGGGGAAGGGCATTCCAGAGGTGTGGGGCAGTCAGTGAAAAAGGTTTAAGGCGGGAGAGGGCTTTAGATACAAAGGGGGTAGAAAGAAGACATCCTTGAGAAGAACACAAGAGTCTGGATGGTGCATAACGAGAAATTAGGGATGAGATGTAAGGAGGGGCAGAAGAATGTAAAGCTTTAAAAGTGAGGAGAAGAATGGAGTGTGAGATGCGGGATTTGATCGGAAGCCAGGAGAGGGATTTCATGAGGGGAGATGCTGAGACAGATCTAGGAAAGAGTAGAGTGATTCTGGCAGCAGCATTTAGGATAGATTGTAGGGGAGACAGGTGAGAGACAGGAAGACCGGACAGCAGGAGGTTGCAGTAATCGAGACGTGAGAGAATGAGGGCCTGAGTCAGAGTTTTAGCAGTCGAGCAACAGAGGAAAGGGGGTATCTTTGTTATATTGCGGAGGAAAAAGCGACAAGTTTTAGAAATGTTTTGAATGTGAGGGGCGAATGTGAGAGAGGAGTCGAGTGTGACCCCTAAGCAGCGTGGTTGGTTTACTGGGTGAATGATTGTAGTTCCAACAGTAATGTGGAAGGAGGTAGTAGGGCCAGGTTTGGGAGGAAGTATGAGGAGCTCTGTTTTAGCCATGTTGAGTTTAAGGCGTCGGAGGGCCATACAGGATGATATAGCAGAGAGACATTCAGAAACTTTGGTTTGTACAGCAGGTGTAAGGTCAGGTGTTGAAAAGTATATTTGTGTGTCGTCGGCATAGAGGTGATAATTAAACCCAAAAGATGTTATTAGGTCACCTAGAGAGAGTGTCTACAGAGAAAAGAGAAGAGGTCCCAGGAAAGACATCTATATATATATATATATATATATATATATATATATATAGTCAAATAGAACAGTTGGCACTCCTTAGGTGCTGATAGGCTGTAGGTGCTTGCCCCATATGGATAATATAGACATACGTTACCGTTCCAAGGTCTGGTAAAGCAAGAGACAGCACTCAATTGTAGAAAACTTCACAAAGTGTATTGGTGAAAATAGTGGTACATCAAGAAACCCAATGTTTCGTCCTCCAAAATGGGACCTTCCTCAGGGGGATACAAGGAGAGGAAAGCTTGCACGAGTCAAGTAGCGCTGAAGCGCTCGTGCTCACTTTCTCTATGGACAAAGCCTAAGAGGCTTATTCGGTAAGCAGCGATAGCGCCGATTTGGCCCCATTAGTGCTCGTTAGCGCCTTATTTGTTTTATTTACATATTTGGTTGCATATAAACACATTAATTTAATGCAACAAACATAAATGTAAGAAATAAAAGGAAAGCATTCTTCAGCAGCACTGACATTGCATTGAGATATTAAGGTTTAATGACTTATAACTCCTGAAGTCTCTTGTTGTTTAATACTTGAGGTGTAAGGAGACATAGCGACTTGATTATGGCGATCAGAAGCAAGCCAATGTATAAATGTAACACCTTCCATTTCAAAGGTCAGCGTCTTAACCACAAGACTGGTCTCTTTCCTTTATCAACTGAGGGACGCACAAGCCACACAGTATTTTCTTTCAGGCAATGCATTTCTCATCTCTAGGGAAAATACAATATCCAGACTGTGTAAATCATGTTAGTGGGAAGGAAAGAAGGGAGCAGGAGACTGTAAACTAATTCTGTAACAATGAAAGCCATCTTCTAACCCATTTACCCTACCGTCTTAACCAACACAGATATTCTGATTCCTGGATTTGCTTTTACATTTTTTTTTCTGTATTTCTGAGAAGTCTGCGGATTGTGAGAGACTATACAAACTGATGACATGCACAGATCAGATCAGGACTGTCTTTATGGTAAGAATAGGTCATTGACATCCTTGAGTTTCCAATAGAGACGGAGGGAAATGAATCAAAGCTTTTCATCCAGCTGGAAGCAGGGAGCAAAATGTTTTATGATATTGTATCACACATATGTATTATAGTCAATCTACCTAGTCTTCCTTGTTTCTTTGTTTGGTAGAAAATGCCACATTGGAATTAAAATTAGGTTCCATCAGAGGTTGAAATAAAATAAGTGCTTCAAATCATTTAACAAAGACTGAGTGAAAGCCCTGCAGTGACGAGAGAAAAATGTGGCATCAAAATCAACTTCAACATGGAATTATCAAGGTTACATTTGTATGAACATTGACTTTCCAGTATAACACTGACTAATAATATCTTGTCCTATATATATATATATATATATATATATATATATATATATATATATACACAGTGGTTGACAAATCACCCAAAAATCTACTCGCCACACAAAAAAATCTACTCGCCACCTAGTACCAAACGTGTGCTGCTTGGGCCAATATTTACTCGCCCGGGGGTTAAATCCACTCGCCCGGGGCGAGCAAATGTATAGGTTTGTCGAACACTGTATATATATACATATATATATATGTAAGAAAAAGCCATGTGGTACAATAAAATGTGTCTTTACTAGCTCAACGTTTCGGCATCCTAATGTTGCCTTTTTCAAGAGCTCCATTGGGAAGCCGAAACATTGAGCCAGTAAAGACAAATTTACTGTACTATTTGGTGTACTTAATTTTTTTTACCCTTCTACGTAGTACAGTTTAGCACATTAGCAGTGGCAGCTGCCGCTCCAATCTTTTGGATCATTACTGCAATTGTGTGCCCTTATTCCTTTAAAAAAAATGTTTTTATAACTTGTAGTTTTTATTGTTTTACGCATCACAGTAAAGATACATCACACAGCCAATGTTGGTATTTGTCTTACATACATCTTTACCTATATCACAACTGAATATATCATATAACGTATAACCGTAAAGGGTCGGGAAGATAGGGGAAGGACGGTAAGGGTGGGGTGGGGGGGGGGGGGGGAGAAGGTTGTGGATCCACTCGCCTTCTTTCTTTCTTGATTTCTATGTTCCGCCATCCGGGTAATAAGTGGGACAGTTTGTCCTTTTTTCTGGTCTTTCTACTAGGTCCCTGTGGGAGCTCGAACCATCAAGCCATCACAGGAGAATGCATCTGTGACTATTAAAGAAATATTGTGGTTATCTCCACCCCTGGGATGTCTGTCTGAGCCAGTCAAGGCGTCCAGACTTTTAGAAAGTTTTCGCCAGAGTCGTTCACCAAACTCGTCAACTTTTCCATCTGGCATACGTACCAAATTCTATTCCTAATTTTGGGGATCGAGGGAATTTCGTTTTGTTTCCATAATGCTGCGATCTCGCACCTCGTGGCTGTTGCAAAGTGGGCAACTAGTTTGAGTTCAGCTTTAGCTAGCCCTTGTGCTGCTCTGTTTAGGAAAAAGAGCCAAGGGTCTAGAGCAATTTCGAGGTTCAGAATCCTCTGCAGCCAATCGTTAATTTTAACCCATAAAGGGACCAAGCGAGGGCAAGACCACAGCATGTGTAACAAATCTGCAGGTTCTCCACATTATCTTGGGCACAATGGGGAGCTTCCATGTAGAAAATTTGATCATTTGAGCGGGGTAAGATACCCCCTTATTAGGACCTTACATCGAGCTCGTGGTGGCTGCCGATACTATCTGTGTCCAGTCATCTAATTCTAATATTTCTCCGAGGTCAGTTTCCCATTTTAACAGGTAACCTAGTTTATGGGTGACTTTTACGCTAGAACCGACCACTTCTCTGTACAACTGCGATGTGAGTCCGCTCGTCGTCGTCTCTCTGTGACAGAGCTTTTCGAATGTTGTCAATGGTGGGTGTGGGTTAAGTGTGTTATAGAAAGCTCTGATCTGGAGGTACCTACAGAATTCCGAATGGGGGATTTTTTTGTCTGAATTGAGTTATTCAAATGATTTAATTTTGTTATTGCCCTCCAGGTCCTTCAATCTCAATATACCATTTTATTTCCATATTATGAAGTTTGCTCTATCCATACCTGGAGCAAACTACGGGTTGTCCCATATGGGTGTCATCAAAGTATTTTTGGTAGTAAGACCACATTTCAATTTAGTCGACTCCCAGATTGATAGTGAATTGGTCATTGAGGATAGCGGCATGGTTATAGCTTTCCTTACTATTTTTGGGCTCCATAACTCTCCGATAACAAGCAAGGTATATATATATATATATATATATATATATACAGCTCAGCCCTGTTATAGTTCGGTCCTCGGGGGCCACCCGATCCAACCGCGCTACAAACGGGGTCGCGCTAATTAAAAAAAAAAATGGCCGCCGCACCCGGGGTTCCGTGTCTAGAGAGGGGGGAGAGCTGGGATCGCACTGTGCTGCACTGTGCTACACCTCCTTCCCTTTCTCCCTCTTCCCTCCCGTGTCTCCAGCAGTCAGAGAGCTGCAGGCAGTGCTAGGAGAGTGCGAGGCTCAGGGCTGCAGCCTCCTCTCTTCATGCCAATTTTACTCACATGTCCCTGGCCACTGATCACCCCACGCACAGCAGCTTCTCCTCCTTCAACTCGCTCTCACTGGCAAACTTTTCAGGTACGCCGGGTGAGCCTGCCCTGTCTAGGGAGAGAGGTGTGTGTTTGTGTGTGTCTGTCTGTGTGTGTGTCTCTGTCTGTGTCTGTGTTCTCTTGTTTTTGATAGCTTCTCCTGCTCTACACCACATACATTATATCCTTCTGGGACGGGAGTGCAAATCATGAAGTAATCTTACTTTGATGTTCCACATAGAATCACTGTTACATTTTTCCGGAATCTGCAAGAGTGATTTAGGAGATAGCAGCTGACACCAGAGATAGGGAGGGGGGTTGGGGCTGTGAGTGTGTGGTGTGTGCAGTGTCCCGTGAGTGTATGCAGTGTCCCGTGAGAGTATGCAGTGTCCTGTGAGTGTATGCAGTGTGCTGTGAGTGTAGTGTGCTGTGAGTGTGTGTAGTGTGCTGTGAGTGTGTGCAGTATGTTGCTGTGGTGTGTGCAGTGTGGCTGTGCGTGTGTGCAGTGAGTGTATGCTGTGTGCTGTGAGTGTGTGTCAGTTGTGCTGTGAGTATGTTGCAGTGTGTGGCAGTGTCCTGTGAGTGTATAGTAAGAGAGGGACCCCCTAGCCGGGGGAAAGCATGCACTGCAATCGGCAACTGCTACGTGCAACTGCGAAAATAAGCTGATGGCTGCGGGTCACTAAAAAATACTTTTCTCAAACATCAGAGCATACAAAATAGCAGGATCCTCGCGAGGACCACTCTGACGCATTGTCATCCCTTACGGCACTTTGTCAAAGAGTATATACTCCCCGAAAGTGCCGGCATAAGTAGCCCCTGCAGTCTGGTGCTCCCACCCCCCGCACGTCACCAGGTAACAGTCTTGCGATACCAGATCGCAGGCCCTCCCAGTATAGTGACGATGGATACACAAGGCTCACCAGGTGTCTACAACAAATGCCGAACCACATAGTAAATACAATACTAATACATAAACACGCAAACCAAAATCAAAGAATATATTATATATATATAACCTACTCAACCTAACAAATATGTGTTTATAACAATAATGATTAACCATTAAACAAAGAATAAATACATAAACAAACGTGCAAAACTGAATATGAATATATATATACTATTATATGAAATGAAAAAGAAGGAAAAACACGGCGCACACCTAGTCATTAAAGTTTAACAAAATTTTAATGGAACATTTAAAACCAACAAATGCCCACTCACAAGTATAGCGGTTTTTAAATGCAGTTATGAGATAGGCCCTCATAAGCCAGTGGTGAACGTTCGAGCCACAATGGTGTCCTCTCGTGCGCGGTCTCCTTCTCCAAGGAAGTGACGTTCACCCGGTTTGTGTCCTGCACAAAACGGAAGTCCCTCCAGGAAACCAAGGCCTCGCCTGCCTGCCTCTAGCTGCTGCACCACCAATATATACATATTGTATAGAATATACACATATATATTATTCTATGAAGGGTTATATAATTTTATGACATCAGGTTCCTCCTAATTTGTTTTTAAGGAATTTTAATCATATGCACAGTATATATATATATATTATATATTTATATATATATATATATATATATATTTATATAATATATAATGAACAACAAGAAAAGAAAGCGCCCGATCCAGTGCAATATGAAATTAACACTTTTAAAAATCTAGTAGGTCCAACAATATTACACTCACAAACGAATAAAAGTTAGAGCATATAATAGTATACTCATTCGCCTCCGTGTGATGTTGTGGCTCCGTTGATACACCGCTCCCTTCTTGGGTGAAGTTCAGCTTCTCAGATAATCCTCCGCGACCGGTATAGGACTGCAGCAGCCTCTCCTACTTTGACCCGGAAGTCTCCACACATGCAATGTGACCGGATGGGAGGCAGTGGTAAGCAGGCCCCCGTGTTTAGAGATTGAACCGGCAGTATATGCTAGTGTCTTTGGAGTGTACACGAGATAACACACAGACAGCAAATAAAGTATTACAGTTTAGTCCTTAATAACTGCAATATTCTTCCCAACGCGTTTCATCACTCTTCTGGTGATTTCATCAGGGGATATATGACGGAAGTACGTCACGCTATTTAAATATGTGTATGTCAATCATTAATTAATTTAATAATTGCTTCTAAATAAAAACACAGTGGTTATACATAATTAGTATAAAATTAGTATAAAAAGAGGCATCAATAGTCAATGTTATACATAGTTTTTAAACCATTTGTAAATAAATCTTACAGATATTACAAACATTTTTGTTAACTATAAATGACATCTGTTGGTGGTATTTAATCCAAGTCTGCTTCGGATACTACACCTATATTAAAGATTATGTATAAGGTTTGATTGAATGATAGATATACTAAAATTTAAATTGATCCCATATGTCTGTAGTTAACTAATAATGCTGGGATGCATGTGGGTAAAATTCCTCGCAGACTTGGATAATAGCTACTGTATATTAATATATAAATGACCACTAATGGAAGGTATTAAAAAAATGAGTGACAGAGAGTTGAAATAAAATTCAAGTATTTTTTTAAATAAAATAGATCCAATTGTCTGGGCGTGGTCCACTTAATATAAATGGACACATACACCCAAACATGGGCTATTAGGATCTAATATATTATAAACAATATTGATAAATGATATGGAAAAAAAGATTATAACCAAAATTGGATTAGATTTTATCAAGATATTCCTTTCAACATTTTCCTATTTATTTAATTTGGATTATTTAGAGACTAGTGGTATTTTTAAAGGATTTATTTCTATATAGTATATTATTATTTTTAACCCTATGTCTCCTTATTGCAGGAAAGAACCGAAGACACTGGCTCACTTTAACTTTGTATCCCAGAGTCAACCTGTATAACAAAATGAAAAGTAATTACCACGGGCCAGTGTTCAAATGCCGCAAAGGGGTCTAATATAATTTCTCTAGTTATATATATCATCTATAAAAATATGTGCAAAATTTTTGTGCAACAATTGTGAAATAATAATTAATAACCACTGTGTGATTATAAAGATTTTTTAAATTAATAAACATAATTATGATTCTATTCTAATTTATGCATATTAATATAAACCGTATTGGTGTGTTTAAAACTATGTGTAATATTATATTAAATATTAATGTGTTTGATACTATTAGGAATACAACTTAATGTATAAAGTGATTGTGAATAAAAATTTTTTTTAAAAAGAACAGACTTGAGGACACCGCTCTGGACAGATATAGAGGGAACAGAACAAACATGTTCTATACCCAGACCTCTATATCAAAGCTTTTGAGGAAAGTGTGCTATATGACCGTACGATATTCTATGCAGTCCATTTAATCCGGATGGACTAAGAGTATTTAAAACATAGATCCAGTAAGTTTCATGTAGGTTTAGGCTTTTATGTCTGTCACCACTCAATAGGGTAGATTTTATATGTTCTATACCCATTATTTTAAGTGTTTTTGGATCTTGATTATGTCTTATTTGATCATGTCGTGACAGACTGTGTGTTTTGTAGCCCATGTATGATGTTCTACGATGCTCTAAAAACTAGTGCTTAAAGCTCTAGCTGTCCGGCCAATATATTGTAGCCCACATGGGCATGAGATGGCATAAACCACAAAGCTGGTAAACAATTATGTTACCGCGCACCGAGTGGATGGATCCATTTGAGGCAGATGTAATAGAATTGGATGTATTGAGATGTTACAGTAATGCATCTGCTCGTTTGGTCTCAAACATGAAGTGCCATATACATGTTTTAATGTTCACTGATGGTTTCCTTACTTTTTAATCTCCTGGGTGCTAAATGGAATTTGATGTTCTTGCTTTTTGGAAAACCACTGGTTCCTCATGGGTAGCTTATTTCCAATAATGGGATCATTTCTCAATATATTCCAATGAGAAATTTAAAATGGATTTATTTTGGAAACTGAGTTGTTGAATTGGTGATAAAGGATGGTACCACCCTCAAGATACACTGAATATCCTTCATTGTTATCTACCATCTTGTTACTCCCTATTTTAGATTTTATTTTTAACCAAAGTGCACTTCTCTCTATAGCCCCCTACCGTTTAAATGTGTTGTTTGATAATATCTCTATCATACCCCTTGTTGAATTTTGTTGACTAGAATATCCCCTGGGCCAGATATTCCGAGTCCAAAGAACAATTTCTCCGGACCCTTTAAAACTGGCCACGGGGGATATTTGCCAGCCATTTCCCATAATGATTACTGTTATTATGTATGTATCCATTAGCACACACTTTTTTAAAAAAATGTTTTGTAATGTGTTGTCTTTACCATCCCTATCCACATCTTATTTTAGCTCTATATTTTAACCATTTTATTTTTTAAAAGTGTATAGTCAAACTTTTTTTGCCATAGCATACTGTTTTAATCAATATATATTTCTCCAGTGGTAAATATACCTGTTAGGCGCAAGGTCTTTTCTTTGTTTGTAAATATATATATATATATATATATATATATATGTGCATGTGATTGAAAATTACTAAAAACAAATTAGGAGGAACCTGACTGTCATAAGTTATATAACCCTTCAGAGTCAATTATATCAAATAGCATATTAAGCTACAAAGGTACAATCATTAAATTAATATTGTAACTATCCATGGGATCTATGGTATTCAAACATATGAGCAAAGGTTAAATCCATAAACATGAGCACACACAAAGTCATCATATAGGACAAATCATACAATGTTGGATACATTTAAGAGATACAGATAGTATGAGACAAGAATATTAGTCCTGGTGTCAAACTGGCTCAAATAGATAATATTAGCATAAGAATTCAATAGTAGAAGCAGGTCACCAATACAAGGTCTTATTAGTCAGTCAGAGACATTTTTATTTAAGAAATATTACAGACGTATCAGCAACACATCTATAGTTTGTAGAAGGCATAATACACTCGCAAAAGGAGTAAGATTTTCGTCTATGGTCTTAGTAATATGACCAAGGACGAAATAACTCAATTAAAAATGTTGAAAAATAATAGAAAATTTAGTTGAATAAAATGCAGATAAAGGTGGAGCTATAGCCATCCAAAACAAGAATGACTATAGCAAGCAAGAAGCCCTGAGACAACTTTCAGTATCAAATTCCTATTTAAAACTTCCAATGACCGACTAAGACATTTTTCTCACAAATAAACGGGGGGTTCTAGGGATAAGTGCATCTCTTACAGGTAATTAATGAAAAAGCGAGACCTTTCTGTATTATACTGATCTCCGGCCCTGTGCGAATACGACCCAAAAAATCTTCCACCATCACACCAATGTTCATGGTTGATTGCGCCGCCTTTGCCCACGAACATCTGGTTGCTGCTTGCGGTCAGAATTGGCTCTCGTTGTGTGTCATCACGGCCGTAAAACAACTACACAGAGGACTTTCACAGGCACTGTTTCCCGGAGGGACCTCTCTTGCTGAAACACTGAATCGAGGTATTCCGTTTCTCGGCTCAAAGGAGGGTCACGTGACGACGCCATTGACCTGAGCCGGACGCTGATGATCGAGCTGTTGGCACATGAGAGCCTGTCTCATACAGTACATGCTATTGATTGCTTTACTTTTGTGTCATGGGCTTTTGAAAGATTTTATGTTCCTTTAATACAATTTTTATTATGGTAATGCACTAGGTGTGCGCCTGTTTTTTTCTCTTCATCTTTTTTCAGATATGATTAGGGCTGGTGATCCCTTTGTATCGGGCTGCAGGAACTGGAGTTACTACCATTGGAACAGGACTTTGTGTATTGGAGGTGTTTTTTCATTTTTGGTACTTTTTTCATTTTTCACTATATACTAAATTTTTAGGTATTTAATACACGTACATTTTATAGGTAGTAATACTTTATTTTACATTGTTAGTGATTATCTCAAATATGTATTATTTATTGTCTGGATCATAGTGTATCAGCTAATATCTGCCGCCCACTAAACGCATATCATGATTAGCAATTGGTTTCTTCTTACGATATTTATTTAGTCAGGATAATATAGAGGCGCTACTTCATTTTTGCTTGTTTTGATATATATATATATATATATATATATATATATATATATATATAGTCATATTCATGTTTTTGCACCATTTTTGTTTATGTATTTATTCTTTTGTTTGATGTATAATCATTATTGTTATAAACACATTTGTTAGGTTGAGATAAGGTTTAATATATATATATATTCTTGGTTTTTGTTTGCGTTGTTATGTAGTATTGTATTACTAGTGGTCCGGCATTGTTGTAGACACCACTTGCAGCCCTGGTCCCACCTCGTCACTATCCTGGGAGGGCCCTGCGATCTGTATAGCAAGACTGTTACCTGGTGACGTGCGGGGGGCGGAGCAACCGACTGCAGGGGCTATTTATGCCGGCACTTTCGGGGAGGATATTATACTCTTTGACAAAGTGCCGTAGGGCATGAAAAGCGTCAGAGTGGTTTCTCCACGAGGATCCTGCTATTTTTGTATGCTCTGATGTTTGAATAAAGTATTTTTTATGACACACACACACACCATCAGCTTATTTTTCGGCAGTTGCACGATTAGCAAGTGCATGGCGTCTTTCCCCTCCCCCGGCTGGGGGTCCCTCTTACCTGTGCTGTTTGCTGAGTCCGTTGCACGCACATCCAGACTTCTTCAATCAGTCTGTGAGTACTATCATTCACTCACTACTATTACCTTCTGGTGGGATTCCAGCTCCAGGGTATTGTTTTATCAAATAGTTGGGGGTCGGTTGATCTATAACACGGTCTTCCCTACATACCCCATTGATTCTTGGACAAACACCCTTTATAGGAGAAGAAATATAGGATAATTCTGGATTGGAAATATGTGGACTTGATAGTTATACAGTTTATTTCTACTCTTTACCAACTTTACCTTTTTCACCGTGCCGGAGCTTACTACAGAAATTGCTCCCTTTCTTTAACCATAATATCCTGTGAGTGTATGCAGTGGTGTGGTGTGTGCGTGAGTGTTAGCTGTTTCTGTACTGAGTTGCGTGTGCTGCTGGTGTGCAGTGGATGCAGTGTGCAGGGTTGCAGTGTGCAGTGTGCAGTGTGATTGTGCAGTGCCTCGCAGTGCGCAGTGTGCAAAAAATGATAAAAAAACATTTTTTTAATTTTTTTTAATTGTTGGGTCCATGCTCAAACCGCGTTATAAGCGGATCCGAATTAGCGCATCACACTATAACGGGAGTTGAGCTGTATTGTATATATATATATTCAAAGAGTGCACCCTCTTTGATTCTATGGTTTTTACAATCAGGACAAATAAACAATATTGTTCTTAGCAGGTCTTTAAATTAGGTACAATACAACCTCAAGGAACAAAGAAATTACATTTACACACGTGTCATGATTATTTAACAAATAAAGCCAAAATGGAGAGCTATGTGGGAATAAGTTAATACACCCTTACTGCTTCACATAGGAATTAAGATGCTAAGTAGCAGACAGTGCTGTTAATCAAATGCCCTTGAATTATTGATCATCAGCAGTGTGACCCAAACTCTATAAAAGCCGAAGATTTTGAGCAGTTTGCTGATCTGGAGCATTCAGAGTGTGTGTTAAGCATGCCAAGGAGTGAAAACGACATCAGACACATGATCTATAGAACGCAATGTTGCTGCCCATCAATCTGGGGAAGGGTTATCAGGGACATTTCAAAAACATTTAAGTCCATCATTCTACAGTGAGAACGATTACTGGTACAACATCCATAATTGATCATATAAACAATACCATGTGATTAATCTTACCCACTCTTGCAGTGCTGAGGGAGTCCAATGTGGCGTGCGCCACCGCATTAATGAGAACAGAAATCCAGAGCAGAAGAACAAAAAGAAACAGCGCATGCCAGGGAGTAGGTGGTGAGAAATAAATCCTATTATTCACACAATTCCAACAACACCTCACCCAGGAGGTGAACAGGTCCTCCATCTGTTTCGGAACAACCAAGTCCTTGATAAAGGCTTTTGGACAACAAGTAGCGTGATGTTGTTGTTAGAATTGTGCTGATAAATAGGATTTTTTCTCACCACCTGGACTCCTGGCAGTGCGTGTTTCTCTTTTGTTCTTCTGCCTCATTTAGTATATTAAATGCTTAAAGTTCATGACAGTACAATTAGAAAAAGAGCTTGAACAACAGTATGGTTTGTTTTGGAACGGGTTTGCCCAGGAAGAAGCCCTTCTCACTAACAAAGTAACATTGGCAGCATGCGTGCCTTAGGCCTCTATTGCAAGGTTGCATCTAACAAACACAAGTATTTCTGGGGAAGCATGTCCTTTGGACAGATGAGTACCAAAGTGGAGGAGTTTTGACATAAGCACAGTCGCCACGTTTGGCGAAACAAACCAACACAGCAGCATATCAGCACAAACACCTCATACCACACGGTCAACCTGTCTTCATTATAAAGGAGTCAGGGACACAATAGCAGTAATAATACAATATATATGTAACGGTGTGTCCCCCACCCTTAGAAATCCCCTGTTGCCAGGTATGATTGCTGGCTACCTGTGGCTCACAGGATGATTGAGTCATACGCCGGGCGTAGGTGGTAGGCGAACATCAGGCTGAGGCTTCTGGGGTAGACGACTGTCTTTATCTCATGGTGATCAGCAACCTCATCCATCACTTGCAGGGCTCCAGTAAAATGAAAACAATCCCTGCAGGAGAATTTACACTAATCTACCGCTGATATGATTGAACACACCAGGCAGATATAGTTGCCCAGGGAAAACACTTTGTTTTCACACCGTATAAAGCATATACTGGATATCTTATTAGGTCTCCAACTTCAGATGGTCCCAGTGACTTCCACACTGGTTGTATGACGTCACCAAGGGTCCAGTCACCAGCTCCTCCCGACCTCCCTATAAGTCAGAGTAGAGGTACTCATCCCACCTCCCCCCAAGGGGAAGGGACAGAGAGTTCAGAGCTCTAAGCACTCTCTGTTGTGGTCCTGGTCTTCTCAAGGGGGAGAGACACCTAATTAAATTTGGTATTGCAGCCCCTTAATACAAGGAGGCAGGTCCAAGGTCTGAGTCACCTGATTGGCAGAACACAGGTGCCTTAGCCTCACCTCTTTTCCTCTGTCACTCTAAGGAGCTTTTCTGGTGGACAAAAACCCAGAATTGTCTGATACTGCCTGTACTGTTACCCACAGGGCTGCATGTCAGGGATGGTATTAGTAGCCAAAACCAGACATTGGCACATATATATTTCAACTGACAGTGTCTCAGCACTTTATATTTCTGCAAGGCCCCATATTTTCTTCCCCCCCTAACAAGCTTTGCAATGTAATTTTGGTGCCTAAGCACAGGGAGATTGAGTGACTATGAAGGTCCCAAGGAGACACATTGTATTTGGTTAACTGCTTTGGATTGGAAGGCAGTGAGCACTAAGCTAATCTCATTAAAAGACTGAGCACTGATTTTAGCCACCTCTGCTGATGCGGGGATTTCCTGAAACCTGACTGTTGCGACCCTTTGAGGACTGGAGTTGGCGCACACTGATTATAGTATACTACAACTGTCACATTGTTGTTACAAAGTGCCTGTATTATTTCAGATATGACTAAAGTATATTTTAGATTTCTAAGTAGCCCAATTGTTCTTTGTAGATGGGAAAGTATACATTTGCAATACTGTTCTTCCTAGCTGTATTGTAATAACATTGCAAAACGCTCAAGTGTCTTTTTAGGTGTAAATAACATTGGTCTCAAAAGTTTGTGTATAATTACATCCTCTGTCCGATGACCGCTCATAATTGTTCTTTTTAAGAGTAATGTAACATATCCTAATGAAGTAGTAAACGGTGTGGACATTTGAATTTAATTGTTCGAGGTGAGTTTTTAAACAATACCCAGCTCAAACAAAATCACTGGCTAAACCCAGTTAAGTTATTTGTGTATGTGTTTAGTTTTTTTAAATCAATACAATATCATTTCTCCAAATTTAATGAGCAACTGAAAAAAGAGCATGCAAACATGTCTTAGAATAAACAGGATGTACAAAAGATCCTATCCCCACGCAGGTCTCAAATCCAGTCCTCAAATACCCCCACTCCAAGTCGGTCAGGTTTTTCATGATTCCCAGCTTTCACTCAAACTCAATCGTCCCTGCTTCATCACAGGTTGGCTAATCAAAACCTTGTGGCTGCAGCTGGGATATCTGAAACTGAGACTGTAGGGGAGCCTTAAGGACTGGATTGAGAGCCCTGTGTTATAGAATACATGAGTCATTCTAATTAACAATAACCAAAACTGGCAAGAAATGTATAGCAATAATTGAATTAGGCATCTGATCTTGTAAATACAATTTAGATCTTACGCATGAGAATATTTAATGAACATATGTCCCTTCCCCATCAGTTGCCTTGGAACTGTGCTTCAGATACTAAGTTATTTCATCTCTGCACTATCACAAATAGTATCGTGATGTTAATTAATGTGCTGTCATATCCTACATTGTGGAATTAAAACCGTGTTGGATAATGGCTTTTGGGCAAAATCTTGCTTAAAAATATAATCTGTAAGAGTCATAATTGATAATTTAAGGCTTTTGAAGAGAATGTTTATTCAGTTTACAAACTTTTGATGGCAACAATCAAATTAAATGGCGGTGGTGTCAGGCAATGTAAATCAGAAGACAGTCAGTGATTAGATTTGTGCAACCTATTTTAGTTTTTTTGGCAAGAATCGCCGCACATTTTTTAACAAATGCACTTATATTTGAAATTTTTAAGTGAAGGCCATTTGTTGTTTATCGATTTGAAACTTGGTACTTCCCAATTTATTTATAATGCATCATTAGCGGAAATTTGCCAAATTTCCTTCCCTTATTCGTTCATATTGCTCACTCATTTTTGCAAATATTGGTTAAAATTGGTATCAAAGTGGCTAATACAGTATTCACGCGGCTGGATTTCCATATTTTCACCAGCCGCGACTGTCCACAAATGTTTCCAAATTCACAAAGCTAAGCAAATGTTTCCCTCCTGGTCAGTGAGGGAATTCAGGAAAAGGGACTTTCCTATAAAACTTCTCTTTAGGGAATTGACTGCAGTTTGTCCTCTCATAACCGAACAGGAAGCAACAGTACTACAGAATGCTATGAAAATGTTATTGTGCTATACACATAAGGTGGTGAACCTGTCAAAATCCGGTCCACGTATTTTCGGTACTCTGGTTTATGAACCAAAATCTGATCCACCACCAGATCCATGGTGGATCGGGCGTGTGGTGTGTGTGTGTGTCGTGTGTGGGGGTGTGTGTTTTGTGTGTGTGTGGTGTGTGTGTGGGTGTGTGTGTGTGGTGTGTTGGTCAACAAATCACCAAAAATAGATCGCCAACAAAAAAATCTATTACTCGCCACCTAGTACCAAACGTGTGCTGCTTGGGCCAATAGGAGTTCGCCACGATGTTAAATCCACTCGCCCGGGGCGAGCAAATGTATAGGTTTGTCGAACACTGTATATATATATATCTATAATATAGATATATATATGAACAACAAGAAAAGAAAGCGCCCGATCCTAGTGCAATATGAAAATAACACTTTTAATAAAATCTAGTAGGTCCATCAATATTACACTCACAAACGAATAAAAAGTTAAAACATGTAATGAGTATACTCATTCGCCTCCGTGTGATGTTGTGGCTCCGTTGATACACCGCTCCGCTTGGCTCCTTCTTTGGTGAAGTTTCAGCTTCTCAGGATAATCCTCTGACCGGTACAGGAACTGCAGCAGCCTCTCCTCCTTTGACCCGGAAGTCTACCACACATGCAATGTGAACCGGATGGGAGGCAGTGGGTAAACACCCCGCTGTTTAGATGTAAAACCGGCAGTGTGCTATTGTCCTTAGACAAGTGCAAGCGTCTTGTACTGTCAAACAGTTGACACAGCTGTTGTCTGGACAGTTGTATAGTAATAACTTAATAACTGCAAATATTCTTCCCAACGCGTTTCATCACTCTTCTGGTGATTTCATCAGGGGGTTGCAATAGGATCTGGCAGCTCTCCACAAGGACCAACGACCTCCCAAGAATCTGCGAACAACAAGAAAAGAAAGCGCCCGATCCTAGTGCAATATGAAAATAACACTTTTAATAAAATCTAGTAGGTCCAACAATATTACACTCACAAACGAATAAAAAGTTAGAGCATATAATGAGTATACTCATTCGCCTCCGTGTGATGTTGTGGCTCCGTTGATACACCGCTCCCTTCTTGGGTGAAGTTTCAGCTTCTCAGGATAATCCTCCGACCGGTATAGGAACTGCAGCAGCCTCTCCTACTTTGACCCGGAAGTCTACCACACATGCAATGTGAACCGGATGGGAGGCAGTGGTAAGCAGCCCCGCTGTTTAGATGTGAAACCGGCAGTATGCTAGTGTCTTTGGAGTGTACACGAGTATACACAACAGACAGCAAATAAAGTATTACAGTTTAGTCCTTAATAACTGCAAATATTCTTCCCAACGCGTTTCATCACTCTTCTGGTGATTTCATCAGGGGATATATGACGGAAGTACGTCACGCTATTTATATATGTGTATGTCAATCAATTAATTAATTAAATAATTGCTTCTAAATAAAAACACATGGTTATACATAATTAGTATAAAATTAGTATAAAAAGAAGGCATCAATAGTCAATGTTATACATAGTATTTAAACCATTTGTAAATAAAATCTTTACAGATATTACAAACATTTTTGTTAACTTATAAATGACATCTGTTGGTGGTATTTATCCAAGTCTGCTTCGGATACTACACCTATATTAAGATTATGTATAAGGTTTTGATTGAATGATAGATATACTAAAATTTAAATTGATCCCATATGTCTGTAGTTAACTAATAATGCTGGGATGCATGTGGGTAATATATCCTCGCAGACTTGGATAATAGCTATCTGTATATTAATATATAAATGACCACTAATGGAAGGTATTAAAAAAATGAGTGACAAGAGTGAAAATAAAATTCAAGTATTTTTTAAATAAATGAGATCCTAAATGTCTGGGCGATGGTCCACTTAATATAAATGGACACATACACCCAAACATGGGCTATTAGGATCTATATATTATAAACATATATTGATTAAATGATATGGAAGAAAAAGATTATAACCAAAAATTGGATTAGATTTTATCAAGATATTCCTTTCAACATTTTCCTATTTATTATATATTTGGATTATTTAGAGACTAGTGGTATTTATAAAGGATTTATATTCTATATAGTATATTATTATTTTTAACCCTATGTCTCCTTATATTGCAGGAAAGAACCGAAGACACTGGCTCACTTTAACTTTGTATCCCAGAGTCAACCTGTATAACAAAATGAAAAGTAATTGCACCACGGGCCAGGTGTCAAATGCCGGCAAAGGGGTCTAATATAATTTCTCTAAAGTGTATATATTATCATTAAAAAAATATGTGCAAAATATTTTGTGCAACAATATGTGAAATATTATAATTAATAACCACTGTGTGTATTAATAAAGATTTTTTAAATTAATAAACATAATTATGATTCTATTCTAATTTAATGCATATATAATATAAACCGTATTGGTGTGTTTAAACTATGTGTAATATTATATTAAATATTAATTGTGATTACTATTAGAATACAACTTAATGTATAAAGTGATTGTGAATAAAAATTATTTTTTAAAAAGAACAGACTTTGAAGGACACCGCTCTGGACAGATATAGAGGGAACAAGACAAACATGTTCTACCCAGACCTCTATATCAAAGCTTTGAGGAAAGTGTTGCTATATGACCGTACTGATATCTATGCAGTCATTTAATCCGGATGGACTAAGAGTATTTAAAACATAGATCCAGTAAGTTTCATGTAGGTTTAGGCTTTTATGTCTGTCACCACTCAATAGGGTAGATTTTATATGTTCTATACCCATTATTTTAAGTGTTTTTGGATCTTGATTATGTCTTAGTTGATAATGTCGTGACAGACTGTGTGTTTGTAGCCCATGTATGATGTTCCTACGATGCTCTAAAAACCTAGTGCTTAAAGCTCTAGCTGTCCGGCCAATATATTGTAGCCCACATGGGCATGAGATGGCATAAACCACAAAGCTGGTTAAACAATTTATGTTACCCTGCACCGAGTGGATGGATCCATTTGAGGCAGATGTAATAGAATTGGATGTATTGAGATGTTTACAAGTAATGCATCTGCTGCGTTTGCACTGGAAGTTGCCATTTAGATGGTTTTTATGTTCACTGATGGTTTCTATACTTTTTAATCTACTGGGTGCTAAAATGGATTTGATGTTTCTTGCTTTTTGGAAAACCACTGGTGTCCTCATGGGTAGCTTATTTCCAATAATGGGATCATTTCTCAATATATTCCAATGAGAATTTAAAATGGATTTAATTTTGGAAAATGAGTTGTTGAATTGAGTGATAAAGGATGGTACCTCAAAATGAATATCCTTCTTGTTATCTACCATCTTGTTACTCCCTATTTTAGATTTATTTTTAACCAGAAGTGCACTTCTCTCTATAGCCCCTACCTGTTTAAATGTGTTGTTGATAATATCTCTATCATACCCCTTGTTGATGAATTTGTTGACTAGAATATCCCCCTGGGCCAGATAGTCCGAGTCCAAAGAACAATTTCTCCGGACCCTTAAAAACTGGCCACGGGGGATATTTGCCAGCCATTTCCCATAATGATTACTGTTATTATGTATGTATCCATTAGCAGCCACTTTTTAAAAAAATGTTTTTGTAATGATGTTGTCTTTACCATCCACTATCCACATCATTATTTTAGCTCTATATTTTATACCATTTTATTTTTTAATAAGTGTATAGTCAAACTTTTTTTGCCATATCCATACTGTTTTATATCAATATATATTTCATCTCAGTGGTAAATATACCTGTTAGGCGCAGTCTTTTCTTTGTTTGTATATATATATATATATATATATATATACTGTGCATGTGATTGAAAATTACTTAAAAACAAATTAGGAGGAACCTGACTGTCATAAGTTATATAACCCTTCATAGTCATATGTATATCAATAGCATATTAAAGCTACAAAGGTACAATCATTAAATTAATATTGTAACTATCCATGGGATCTATGGTATTCAAACATATGAGCAAAGGTTAAATCCTAAAACAGTGAGCACACACAAAGTCATCATATAGGACAAATCATACAATGTTGGATACATGTTAAGAGATGACAGATAGTATGAGACAAGAATATTAGTCCTGGTGTCAAACTGCTCAAATAGATAATATTAGCATAAGAATTCAATAGTAGAAGCAGGTCACCAGTACAAAGGTCTTATTAAGTCAGTCAGAGACATTTTTATTTAAAGAAATATTACAGACGTATCAGCAACACATCTATAGTTTGTAGAAGACATAATACACTCGCAAAAGGAGTAAGATTTTCGTCTTATGCTCATAGTAATATGACCAAGGACGAAATAACTCAATTAAAAATGTTGAAAAATAATAGAAATTTAGTGAATAAAAATGCAGATAAAGGTGGAGCTATAGCCATCCAAAACAAGAATGACTATAGCAAGGAAGCCCTGAGACAACTATCAGATCAAAATTCCTATTTAAAACTTCCAAATGACCCGACTAAGACATTTTTCTCACAAATAAACGGGGTTCTGGAATTGGGCATTCTCTTACAGGTAATTAATGAAAAAGAGAGAACCTTTCTGTATTATACTGATCCTGTGGTCCCAATCTTCCACCATCTCCCAATGTTCATGGTTAGATTGCGGCCGCCATTTGCCCACGAACATTGTTGCTGCTTGCGGTCAGAATTTGGCTCTCGTGTGTGTCATCACGGCCGTAAAACAACTACACAGAGGACTTTCAAGGCACTGTTTCCCGGAGGGACCTCTCTTGCTGAACACTGAATGCGAGGTATTCCGTTTCCGGCTGCACGAAGGAGGGTCACGTGACGACGCCATTGACCTGAGCCGGACGCTGATGATCGAGCTGTTGGCACATGAGAGCCTGTCTCATACAGTACATGCTATTGATTGCTTTACTTTTGTGAGTGGGCATTTGAAAGATTTTATGTTCCTTTAATACAATTTTTATTATGGTAATGCACTAGGTGTGCGCCTGTTTTTTTCTCTTTCCTTTTTTCCAGATATGATTAGGGACTGGTGATCCCTTTGTATCGGGCTGCAGGAACCTGGAGTTACTACCATTGGAACAGGACTTTGTGTATTGGAGGTTTTTTCATTTTTTGGTACTTTTTTCATTTTTTCACATATTAATAAATATTTTTAGGTATTTTAATACACGTACATTTTATAGGTATTAATACTTTAATTTTACATTGTTTAGTGATTGTATCAAATATTGTATTATTTTATTGTCTGTATCATAGTGTATCAGCTAATATCTAGCCGCCCCACTAAACGCATTCATGATTAGCAATTGGTTCTTCTATAATTTACTTTAGTCAGGATAATATAGAGGCGCTACTTCATTTTTTGCTTGTTTTGATATATATATATATATATATATATATATATATATATATATATATATTCATATTCATGTTTTGCACCATTTGTTTATGTATTTATTCTTTTGTTTAGATGTTATAATCATTATTGTTATAAACACATTTTGTTAGGTTGAGTAGGTTTAAATATATATATATATTCTTTGGTTTTTGTTTGCGTGTGTTATGTAGTATTGTATTTACTAGTGGTTCCGGCATTGTTGTAGACACCTTGGCAGCCCTGGTTACCCACCTCGTCACTATCCTGGGAGGGCCCTGCGATCTGGTATCGCAAGACTGTTACCTGGTGACGTGCGGGGGGCGGAGCACCAGACTGCAGGGGCTATTTATGCCGGCACTTTCGGGGAGGATATTACTCTTTGACAAAGTGCCGTAAGGGCATGAAACGCGTCAGAGTGGTTCTCCACGAGGATCCTGCTATTTTTTGTATGCTCTGATGTTTGAATAAAGTATTTTTTTAGTGACCCAACAGCATCAGCTTATTTTTCGGCAGTTGCACGATAGCAGTGCATGGCGTCTTTCCCCCGGCTGGGGGTCCCTCTTACCTGTGCTGTTTGCTGAGCCGTTGCACGCCAGTCCAGACTTCTTCAATCAAGTCTGTGAGTACTATCATTCACTCACTATCTACATTCTGTGGGATCCAGCTCCAGGGTATTGTTTTATCCAAATAGTTGGGGGTCAGGTTGATCTATAACACGGTCTTCCCTGACATACCCCATTTATATTCTTGGACAAACACCCTTTATAGGAGAAAATATAGGATAATTTCTGGATTGAAATATTGTGGACTTGATATTTATACAGTTTATTATCTACTGCTGTTACCTTTTTCACCTGTCCGGAGCTCTACTACAGGAAGATTGCTTCCTTTCTTTACCATATATCCTGTGAGTGTATGCAGTGTGCTGTGAGTGTGTGCAGTGAGTGTATGCTGTGTTCTGTGACTGTGTGCAGTGTGCTGTGTGTGTGCAGTGTATGCAGTGTGCAGTGTGCAGTGTGCAGTGTGCAGTGTGCATTGTGCAGTGCGCAGTGCGCAGTGTGCAAAAAAAATGTAAAAAAAACATTTTTTTAATTTTTTTTTAAATTTGGGGTCCATGCTCAAACCGCGTTATAAGCGGATCCGCATTATAGCGCATCACACTATAACGGAGTTGAGCTGTATGTATATATATATATTCAAAGAGTGCACCCTCTTTGAATTCTATGGTTTTACATATCAGGACAAAATAACAATCATCTGTTCCTTAGCAGGTCTTTAAATTAGGTAAATACAACCTCAGAGGAACAACAAGAAATTACATATTACACCGTGTCATGATTTATTTAACAAAAATAAAGCCAAAATGGAGAAGCTATGTGTGAATAATTAAGTACACCCTTACTGCTTCCATAGGAATTAAGATGCTAAGTAGCAGACAGGTGCTGTTAATCAAATGCCCTTGATTAGTTGATCATCAGCAAGTGTGACCACCTCTATAAAAGCCGAAGTTTTAGCAGTTTGCTGGTCTGGAGCATTCAGATGTGTGTTAAGACAATGCCAAGGAGGAAAGACATCAGCAATGATCTTAGAGAAGCAATTGTTGCTGCCCATCAATCTGGGGAAGGGTTATCAGGCCATTTCCAAACTATTTAAAGTCCATCATTCTACAGTGAGAAAGATTACTGGTACTCATCCATAATTGATCATGATAAACAATAAATGTGATAATCTTACCCACTCCTGCAGTCTGAGGGAGTCCAATGTGGCGTGCCAGCCGCAATGCAGAAATCCAGAGCAGAAGAACAAAAGAGAAACAGCGCACTGCCAGGGAGTCAGGTGGTGAGAAATAAAATCCTATTTATTCAGCACAATTCCAACAACAACATCACCCCAGGAGGTGAACAGGGTCCTCCTACGTGTTTCGAACAACCAAGTCCTTGATAAAGGTTTTGGACAACCAAGTCCTTGATGTTGTTGTTAGAATTGTGCTGAATAAATAGGATTTTATTTCTCACCACCTGACTCCCTGGCAGTGCGCTGTTTCTCTTTTGTTCTTCTGCTCAGTTAGTATATTAAATGTTAAAGTTCATGACAGTACAATTAGAAAAAGACTGAACAAGTATGGTTTGTTTGGAAGGGTTGCCAGGAGAAAGCCTCTTCTCCCTAAAAAGAACATGGCAGCATGGCTTAGGTTTGCAAAGTTGCATCTGAACAAACCACAAGATTTCTGGAACAATGTCCTTTGGACAGATGAGACCAAAGTGGAGATGTTTTGCCATAATGCACAGCGCCACGTTTGGCGAAAACCAAACACAGCATATCAGCACAAACACCTCATACCAACGGTCAACTGTCTTCATAGTAAAGGAGTCAGGGCACACAATAGCAGTAATAATACAATATATATGTAACGGTGTGTCCCCCACCCTCTAAGAAATTCCCCTGTTGCCAGGTATGTAGTGCTGGCTACCTGCTGGCTCACAGGATGCTGAGTCATACGCCGGTGGTAGTGGGGACATCAGGAGAGGCTTCTGGGGTAGACGACTGGTCTTTATCTCATGGTGATCAGCACCTCCATCACTTGCAGGCTCCAGTAAAATGAAAACAATCCCTGCAGGAGAATTTACACTACTCTCCGCTGATAGATTGCACACCAGGCAGGATATAGTTGACCAGGAACACTTTGTTCTTCAACACAGTATACAGCATATACTGGATCTTATTAGGTCTCCAACCTTCAGATGGTCCCTGGACTTCCACCCCTGGCGTAGAGCACCAAGGGCAGTCCCAGCTCCTCCCTGACTCCCTAATAGAGTCAGAGGTAGAGGTACTCATCCCACTCCCCCCAAGGGGAAGGGACAGAGAGTGTCAGAGCTCTAAGCACTCCTGTTGTGGTACCTGTCTATCTCAAGGGGGGAGAGACACTAATTAAATTTGGTATTGCAGCCCCTTAAGTACAGAGGAGGCAGGTCCAAGGTCTGAGCACCTGATTGGGCAGAACACAGGCCTTAGCTCACCTCTTCCCTGTCACTCAAGGGAGCTTCTTCTGGTGGACAAAACCCAGAATTGCTCCTGATACTGCCTGTACTGTTACCAGGGCTTGCATGTCAGGGATGGTAGATTAGTAGCCAAAACCAGACATGGCTACATATATATTTCACTGACAGTGTACTCAGCACTTTATATTTTGCAGGCCCCATGATTCTCTGCCCCCTACAGCTTGCAATGTAATTTTGGTGCCTAAGGCACAGGGAGATTGAGTGACTTATCGAAGGTCACAAGGAGACAACATTGTGATTTGGTTAACTGCTTGGAAGGCAGTGAGCACTAAGCTACTCATTAAAAGACTGAGCCACTGATTTAGCCACCTCTGCTGATGCGGGGATTTCCTGAAACCTGACCTGTTGGCGACCCTTGAGGACTGGAGTTGGCCACACCTGATGTATAGTATACTACAACTGTCAACATTGTTGTTATAAAGTGCCTTGTATTATTTCAGATATGACTAAAGTATATTGTAGATTTCTAGTAGCCCAATTGGTTCATTTGTAGGATGGGAAAGTATACATTTGAATAATGTTCTTCATAGATGTAATTGTATATAACATTGCAAAAACGCTCAAGTGTCTTTTTTAGGTGTAACATCAACATTGGTCTCAAAAGTTTGTGTATAATTACATCCTCTGTATGATGAACTCTCAT
The DNA here is from genome assembly GCA_036426205.1 of Ascaphus truei. Lineage (NCBI taxonomy): Eukaryota > Metazoa > Chordata > Amphibia > Anura > Ascaphidae > Ascaphus > Ascaphus truei. The sequence goes on along the minus strand of CM071574.1, from coordinate 15,793,461 downwards.
ATTGGTCTTTTAAGAGGTAATGTAACATATCCTAATGAAGTAGTAACGGTGTGGACATTTGAATTTAATTGTTCGAGGTGATGTTTTTAAACATACCCAGCTAAAACAAATCACTGGCTTAAACAAGGTTAAAGTTATTTGTGTATGTGTTTATTTTTTTAAATCCTAATACAATATTTCTCTCAAATTTATGAGCAACTGAAAAAATAGCATTCAACATGCTTAGAATAAACAAGGATGGTACAAAGATCCTATCCCCTACAGCAGGGGTGCTCAAATCCAGTCCTCAAATACCCCCACCCAAGTAGGTCAGGTTTTCAGGATATCCCAGCTTCACTACAGATGACTCAATCAGTCCCTGCTTCAGCACAGGTGGCTCAATCAGAAACCTGTGCTGAAGCTGGGATATCCTGAAAATCTGAGACTGTAGGGGAGCTTAAGGACTGGAGTTGAGAGCCCCTGTGTTATAGAATACATGAGTCATTTCTAAATTAACAATAAAACAAAAACTGGCAAGAAATGTATAGCAATAATTGAATTAGGCATCTGATCTTGTAAATACAATTTAGTCTTACTCATGAGAATATTTAAATGAACATATGTCCTTCCCATCAGTTGCCTTTTGGAACTGTGCTTCAGATACTAAGTATGATTCATCTCTGCATCTATCACATAGTTCGTGATAGGTAAGTAATGTGCTGTACATAATACCTACATTGTGGAATTAAACAGTTTTGGATAATGGCTTTGGCAAGAATACTTGATTAAAAATAGTAATCTGTAAGAGTCATAGATTGATAATTTAAGGCTTTTGAAGAGAATGTTGATTCAGTTTACAAAACTTTTGATGGCAAAAAGCAAATTAAATGCGCTTGGTGTCATGCAATGTAAATCAGAATGACAGTCAGTGATTAGATGTGTGTGAACCTATTTTAGTTTGTTTTGCAAGATATCCCGCACATTTTTTAACAAAATGCACTTATATATGAGAAATTTTGAAGTGAAGGCCATTTGTTGATTTATAGATTTAGAAATTGGTACTTCCCAATTTATTTATGCGATCATTAGCGGAATTTGCCAAATTTCCCATTATTCGTTAATAATTGCTCACCATTTTTCAAATATTGGTTAAAATTGGTATCAAAGTGCTAAGTACAGTATTCACGGCGGCTGATTTCCAATATTTCACCAGCCGCGACTGTCCACAAATGTTTCCAAATTCACAAAGCTAAGCAAATGTTTCCCTCCTGTCAGTGAGGGAATTCAGGAAAAGGGACTTTCCCTATAAAACTCTCTTTAGGGGAATTGACTGAAGTTTGTCTCTCATACCGAAAAGGAAGCATTACAGTACTACAGAATGTCTATGAAAATGTTATTGTGCTATAAACAGCAGAGATGGGTGAACCTGTCAAAATCCGGTCCACGGATTTTCGGTACTGGTTTAACCAAAATCTGATCCACACACCAGAATCCGATGGTGGATCGGGCACTGAAAAAAAATCTGGATTTCATGGAATCCACCATTGGATTTCATCTTAAAGCAGCAATCCAAGCTGGCAAATTTTTTTTGCAATCTTTTTTTATTTTTTTTTTAACATGGGATTGAAGCAGAGGGTTTCCGGAGCTGAACCCCATTCATTTCAGCTTTGGGGAGCCCCCATTTCCAGAGATCCCTTGCTCGATAGGGGGTGCCGGTAACCGCGCTGTTCAAGTATGGGCTTCTTTTCAAAGCTCTCATGCGCTGGGGCCCAATAGGAAGCCAGGACATCATCAGATTCAGCGTCCTATTGGCCTGTGTGATGCGGGAGCTTTAAACTTTGCAGAGATACTGGCAGCCCCTACGGAGGGAAGAATCTCATGAAGCAGGGGGACCCTGGAGCTTAAATTAATTGGGTGTAGCCCTGGAGACCCCGTGCTTCAAACCTATGTCAAAAAAACAGTAATTAAAAAAATAAACAAAAAAACATGAATTTTTCCTTTAAATCCAGTGATCACTTTTTACACGTCTGGGATCCAAACCCCTGAAAGCTAACTTTCACCAAGAGACATCAATTTTACTAGCGACTCAAACTCTATATCCTCAAATTCCCCACCAAATAACATAGGGAGAGATACATGAGCTCATAAACAAACACTCCTGGGAGCGCTTGGGAGATATGCGAAGTATATTTAAATGAGTCATCTCACACTTCCAGAAAGGATTACCATACAAACTATATTGATTTGACATTTTGTGAGGAATGGTGTACTGGTGTCAAGCCCGACAGGATTAGAACAAAAAATTGCCAGTATTCTGGGAAACAGCTCTAGGAGTGTGAGCTAAACCAGCTGTTGGGTAGGATCACTGACACGGCAAACATTTGAGCTTCTCACTGCTCACACCTGTAGCACACTCCCCCTGGCTTCCTTTAAAAGCAGACCACTTCCACGGCCGGGGTAACATTGTCAGTTTCAATGTTCCTTGTGCCCAAAAAGAAGCTCACCTGAGATACCTGTGAGATATGCTAATACGGAATAGATACAAATTTGATCTCTCTATTATCCCGAATGGAATTCTAAGAAACCGCAGTGTGGCAGAACACAGTGGATCTTAGACACCTAAATTCACCGAAGACCCCCCCTCCATTCCACTTCTTCAAGAAACGAAGCTGGCCGCTTTTACTTTTTGGGTTAACTACAGTAATAATGTTTTCAATGTTGGGACAAGGATCCCAAATATTGTGATTTTTTTTTTTAATGGTCTGTGAAGCAATTTTTTACTTAGATATGCAGTATGAAAATATATGTTGTGTTTCAGTTGTGTAAAGTGTAACTTGTTTTAATAAATCTTCCTTGAGTTCCATTGAACAAAAAAAAGTGAAGGTTTTATTTAAGAGTAATTACATTTGTATTAGAAAGCCAGTTATGTTTCGTTCACAACATTTTTACTGAGGGGGGGGGGGATAAATACTGATTATGGGGGGGGGTAACATAATGATTATGGGGGGGGGGATCCATAATGATTATGGGGGGGGTAACATAATGATTATGTGGGGATAACATAATGATTATGGTAGCATTTCCACAGGTTAACACAGGGGGGCTCTACTCCAGTCCTCAAGCCCCCATACCCCCCTCAACAGGTCAGGTTTTCAGGATATCCCTGCTTCAGCACAAGTGGCTCAATCAGTTCCTGCTTCAGCACAGGGGTGAAATGATTGAGCCACCTGTGCTGAAGCTGGGATCCTGAATGCCTGACCTATTGGGGGGGAGCTTGATGTACTGGTTGAGCAATACCAATATGCAGTAACCTGTTAAAACTCTGCCTTCTTTAAGATACAGTAATAGATTCTGTAATGAATTTAAGACGAACGAAATAACCGCTGTACTAATGAAACTGGCCTGTAAACGCGCTGTAAATTGCACATATTTAGCTCATCTGGCATGATGCACAAGCTTCCTGTAAAATCAATTGCTGCATCATATGCATGTCTGGAAACCTATGGGCAGCTTAGCTAAATAATGATCTGTTCAGGGACTATCAGACCATTCCGAAACTCTCATTTTCTATGCTGCCTGTGAGGATTAGGATTATGAATATAATATGTTAAATGCAATATTGCAGTGTGCCTAGTGAGAAGATATATGTAGTCCCATACTCCTTTTTGATTTTTTTTTTTTCAATCAGGGAGACTGGTACTTAAATAAACACACACTAGATTATACTGGTTTTCCTTCGTTTGCATTGTTTATCCGTGACTAATTCTGGCTACAGAATAAAGAAATCTATTCCATTGATTTGTTGTTAAACATGTGCACTGAATTTGTTTTCCTCTAGTGTAAATCCATTGTACATGTTCCTAATACATTTGCTATTTAAAAATGTAATGAAGGGTCTGATCTAAGCAATACATTTTGTAATAGTACCATATGTAGCTATTTACCCGTAACGGTTTCATTTGTTTTAACATGGGAAGCATGATGGAGTAACCACTTTAGCCCCCATTCAATATATATGAACATGGTAAGCAGACATGTGTGTCGACCACACAGGCAATATTTAGCAAGTTAACTTTCAGATGCCAGCCAAACTGTTTAAATCCTAAGGCAATCCCAAAAACCTAATAGCTTTTATTTCTATAATTTATTATCCGGGGTTGATTGAGTTACCTAACATCACACACACACACAACACACCGGTTGTATCTACGTTCTAAGATATTCCTTTCTCGGAGGCAATACAAACTCTTTGAAAAAGTGACCCAATGGTAGAATTACTAAATAAATCATCTGAACTGCTATAACGAAACATTTTACATATTCTACCAAGTCAATTCAAAATGGAATACATGCTTTTCTACCTTCTTCTGACGCAGAGCTTTAATATGCTATAATATTGATATACATATTTTCTCTTCCATGTGCTAGAGCAGGGGAGCGCAAACATTTGCTTCTCGGCCTCCCTTTCTTGCTTGCCCGGTTCTCGCGCCCCCCCCCCCTACCTTGCATCCGCGACAAATACGCTGCAGGGTCATTTGATGTCACATCCCTGCAGCTTCATTTGGAGCCGCGTTGCCAGGGCAACATGTCACACAGCTGGCTGAGAAGACTAGAAGCCTTCAGCTTCATTTCATTTGTTCTTCTCCATTACAGGGAAGATAGCGCATAGCAGGGTATTTTATTGTCTTCTGCTCCATATATATGTAGTCTGTCTTTCACTTTATTATAAAGAATTCATATTTTTGATATGTTTATGGTCCCTGGCATCAGCAAACTGGGGGGGGGGCGTGAATTTTCTGGGGGGGGGAAGAGTGCCCTGCGCTCTCCCCAAAGCATTTAAATTAAATGCCAGGGATCGTGCAAGGCCTCTGTAAGATCTCTTACCTTGTCCCGGTGCTTCTGGCGACGCATCGTCAAAGACGCTGCGGGGTCAGAACATGATGCTTCGTTGCCATGCGCACGTGACGTCAATGTAAGGAGGGGGGCGCGAGCAGGGGGGTGAGACAGGCGGGGTGCAGAGGGAAAAGTTTGCCCACCCCTTTGCTAAGGGATAAGGCCTTGGCCATGTTTGGCGCTTGCTCGCTCTCGCTTGCTGCCCGCTCGCTCTACCAGGAGCTTTTTGCTGTCCTTACAGAGGAGACAGCAAGCGCTTGGAAGCGGGTATCACTGTGTGTGTGTGTTTCACTTGGTAGCTGTCAGTGTGTGTGTGTCACTGGAACATGTGTGTTGTTGTTGTGTGTGTTGTGTTTTGGTGTCTGTGCGTTTGCGTGTTTTGTTTGTGTGTGTGTGTGTATATATATAATATTTTAAAAATTAAAAAAAAAGACATGTTGTGAGAATAATTATTTATTAACATTGGCAACTTTGATAAATATATTCACGCACGCACGCACACACACCGCACACACCACACACCACCACACAAAGGCCACCAACCACACAAAGGCACACACACACACACACACACATGCATACACTCACACATGCATGCACACACACACACATTCAACACATGCACCACCCACATGCCATACACAACCACACACACCACCACGCCCACCACACGCACATGCACCCACACACACACACACCACACACAATCACAAACCACACATACACAGACACACACACACACAAAGACATGGATCGGGACAAAGGGGACAGGATCGGCAGAAGGGGACAGGGATCGGCAGAAGGGGACAGGGATCGGGGCAAAGGGGGGCAGGGATCGGGCAAAGGGGACATGGATCGGGCAGAACGGGCAGGAATCGGGGCAGAAGGGGGCAGGGATCGGGCAGAAGGGACGACCGTCAGGGGCGGGCCGGAGCGGCGCGTCACTGGCCGGGGCGGGCCAGTGACGTCACGGAGCTGGTTCCCCTCATTGGGCGAACCGCTCACGTGACCGGCCTGTCTCGCCGGCAGGCGGGGGAATTTTAAATTCCCCTAAGAACCTGCCTTCCGCAAGCGCGCGGAAGCGCAGGTGAACCCCTACTAAAGCCGCTCTAATTGCGGCTGTAGGGCTCAGTGCTGAGCGGGAGCGCGCGTCAGCACGCTTCCGCAAGCACGCAGGGAACATGTCCGGGGCCTAATGGTGAAAGGCAGGGTTGCACACCTGTCTGAGACGTGAATGTGCTCACAAGGGATATTTCATTTGCTGTATGACATACGATGGAGGGTTTTTGTCACTTTTTAACCACCATAACTTATTTAATGTGTGGTTCAATCCTATCCCAGCTTCATATTTTGATGCCAGTATAACCATCATCACACTGAGGAGACCCAAAAGGTGGAAACAGCTGTCTGTGAGTAGGTTTACTGGCTATGCACTTCTTTAACCCTGGCTGTGCTGCAAAGCTGAGTAATACGGTAGGCATAAGCTTATCGGAATGGGACGTTTGGCCATGACCAAAGCACCGCCCCTGCAACTCACCACCGGGCAGGTTACCACATGACATTTCGCTTTGCGTGCACTGATCCTGACACCATCTTTAAATATAATTTTCCTGCACAGCCGCCATCTTTAAAGAGTACTGCGTGGCGCCTGCTGCCCAAGCACCCTCATCAATGTCCCGCACGCCTGCTGCACCAACGCAACATCTTTAAATGTCTATGTGAGACATTTATAGTGCGTCGGAGTGGTGAGACATTCACATGAGCGGCGGCCAATGCGTGGGACATTGAGATTTAAAGATTGGCATCGGGGTCAGAACGTGCGCAAAATGTAAAGCGGCGACGTGCCCAGAAGTGAGTTTTAGTGGCGGTGCTTTGGTCAAACGTCTTAAACCCTAAGCTTATAGGGGTTGTCCATGTTAAAATGGGTAAGAAGCAAAAGGTGACCCTGTGTGCTCATCTGCATGTCATTTCCCAGAATCCCTGGCTGCAGTGGGAGCATTGTATGCTAGGAGATAATGGTGAAAAGCAGGGTTGCAGACCTGTGTGAGACATGCGAATGTGCTCACAAGTGGTATTTTTATTTGCCGTATGCTTGTATGCACATATCAATAAACGTGAATGCACCATTGTTCTGCTATATTTAGGATTTACACATAAATGTTTCAGTCTGTCATTTTACTAGGCAGCAGATTTCACACAATACAAAACCTGTCATTGGTAGTCCAGCATGGAAATGTCAGCAAATGACTTTACACCAAACCCTGGGAACATGCTGTGTTCTAACCAAAGGACCCACATCGTTTGTTCTATCTAAATATTTGTTTAACAATTTGCAGCCAGAATGTCTTTCAGGGTAACAATAAGATACATTTTGTACCAAGACTCATTTGGGTATCTATTCAGTTAACAGATCGTTCCTTAACCCTTTTTGCATGATCATGTCACCCCTACCTAACTTATTTTTTAAATCCATTTGACCCCCTTATTCTTTGTATGCCATTATTTTCTTTGTGTTGCTGTAAAATGTGAGAGATGTTTCAATGTTGTTTTTAACTTGAAGTCTTCATTGTTGTGTACCCTTCTAAACTGCATCTTCCTCCATACAATTTCACGTCACATCTGGCATGGGGTTGAACACACCTCAGTGTCAGAAACACCCTGATTGAGAATCATTGGGTAATGATTGATGAGTTCGTATTATTGTTCTGTTATCGTTAGTTTTGTTTTAACATTCCAAGATTCTGTATCAAATAAATAAAAGCCTTAACTGCTTACGTGGTTAAATATAATAACAGAAGTGGACATTGTTTTTTAAGTACCTGAACACTTGGCCAACTGGTATTGAACACCAACTGATCACTTTATGAGGAATTACACATTGCTTGTATGATTCATTAAAGACCCAAATAGAGCTGTACCGTGTATGTACTGGCTTGTTATAGAGATGTGGAAGTCACCTTCTGTGCCCTCTAAACACCATCCCAGGAAAGAACATTTGGCCAAAGCCCCAAAGCGGTTGAGTAATTGACTTGAAAGGTCAGGATAAATTCCTCAGCAGATTGTTTGCCAATGTCACCCTTTTTGGTTTGGTAAAACACTTCACCTCGATCCAGAAGTTTGCAGCAATTTTGCTTAATGCCAAAAGTCAATGGGCTTTGCATATTCAATTCCTATTATTTACTTCTGCTCTCGAAATTCAATCATATTTCCCAACCAAAAATGCAGAGCTGCTATTTCACCACTTTAAATAAGTGAATTTTGAACAATTTGTCCCATTTCACTATAACTTTTATTTATTTATTTATAAAATATTTTACCAGGAAGTAATACATTGAGAGTTACCTCTCGTTTTCAAGTATGTTCTGGGCACAGAGTAAAACAAAATAATACATGGTTACAAATACAGTTACATAAATGAACAGGGTATACATTATATACAAGACATTGCGTGCACAGTTAAAGAAAATATATATTATGAGCGTATGAAACAGTTACAGAACTTGGCAAAGTAGTTCTATCTAAATGTTCGCTGTTTTGGGGAAGCCTTTTGGAAAGTTTGATTGAACACTATGGAGCGAATCTTATTTTAGTATGATTTCCCTTTTGTATCCATTATTTTAGTTGAATTATGCACCCAGCATATTTAAAAATATATATCTGATATATATCTATGATGATAGTCCTCAAAGAATGTAATAAGATTACAAAAACATATGCAATATCACTTACAGGAGCTTCATGTTTGTCAAATTATTTATTTGGTTTATTTATCTGTTAAATCGATGCTTACTGAGTCCTTTGGTATGTCTTTTAGTATCATTGAATTAAAGGAGCAATCAAAGTCTGCAAATGTAAAACATTTTCTTTTAACATTTTTATATAGGATTAAAGCAGAGGGCTCTCCAGAGCTGTCCGCCATTAATTGCAGCTCTGCGGACCCCCTGCTTCCAGAGATATTTACCTCTGTAGGGGGTTCCGGTAGCTGCTCCAGCTGAGCAAGCAGGCTTTAAAGTTTAAAGCTCCCGTGTCACATTGACCAATAGGATGCTGCACTGATGATGTCACAGCTTCCTATTGGTCCACAAGATGTGAAAGTTTTGAACAGCGGTCATATTGTGAACCCTGGTAGCCGAGGAGAACTGCTACCAGCACCTAATTCGGAGGTATCTCCGGAAGGAGGGGTCCCCGGAACTGAAATTAATGGGGTTCAGCTCCGGAGACCCCTGCTTCAATGCTATGTACTGCTCAACCCCGTTATAGCGCGATCCGCTACAACGTTGATCCGCTTATAACGCAGTGTTTTTTGGGGGCAAACTTACACACACACACACACACACACACACACACACATATATATGTATGCGCCCATGCCCCCGAGGAAGATCCTTTCCGGACCGAAACGTTGGATTTTATGTGCTTGTGTATTTTTTGAATACAAGTTTTTTCTATTCATTACATATTGAGTGCTGTTCTCTGTTTGCCTTTTTCGGTTAACTATTTTTTGGTATATATATATATATATATATATAAATATATATATATATATATATATATATATACACATACACACACATCTCTCCCTCCTTCCCTGTACCTCCGCTGTGTTAAGCTTAGACACAGAGAAGGCGTTTGATAGGCAGCTGAAGGGAGCTGGTTCCGAGCCGGGTGACTCACAGAGAGCTGACATCCCGGCACAGGCTGCGTGGGCCCCCCCCCCCCCGACTCCTCCCCCCACGGGTGGGGGGCGGCGGCTCAGTATTACCTGGGTTACACTCAATGATCTACTCTCCGCTCTCTCCTATCTCCCAGGGGCTCTGACACTTCAGCACGGCCCTGGCCAACTCGGTATCAGCTATCAACCTGCGGAACTGCTTGCAAGACTCAATCTTCTCCGCCATGTTCCGGAGATCCAGTGAGTCCAGAGCTCCAGGCCGCTGCCGCTGCTTCTGCTGCCCGGCCACCGTAGTCAGCCAGCGGGAGCAGCAAAGGGAGCCAGGAGGAAGCAGCGCCCCGGGGAGTCTCCATGGGCCACATCGCGCGGCTGTCAGCACGCACCGCGCGAGCCGGGCCTGTGGAGCGAGGATATGGTGCCGGGAGAGGGGCGGGGTGACAAGCCTGAGGCGGACCCACTGAGCCGCAATCCCCAACTCTGCTCCTCTCCGAGCGGGGGCTGCGAGGGGAGCCCCGGTAACCTCAGTGCACACACGCATGTGGGCTGACCTTGTCTCTTGCTGCTGCTGTTACCGAGGACAGGGACATGGTAACCAATGATGACACACTGCGCGAAACCCAACTGTGATCCACACGCAGCTTCCGCTGCAGTAGGGGGTGGGGGGGGGGGACTGCCGCTGGGACACCGGGCTCAGGGAGAGCTGGGAGAGTATTCCCAGCTTCCCCCGTCAGGTGGACGCGGAGTCACTGATCGTGGCGGCAATTTTTTTCATCGCAATCCCGGTTATAACGCGGTCGGATCGGGTGGACCTTGAGGACCGCGTTAAAACGGGGTTCAGATGTATATATAAAAAAAATTGCAGACTTGGATTACCTCTTTAATAAATAAATTACCCTCCCGGTCTTTCTCTATGTGCACCAGTGAATCGTGTGGGAATGTTTATACAGTGCAACAGCAAGAGTTTTAGAGGAGCTATGAGATTTTTTTTAAGTGCTGCATGTCGGCTTCCACATTTCTCCCTTGGAAATATCTACTGTACCATATGGTTAATAACTTCGGGTAAAAATTTAAGGCATTGTTTTTACTTTACTCATTGGGCCGTGCTGCAGAAAATGTCGCCGCATTCAAAATAAATTATTACAACAGTAAAAGTACCGGTAATATATTTGACTTCGGTGCAGGCAGTAAAAATAACAAATCTTTGGCACCAAGCAAGGTAATTTTGGGAACTTGATATGTAGTTGTTACATCAATTATCCAATTATAAGAATCTGTCACCTGTATGCCATGATAAATTACCTCCTTGGTATTATCTTAGATTTTTAACTCAAACCTGCCTTAAGGAATTAATCCAAACTCAATAACCTGACTGAGTAAATCTTTATAATAGTCATGTTTGTATTATCGGCTTGAGCAAACACATCTTAGATAGAGGTCAGAACCATCAGTGAAAATATATTTAGCTTTTTGGGTACATAAAATATGACCTTGAAATGACATTGTGTCAGACACCTGCTGGCTTCGATCTGTTCTCTTGTGTATTTTCTGACTGTCATTCTTTATTGGAAGATTCCATGAACTAATTGCAAAACATTTACACTGGCAAAGTTACCCCAAATTGCAGGCTGAATTTGATGGCATTATTATGCTTAAGAAAGCTTATGAATGATTCAAATGTTATCGTTTAAGCACTCTTGTTTAAAAAGAAATGAGATAGAATGTATGAGTATTTTTTCATTAATACATTTGTCTGTTTCTATTTAAATATCAATTACAAAAGTGTGCCTTATATACAGTATACTGCTGCCTGTTCCAGGAATATTAGATCACATAATCTTATCTTCTTGTGCATCACTTCTGGTCAACTATGATGTGCCCATGATGTAGAGAACGCAGAATCTGCAGAGGCAAAATACTAAATAATGAAGGTAAAATAAAGAAAACTGAATAGCACAGTAATGCAGGGGTTCTCAACTCCAGTCCTCAAGTCCCCCCAACAGGTCAGGTTTTCAGGATATCCCTGCTTCAGCACAGGCGGCTCAATCAGTGACTGATTGAGCCAATTGTGCTGAAGCTGGGATAGCCTTAAAACCTGACCTACTGGGGGGACTTGAGGATGGGAGTTAAGAACCCCTGCCTTCACATGTATCTTTATAGCCACATAATGTACGGTTAAGTCCTGCTTTCGTTCGGAAAGGGCATTGTATTAACTATAATGGCTGTCGGGTGTCTTAAGGCCTGGAGTTGAGTACCTCTGCATTAAGGCCATAACTATAAAGGGAATAGTGCAATTTACAACCTCCTTAATTGTTTTACTTTCTAAATGTAGCCAGGTCTCCCCAGCGCTACCGCACCCCCAATCAACCTGACTGCCGATCGCGGGGGCCGCCGCGTCCAATGGCGGCTCCGTTCGGCAGTGGCAGGGGAGAGGGCGGTCAGGTCCCGGCTCGGGGGTTGCCGGGGACGCGTGCGGCCGGTTGCCAAGGCCGCACGCGCATCTCAGGGCTCCCGGCGCTCCCGGAGACGGGCGGATAGGGCGCCGCCATTGCGCTTCAACTCGCGCATGCGCAGTGAGTCCCCGGCGGCCCAGTTAGCTCGCGCCTGCGCAGGGAGGCTGCGAGAGACAGGGCAGAGTCGCGCATGCGCAGGGAGAACCCTAGAGCCAGGGAACAGTTGCGTGAGGGCAGGGAAGGCGCAGGAGAGTCGCGCGAGAGTAGGGGAAGTTAGTGAGAGGTTGCGGCGGCCATTACAGGTTTGTGTAGGCAGAGGGAAGGCACGCACGCGGCCTCAATGTTATTGTAAGTGCCCTGGGACTACAATTCCCATGAGGCATAGCGAGGCAGGCACCAGGTGCTTGATAGGAGCCAATAGGGCTGTAGGACTGCCCTGGAGGGAGAATAGATACATTTCCCGGGCTTTGAGTCACGTCAGTTGGAGCAGAGGAGCTGAAGGGGAAGGAAGGATGCGGGGAGTGAGTGCAGCTCCTGCATCCTGATAGGTACCCTCACCCTCCAGGTAGGCCCCAACTCCCCACCAGGTTAGTGGGTAACTGATAAGGGACGGCCCTAGATAGGGAGGTCGCCCTTAGTGTATGTAAGGTGCAGGTTTGGCAGTGCCACAGCGGGTAGTGCTGTGCGCACTGGCAAATAGGCACAGCGTGCGAGCAGTGGATTGATTGCTGCGGGTTCCAGGTTACTGTGTATGAGTGTTGCATGTTGACGCTGCGTGTACTGAGTGCAGTGTGTGTGCAGCGTGTGTTACTGTCTGCAGGCTGACTGTGAGAACGGTGTCGGCTGCAGGCGTGTTAGTGTTAGGATTAGTGAGTTAGGAGCTAGTGGTTAGTGAGGTTTCTGGACTTGGGGTAGTAGGGGAGGGGGGTAGGTTATTAACCCCGCAGGCCCTAGGAGTTTTCCCCAAGTCACCTCAGGTTGCGGTACATCAGGGACAGGCCCTAGGTTAGGGACCCTGTCATGTAGTGCCAAGGTTAGATAGGGATCAGCGGATGCTGCAGTTCCCATAAGGCGACGTGGGCTCCAGTCGGTGTTCAAAGATAAAGACTATCTCCCGGGTGGGATCACCCCTGGCGGACCCCAAGCAAAGATTCACAGCACCGGATCAGACGGGATCCAGGTCGACAGATCCTTTGAGAAGTAGTTGCAGGCCCGAGTGCAGGAGCACTCGGCAGGTACTCTACAAGTGCACCAACAGATCATAACATTCTATTAACACATAGTGGCAGCGCTGACCACGGGACAAGGGTTGGGCTGTGGGCACCGTGTGGGGATGTTATACTGTTGTGATGGTACTAGAGATGATGTAATAGTTGTCCTTATTACTGTTTGTTCATTCAGTAAACCTGTTATCCCTAATACTGGTGTATCTGGTTTCTGAGTGGGTTCCTATGTTAGGGTCATTCTACATTTCCCTAGAGTCCTACATAGGTGGAGGCGCTGAAAGAAGATCCGTTCCAGAGGATTCACCCCAGGCTCTCATTAGCGGAGGCTCAGACCTCCTGTGAGCCTGCAGGTATACGCACCACACCGGTAACACTGCATGTTCTACTCACCCACACTACATATGAGATTGGGTGGGGTGGAATACCCTTACTTTGAGAGGCGCTGCTGAGATACACCTGGGGTGCCCTGTCCATTTTTTTCTAAATTGTCCCGTCCCTATTTTTGTCGCCATGTTTGCGAAGTCCGGAGACGAGGTCCTTGCCTGGGCTTTGAGGCAGTATATGGAGCCTGGCCAGGTAGTGGCGGTAGGAGGCATACCCGCTAGTATACCCGCAATGAAGGTCCGGGAGGGTATGTGTAAAATTCCTGGGTGGCCGTGGGCATGTGTCTTAGAGGAGGAACAAGATCCCACGTCCACATGGAAAACCATTCTGTTTGTTGTAACTCACACTGAGGATATATGCCTGGCAGAGGCACCGTCCGCACTGTTCATGCCCGGGGGCCCCTCCGAAGGGTACCCCCTAGTCTATGCCGACCCAGCAAAATGGCGTCTCCCGCCAAATCAGGAGAGCGCACGTGCTGCTGACTGCAAGCCTGCACAGAACGATGTCGCAACATTCTGTCCGGGCTTGGCGCGAAAATCAGAGCCCCTCCCCTGTGATGTGAGTGACTCAGTGCAGAGCGAAAACCAATCCATTGTAAAAAGTGCCCTTCCTTTAGATTCCACCAGGGGGAGCAAACACGGTTATCTTCAACCATACGTGGACGCTGTGATAGACACTCTGATCTCTAAGGATGAGGATGAGATAGACTCTCTGTTCTATGATGAGGATGAGATAGACTGTCAGGGGATACACCCTAATGTGTATGTGCCCTGGCGAGCGCCAGGAATAGATCTCCTTATGTTACTGTGCCCCTGCTTGCAAGAAGCCTATGACGAGGGAGCCGTCATGTCCCAAGTGCCACTAGACTTCAGGATCACCGAGGTAGATGGGGAGCCGTGTACGCAGTGCTTTAGCCCCACCTGTGACTGTCCTAGAGGTGCACTGGCATGGGAACCTCAATGTGATTGTTGTGGTGCAATTTTCTTGATGCCTATTGTACCCCAGCCTACAGAGCCAGCTAAGGAGCTAAGTGAACCCTTGGCAGAGAAGAGTGCGGCTGCAGTGGAGGTACCGGAGCACGTCAGCTTTGTACCCACAACCACTGGCTGCATTTCAGGAGAATCTGGTGACTACCTTGCGGAGGATACTGTCATGAGATCTTCCGGGGAAAAGGTGGAAGTCCCATCGGTGGCGATGCGCCTACCGGCGAACCACCCCAGCGGTAATGCAGAGGATATAGAGTCTGCTGTGGGTCCGTGTACCCTGGAAGAGGTGTCTTCCGATGTTGCGGACCCTGCTGTGGGCCCGTGTGCCCTACAATGGTCAGTCCGACCTACTACAGAGGTACCCTCGGTCCTAGAATGGGGACCAGTACCTAACGCCGACAAGGGTGAGTCGACTGCCCCAGGGGTGTCGGGGGTGAGCCTCCAGGTGACCGCGGAGCACGATGGCTCCTTAAGTCTGGTCGCCCGGGTGAAGGGTTCCCCTCTGCATCGCGTCCTGGCGGAGGTGTCCTCACTAGAAGGTAGCTGTCCAGAGGAGAGAGTGGACCAGTGTCTACCGCCGATCCTTCCGGAAGAAGAGAAGCCCATCGTCAGCCAGCCGAGTGGTAAGGAGCCCCCTTGTTCCTCACAGACTCCGATGGAGGTGGCCGTGAAGAAGGCCAAAGCTATGGTTCCTGAGCGGAGTGTGAGCCCGTGTGCTCCGACACAAGTGGTCCCAGGACTGGGATCCAACGCTCCCGAGTTTTCAGCGCGTAAGTGGACTGCCCCAGAAGTGCCGGGGGCAGGTCCCGATACCACCAAGGTGGGAACTGACAGCGTCCCCGAGGACCTGTTGGCCCCCGTGATTCACCGCAGGGGTAAGGTGTCTACATTTTCCCCCCTGCCAGGTGAAACCGAGACATTTCCCAGTGCTCGCTTCTCAGTGGAAGCCTCACAAGTCCGTAGGGACAAGGACTGTGTAAAGGACGATCCAGGGAGACTGGCCTCCTTTACGCCCAAAAAGGAGCGTGCCATTCGCCAGGTGGTGGACCGCGGGAAAGGTCCTGGCCTCCTGGTCTACCGCATCCCTGCCGCGGATGACCGGGTAAAGGCCTGCTTAAAAGACGTTGTGCTACTCCTTCCACCAGGGGGAGGAAGTAGCGAAGAGCCAGTAACTGTCGCTTTAGAGTGTGCTCTTCAGAAAATTTTTCTGGGGGAGGCTCACGGACGCAAAAGTGAGGTACCCCCACATGATCAGTTCGGGGCATCCCATCAATGGTCTCAGCTGGTCTCGGTTACTGGGGGTGATGTATCATGTAACCTGATGTGCAAAATTGATATGTTATGTGTACGGGGTATGCCACGAAAATATTCAGTATGTGAAATTGTACCATACTATGTCGTTCCCCAAGCGAGGGCGTTGGGTGTTTCACTAGGGGGAGAGTGTAGCCAGGTCTCCCCAGCGCTACCGCACCCCCCTCACCTGACTGCCACCCACACTACATATGAGATTGGGTGGGGTGGAATACCCGTTACATAAATAAAAGGCCCATCTGCTGTATATCACTATATTTGTATTCTTGCGTATTTTCCCTTTCCAACCCCTTACATTGTGCTGCTGCATATTGTACTTGTCCTTTTGGTCATGCACCAATCAATGAAAAACATGACTGATAGGGAGTTGGAAATTAAACAAACAAAAACGAAATCATTTTTACTGATAAGGCTTTAGGTTGTTGAAGAGGATATGGATGCAGATCTTTTAATATAAAATGTACGCATTCAACAAATGTACAACTTCAGTGTTATGGAACAAGAGCCACATTTCTGACTCACCCCCCTCTCTCCTTTGCAGTTTCTGCCTGTCAGATTTTATTCCCAGCTGCATGGAGTCTGCAGACACATACTGTGCCTGCGTGGCTTGCAACAATGTTGCACTCCTTGCCTGCGAGCATGACATCAGTGAGCTGCTACAGCAGTCTCTGAGATCCTCACCAGAATGGGCTAGTCTGCCCCCCCTCCTGTTTGTTCAGACATGGTCTGCCCCTAGACTTTTCCTTTGCCCACACCGCACCTCACTTCCTTTTCAACCCTGGAGACAGTGAGTAAAGAACCTTTCTCTGTTTATAACCCTTGGTGAGGCCATCTCTTTTTACTGGTTCCTAACTAATAATCACCAATACACACCATCCACAAGCATCTGTACCCTGCTACCTTTTCCCAATAAAGTGGAGGAAATATTACAGGACTTGGAGTGATTTAAAAGGGAACTGTGTTAATGCTATCGGGAGCCATTCATACCAACGTGCCCTGGCTTCAGAATATTCAGTTACTAGAATTGCTTTTCTGATGTGGCTTCCGGTGTGAACGAATGTAGCGTCAAACTTGTCGCGGGAAATAAAGAGCACGTGGTTTTACATGGCTATATTTTTTTACAGACCAATCTTTTTTGTGGTGTGTTTAATGTACCATTCTTGAATAGTATACAGTTTTATATATACACGTTTAACCAAATACAGATCTTAATCTGATGAATCCTAAAGCATTCCCTGTACTGCAGAATATTCTTATATATCCCTAGGGAGCATAGCTTGTTTGCAATGTGTTCTGTTGACCTTTGTGGCTCTCAGTGGGCAACTGCAGTTGTGGCCTTAACATTGTCATTCCCATTCTGTCTTGTTTTCTTTACAAACATACTTTCAACAATCTAAAAGCAACTTCAGCCTATAGTGCCTATAAAAGCAGGATACGCTTTCCTAAAAAGCTCTAGCAAGTGCTTGTTTAAAGTCACTGAGCATATGTCAACATAACAGCTGTACTTAGCACTACAAGGCACAAGTGTTTGTCAGCACCATCTTGACACACTGTCATCCATGCTCTGATGTCTCATATGACAGCACTGACTATTAGCTTTCTGTGATGGCTTTCCATGCAGTCCACCAACTGCAAAAGTAGCTTCAATTCAAAAGGCCTACTGTGTGTAAGTTTATAAATGCATATTTATAATAAAGTTTGTTCAAGCCGCACTCCTCCCTCAAATGCCTTTTGTTTATATAGACATGGGGTGCTCAATGCCAGTCCTCAGCCCCCTCCCCCCAACAGGTCAGGTTTTCAGGATATTCCTGCTACAGGGGTGGGGGGGGGGGTAAGCTTGAGGACTGGAGTTGAGCATCCCTAATATAGACAACCCCCCAGAGATGAACTACACCACTCCAAGCTCTAAAATACACCTGGTTGCCGACAAAAATGTGTTTGAAAGTGTCAGTAAATTGTTGCGCCTCACAGTTCTCAGCCACTGCAACGTCACAACTTCTCTTGGCTGCTGGAGTGAAGCTGACCCTCTGCAGCCATGTAGTTTCTCCTGGACAAAGTTCATGTCTGGGGTGGGGTGGGGTGGGGGTGGGGGTGGGGGTGGGGGGCTTACTAGCACTTGGAGGGATGTTGTTCATTCTGGGGAGACCCCTGGTACAGGTAACCAAAAATTAAAAAGTGGGTAAAATAAAGTGATAGATATGGATTACTGCTTTAAATAGAACATTGAAACAAATACCTCTTACTAAAAGTATGTGTCTGTTAGGTACTACTCCACGTCAGTGATAAACAAACAAATAAAGTGAATTGGTGCACGGAAGCAGGGTGAATCTCTATCACAAAAGGTGAATAGAGATATATACATATGGCCCCAGCACATAATGCTGCATGCTGGGGCCATATGTATATATCTCTAAATACCTCTTACTATTCCATAGCAATACCATTGCTACATATGTGATCAGAAGATGGCACTAAACCTTGGTACAAGTAAATGGATCTTAAGATATGCCACAGCTTAACACATAAGTAAATGTGGCGTTGTCCTTAAACAGAAAACAACCATTTGGCCTTGTTCTTAATACGTAGTTAAGTTAGTGACCATACAATGGATCCCTAATATAACCAGTATTTAATTACAAGTTCCCATAAGTAACAGGTGGAATTCCCTCAGATGGTGGCATCTGCTTATCCACTTACTTAAACTTGTTTGAGTGGGTATTGTAGCTCTGCTGCTGGCTGAGATTTCCTTGGATGGGATTGGCAGTTCTTCCTTTGGAAATTGACACCCCACTTAATGTTAGCAGCAGCTAAAGTTGCTGTTTCTCTGATCACAGCACAGTATTCGATCGTACAGTGCCAGTAATGCATGGATTTCATGTGGTACAATCCTGGAACTCCCCAAAATGTATTTTACCAGCTATTTTCTCAGTTGCTCTAGATCATGGGTGCTCAATGAATCTTCGATTGAGCCAACCTGTGCTGAATCTGGGATATCCTTAAAACCTGACTTGTTAAGGGGTCTTAAGGACCGGAGTTGAACACCCCAGTTCTAGAAAGTACAGTTTTTGTTGATATGGGAAATAAAAGAGGAAGGATGATGTGTAAATACATTCAAAGAGAGGGACAATAGAAATGGACAAGGCCATTACCCAGAGGAAAACAATGTCCCAGGACTGAAATTGGTATGGAGAGTTAAAAATAAAAAGGAGTAGAAAAGGTAAAGGAAACCAAAAATGTCAGACAAAGAAACATATATAAAATGCAGATAGTCAGTGGTAGTAGGTACATGTGAGTGGTGAAACACATTTCAGAAGCGGATCAGCGAGGCACTGACTCTGTAAACAATGTCTTTCTCTTTGAATCACGAGACCCTGGTTCAATTCCCGGTGTCGGCGCTTTGTGACCTTGGGCAAGTCACTTTATCTCCCTGAGCCAAAGACATAAAAAAACACAGGTTATAAGCTTGTACTGTATGTGTCTGTAAAAATTCCTATATACTGTAGTTATGAATTTTGAGTCCCATTGGGAGAAACAGCCTATGTGTTTTTTGTTGCCTACATGAATTAAAGTTCTTATTAATATATATTAAACATAATATGCATACAATGTATAACACAGCTATATGACCATGACATTGCCTGCAACATCATGCTCGTTGAGCTAAATATGATATCATGTATCATTTTAGCTGTAAGTTCCATAGAGAACAATTTTGCCAAAACAGACTGTTGCAAAGTAAATTACACACAAACTCATCGCTGCCAGTTGATCTTGATCCTACTGTACAAGTTGTTTTATTGAAATATAAGTCTACTTTTCCTGATAGTGCTAAAGACCCACACCACACAAATACTGTGTAACCTTCCTATGTAACATAATTACCAGTCTTTTGAAAAATGGCATTACCTTACAATCTGTTCTTTATTTCTCTTGAACAAATAAATGTTAGTTTATATGGGCATTACCAAAAACTAGGACTGAACATAAAAGATTATAACAAAACAAACTTCAATAAACACTATTGTTTGACTGTATAAACTGCATCAGCCAAATGGTCGCCAGTGTAAATAACACTCATTTTTCTTGGTGTCAAAACTGTGTAAATTTAGACTGATCTAAGTGTTGCTGCATGTGCTTAATTCCCCTTGGACTGGAGACCTCACGGACTGCTTCAGCCCAAGGTTTTAGGAAACATACCTCATCTGTTTTACATTTCCTGCAGTCATTACTGCGAGCTAACAGAGCGCAGGCCGGGCTGTCAGAAAGGCAGCAAGCAAGTGATGAAAATCCCACTGGAATTCGGACTTCCCCACAGCTTTTATTTGTCTGCAGGGCACCAGTGAGTTAATAGACCGCTTCTCAAATCACATTACATTTAACATTTGTTGGCATTCTTATGGCCTCAAGTCTTTTTTTCCCCCAGCAATATTGTTGCTTTGTACAGTATATGGAGTAGTGCAGGGGGAAATATGACTGTACTATTAGAAATAAATAAAAAAATAATCATAAGAACAACTGCGGAATACTCATTCTCATTATGGTACCTTTATAAACAATACCAAAATAAGGCGAATTATTTAGGAATATAAGGTGTTGCATCATACAAGTGAATCTGCAAATCGATAAAGTTATTTTTTTTTATTCGTGTTTATATAAAATATCCACTTGAATAATTCCTTCTGCTAGTTATTTTTTTTTTTTTTTACTTCTGCCATGTTTGTTAAAATAAGACTTACTCTACCTTAGAAATGTTTTGCTGTATGGCATGTGGCAGATAGCTTTTGTACTAATAATGAAATAGTCCTCCGTAATACTAGTGCACCTAGGAAAAGCAGTAAGAAGGACGCAGGCGGACGGGCAAAGTAAAGTCTTAGGCTGCGCTTATAGTGCCGGTGACGGCGACGTAGCTTCAAAACAATTGTATTGATGCCGTCGCGTGTGCTTATAGTGGATGCGACGGAGCTACGGCACAACGGCGCTACCAAAATCCTTGTAGTCACTAGAATTTGATTTTGCAGAGACGGTCTCCCCATGTGACTGCCTATAAGCCAATCACATAGCCCCTCTGCCTTCCCCCTTGCTGACGTCACTCCCCTTGTAGCCAGCAACGTCTCCTGATTACAACTTTCGCAATGGCACTATAAGCGCGGACTTAGACATTCCTGCCCTGCTCTTTCCCTCTTGGTTAGCTATTTAATTGTTTTTGATCTCCATTCCCTCCACTGTACTGTGCTATATGTTCCTATGACACTAAGGGGAGAACCATCTCTCCCTGTTCAAACATGAAACAGAGATATCTTTCACTATGTAAGACTGGTCTCCATTAGAGAATCCGACTTGCAGTGATGCCTTCCAACAAGGCTTCTTTCCTACGAGTGATATAACATAGCTTTCCATTAAAGAGATTAAAGTCCTATTAAATAAAGTGAAAAGCAGAGATCAGCAAGTTCAGAAAGTTAAAATCAAAGCACCCACCCCCAAAAACTCTTACTTATTATCATTTATTTGTAAAGCGCCAATATATTCAGCAGCGTGGTACAGTGGAGGTACAGAATGACATCAATTACATAAACAGAATGATACAAGTGAGGACAGAGAAAACACAGGGCATAGAGCCCACTAATATTGTGTGCAAAAATGTGTATTGTGAGTATTATACGTATCCAGTGATAATAACTGATATGAAGTATATATAAAGTATATATAAAAATAGTGCTTCCGAATCAATGTCAGTAAAGCATAACGGAGACGCAAGGTGAAGGAGACAGTGCCAATCCAGTTAAAGGGTCTCCAACATTACCAGCAATGTCTACAATCCTATGCGTTTCATAACTCACGCGGTCACTTCATCAGGGATATGTTATGAAACGCGTAGGATTTTGGACATTGCTGGTGATTCTGGAGACCCTTTTTCTAGACTTGCACTGTCTCCTTCACCTCGCGTCTCCATTATTCTTTACTGACATTGATTCGGAAGCGCTGACGTCATCTGAGACGTCACTGGAGGTGCGCCGATTCCTTGGAGGTTCCCTCTGTTCGGGTGGAAAGCCCCTGTACTCAGCGAGTGAGTACTCAGATGCCTGGAGCCAGAAAAACTTGAGAGAAGCTCCGCGGGTGGACTAACATTACGGAGTGACATCTGCATAACTAGAGAGGACGGCTCCCCCAGATGAGACGGACTCCCCGGTCTTCTACAGATCACCTGATGCAATTGGATCGTGGAGTGGCTAACCCTGGTATCATCGTGGATATTAGGGTTTTAACCATTGCTTAAAAGATTTGTGTTGCTGTACGTGCATCTTTTATCTTTACATATGCATTTTACTTTTACATAGTACACATGAGAGGTCTGCACTTGTTTCTATTTTCTCTAAGTATGGACAGACAAGCGCAAACAGATACAGAAGGTAATGAGGGCCCTGATATGGGGAGCTTACACTCTAGAATGTGAGTCATAACCTTGTTCAGCTCAGGTACAGGTAGGAACACTGTGAAAATAATTCTTCTTGCTGCGTTCCGTCCATGTGAAGAGACACTAGGTGGAAATTGGGGTTGAAGGAGCCCAAAAAGTGAAGAATTAGAGGAGGAGAAAAAGAGAGAGCTTAAAGAAATTAGAGAGAGTAGAAAGTCTAATAAGTAATTAATAAACAAAAGTAAATAAAAATAATAATAATAATGACAAAAATTATACTTGACCCAACAATTAACCACAGTATTTATTATTATTAATAAACCCCATTTCCTATTATTATTTTGTTGAATAGATTTTAAATTACATAAATTCTGTGAAGCACAGAAACAGTTCCATGCTACATGATTTTATAATTACAAAAAAAAAAAAAAAAATCTCATTCACATTTTTCCCTATTACAAAACCAAAAGCAATGCCTTATAGGCAAAACCACAAACGTTTAATTAGAAAAACTAACACACCGGGGCTGTGGCATCTTTTCTATTGAAAACGGCTATATCTTACTGTTAGCAATAAAGTAATTTCTAATCAAGGGGTGGCCAACTCCAGTCATCAAGGGCGACCAATAGGCCAGGTTTTAAGGATATTGACTGAGCCACCTGTGCTAAAGTAGGGCTATCCTTAAAACCTGACCTGTGGGTGGCCCTTGAGGACTGGATTTGCCCACCCCTACCATAGAGTATGTTATCCTGAATTCCACTTCATTGAATGGAAGGCTAAACTTGGAAGTAGAGTAGAATTCTGCTTGCAACAAGGCACCCAAATTTGATATTTTATTTGAGGCAAACAAAGCTCATTATTCTCAACAGAAGTCTGATCCGGTCCTTTGTTCATGTTGCCTTTACCAAACATTTTGGTGCTTTTTCTTTTCTGGGGCCTTACCCTAAGAGTTAGAAAGCGCCAACGTGGTACCTTTTCCAGTTCAGTTGCTAATTGTTGCCATAAGGGTATCGGCAACAATAGGTAGTGACTTTTACCATTGCATGTAATTCACTGCAGACCGATCTATATTAAAGAGGTCAAATTTCATGTAATATTGCTGTTTCATTCAGATTTACTGCGGTATGGTTGCTGCTTATAAGTCTGGCACACTCACTACCTTGTCCGACAGTACATTAAGATGCTCTATGATTCAAATAAACTCAACTGTGTTCAGTCTGTCACACAATATTCAAACTTTTATGACATGTACCAGTTCTATAAATGCTGTTCTGCTTTATTCTCAGCTCACCTATGCAACAAGTCATCTAAAAGCAATCTACACTGAACAGGTGTTTCTGTATTTTTTATTTTATGGGCCTGAAGGCAGAGACAGATTTAAGATGTAAGCTATATTTTTGATTTATGTTTGAACACATTTTGGTGAAGGCAGGATCTTGGCTTATTATTTTTTAAATAATACAGATGGCATGTTCAGGAGTTTTGCTTCGTACCGCAAAATGTGTTTTCAATATCGGTACAATAGAAAGTGAAATCATATGTATTGTTGCATGTGGAGGAAATTGCTAATATTCTCTCCACTGTATTTCTAAAGAATGAGACTTTTTAAAAGACCTACAGTATTTGTAACAGGCTTGGAGAAAACATGTAATAACCATAAACCTCTCTGTTCGCAACTTTAGTGCCAAGGCGTGATGTCAAATATTTCGAGAGAATATTCTTGCCCCCGCGGCACTCAGGAAAAAGAATAAAGAACAAATAAACGTTAAGGGCAAGATCCACAATGCTCTGCTGTCAGGTATCATAATGTCACTGCGCAGGTCCAGCCTGAGGGCAGGGCGGCCGCCTTGGGCCCCACGCTTTCGGGGACCCCACGCTTCCTCCTCTTGATGCCGAGATTCAACTTTCACGTGGGGGTGGGGGGGAGAGCTGGAGGAGCTCCACCATCCCCGGTTGTAAGTTGGATCCCGGCACCAACAGGAGTAAGGAGAGGAGGAAGCGCAGGGCCCCCAGATCGTCAGAGAGGTAGGTGTGTGGGGAGGGTTGTGGTGTGTGTGTGGTCGCTCTTACTTCACATGATGGCGCAACATCAGGACGCTGCAACGCTGAGGGCTGCTGGTCTAGGTAAGTCCACCCCCCTTTTTCTTTGTTTTTTATAACAGGGGGTCTCCGCTGCCAGTGTCATGCCTTTGGCCCTGCAAAGCCTAAGGCCGTCCCTAACCTAATACAGTAATGAGGTTATTTTCACTACATGGCTACAGAGCTAATTATATGCAAAAAAACGTGGGCGTTGTTTATTTCATTAGCATGGCTTAATGTCATATAAAGTCAGCACAACATGGAATTAAGATTGTCTTACATAAAAATGGCATTACTACCACCCGTCATGGAATTTTGCGTTTGGGAGGAGAGGAAAGATGAGTTTTAATAGTTCAAAATGACACTGTATATACGTCCCCAAACACACCTTGGTACGATACGTAGAGAAATTCCTGTGAACGAACCTGGACACACAAGAGACAACTAGAAATAGGCTAATTTGGAGATGCAACGTATATTAAAATGTTGAAATTAGCATATTTCCCAGGTGTAACCCCTCTTTCCCGAAGAGTGTCACATCAGATCTCCTTATAGTGTACGCTCAGTCTCTCAGGCCATAAAGATGGTGCTGGGCTGGTGCAGGCTCAGTGACAGTAGGTTTGGTAAAAGGGCGCCAGGAACTTTTATAAACAAAAAGTGTGTTTATTGAACACAGTCCAAAACTCACGTTAAGACAGACACAGGAAGATAGCAATACAAAATGCATGGCAAAATAGAAGCTTTGGAGAATCATCCTCTAGTATAGGGGTTTTCAACCTGACTGGGAGTTGGAGCCAGAATTTACCTGTCTCATTGTCAAAGTGTCACAATAAGAAAACAAAAAGCAAATGAATACATAAATCATATATGTGTGTGCGTGTTCTTACCTTCTCCTGCCGCAGCCATGGCAATGTGACATCACACGGCGCAGAAACGCTGCCGGAGGAGGGCTACTTGTCAAGGTAAGTCCCCCCCTTTTTTTTTTACAGGGTGGGCTCTGCTGTAAGGAGAAGATTACAGGCATATTAGGTTATGAGGCTGCATAGGTCCCATTTTAATGCTCCCTGGAAGGCCAATTAGAGCCAAGAGTTTGTGATCTTGAGGCAGGAAGGTTTAAGTCCTAAAGTTTAATAACATGGTTGCAAAATGTAGTCGAGGATCTTAAATTAGGTAAGGTTATAAAAGGCATTATGCTTCTTTTAATGAGGTAATCTGCAGTCCGCTCCGTATGTGGTGTTGTAAACAGGTTTTCCTACAAACAGGCTGAACGAACAGAATAATTAAGCAGGGAAATGCCATTAAGACTCCAGATACAGTGTCACGTCCTTGGACATGTATACATTACTAGCAGCATGGCTAAGATACATCGTACTGCAGACATATAGTAATCCTTAAATATGTGCATACTTGTTCATAGTATATTATCTCTATCCTTTATACAAACATAAAAGCAACTCTATATATTTCGTGCTACGCACAATCCCGACTCTTGGGTTCCACTCAAGTACAGTATGTCTTCTCTCTATCCTCTTTTATCCTACTGTCTCTGTACGTTCTTCATACCTACCAATTAAATTGTAAGCTCTCCGGAGCAGGGTCTCCTTTTCCTAAATGTTACTTTTACGTCTGAAGCACTTCTCCCCATGATTTGTTCTTTGTATTATTGGCTAGTTATATGATTGTCAAGTGTATTACTGCTGCGAAGCACTATGTACATTAATAGCACTATAGAAATAAAGACATGCATACATACACTATAGCCTCTATTAAAGAGGGTAATCTAGGCGGAAAGTAGGTCTTATGCACCTCCATCACGTCCAGTACGATATTAGAAGCTACAGTCATTTAATTTATGGTGGCGCCGGCGTGCAGAGTACCTACTCCCCGGTGGAGTAGTAGGAGGAGGACAGAGAGCTGGCGTGCCCTTTTAATGTGGAAGTGTCTGCTCCACTGCAGAGACATTGGTGCAGATACGCCGGGGCCAGGGTTGAGACTCTAGTTGGGCCTCCAGTAGCTTTGTCTTCTGTTTATATTCAGTCCTACCTCTAGCTAGTAGAATTGATTGTTCTGAATGCAGAACAGCTGGAAATAATAATGCAAAAGGTCATTAACATAGAAGGGTTTAGTTAGCATAGGTATAGAACAGTTGGAGCTATACTGAACTGTTCCTGCAGATTTCCGAGAAGCTTGCAGGGGTCACATAGCAAAGTTTATCATAGTTTAACATCCAGTTAGGATTGGAGTGTGAAGCTGACTCATGTAGCTGGAGATTACAACGCTATGGTCAGAACAAAATGCTTGTAAAACATGAAGCAGTGAAGGGAACCTGTCTGTATTGGTTGCAAGGCTTCAGGCATCTGCTAATTTGCCGTTACCTTTTTAAATCTTTAAATTGGAAGCCAATATGTAATGTTTGGTTGCGGCTGGGAGTACATTTGTAATGAACCCTAGTGTGTATTGCCTTTATCTGGGAAACTATAGACCAGGCCTGCACAACACGCGGCCCATCTGCACTCACTGTGCGGCCCGCGGTGGCTTTCCGCTCTCCTCCTCCCTCCCAAGTCCTCTCTACCCCTCCGTCTCCCTCCCGAGTCCGCACTCCCACTCCCCCAAGAGTCCGCTCCCCCACGAGCCCGCTCCCCCAGGAGCCCGCTCTCCCCCTCCCCCACGAGCCAGGGCAGCAGCGCGCTCTAGCATTGAGGCACTTCCGTGCCTGCTGCTTGCTAGAGCGCGTGCGTGAAGTCCTGCCTGCTCTGCCGCCTCCTCTGCAGCAAACCGAGGTAGGGGGGGGGGGTTTAGCAGCCCCTGACGAAGCCCGCTGGGAGAAACGCGTAGGGCCAGCTTGGATTAGCAGCAGTGAAGGAGAGACGCCGAGGAGCCTGTTTGAATGAACGAGGAGTTCCGGCATTTGATTCCCTGCATAGACAGACTGTAATATCGCGAGAGCCGGGCCGCGTCACATGCAGCGTCACACGCCACGCTCGATCACGTGGTACGGAAGTGGCAGAGACTGCAGAGAGGACTGGGAACCGGCTAATCTACACGAGTGTGAGAGACTCGCTAAACACTCTCTACTGCCTGTTATTGTCTCACAGAATGTGAGTTGATTAACTAATTTTAATAGTCCTTTTAGATTAAAAAAGGTTTTACACTATCTTGTTCCCTTCCATTATTTCCTCCCCCCCACCCCCTCCCTCCTTCTCCCACCCCCCCCCCCTCTTGTGAGATTCTCCCATAGTGCGACTTGAGTGCCTGAGACGAGGAGCATCTGAAGTATCTGCAGCTGATTACCTGTAAAGAAAAACTTCGGATGATCCAGCAGTTTGCAGACAAGCAGCTTACAGCTACGTTTGTGAGTCCCTGAGAGGACTACAGGCTCTTACTTATCCGATCAGTGTAAGCATATATCTTACCATCCTAATATTTATGCATATATAGATATACTGCCCTATGATCCCCCCTTTTTGTGTTTTCTCTCTTCCTTGTCCCAATTGCGCTTAGGTCACTCTTCTACAGATCTCCAAGGCGGCGATTGTGGAGCCACAGACCTAAACTAGCTGCAGTGTGTAGGGTTAGAGGTGAACCAGGGTATGTACCCCATTCTTAACATTGGCTTTATATAGTGGTGTGTATATTTTCCCCCACAGGAACAAACGGTCTAGATTTGCGCTGTGTGTTTCTTCTACATATATATATATAATCATGACATACTCAGTTTAACAGCATGTACTTCCTTGTTTTTGTTACAATGAATGTTAAGCCTAAATAAAAAAGCTCCTGACCTGAGTTACAAAAAGCCAATTTGTTTAATAAACTCCTGTAGGTTCGCCAACATTTCCAAGTCTCCTGCAGAGTCTCTGGGTTTTGGCCTCCAGGCGTGAGTTAAGCATTTTTAATTTCCAACTTTCAACTAGATTACTCACAGTAAGTAACCAAGTAACAATAAAACAAGCAAACAAAGAAACAAAAAATAAGGTGAATGACCCACTGGTTAAAATAACATTTATAGGAACAAAAATATCAGTAATTATTTTTATGGCATTTTTCATTAAATTGGAAATATAATTTCTTAGGAATTTCAGAATGATATTGATCTACAGTGTTTAGCATAAAAATAAGACTTATAACACTGTAAACTGTATTTTTTTGTACTTCTTCGTGCCTGAGTTTTATAGATACAACATTTAATTTTTGGTCCACAGAGATAAAAAGGAAACAGGAAGAATCAACTTGAGTTAGCCATATACCAGGAAACCAAAATACACGTTAAATGCAGTTGACCCTTCGACACAGAACATTTTTACTTGTACGAGTTCCCTGCTGAAGAAAGTCAAACTGTTTGGATTTCAATGGTAATTTAGTTAGAACAATATGAATTTCAGCATGAAGAATTCAACTTTACCTCATTGTATTCCGTTTCTGAACTTGAACTAAGAAAAATAAGCAAACGTACTCTCCCAAGAAATCTCTCCATCTTTGCATTCAAGGTTACAAGCATTTCTGACCCTTTTCTGTTGGCATAGCAATATTTCCAGCGGGGTCTGCTTAGAAGCTACTAGTAATACTGGGTCAGGGTCATTTTCATTAATACCCATTCCTTTCCATAATTTACATTGTTTGTTGACTTTGAGAATACAAAACATATATTAGTGAAAACTCCACGGTACTTTCGATGGCAGAAAGAATATTCACAATAATGCAGTATAATTATGTTATTTGAAAGTCTAGTCCTTCTGTTATTGCTGAAAAGTTAAAACGAGTTGAATCCTGTTTGAATTATTATTATTGTCATTGATTTGTAAAATGCCAACATATTCTCAGTGCGGTACAACATTAAAAATCCCTATTTTATATCATAACTGTAAAAATGAAAGTGTACTTATAGCGCTTCTAAGGGCGCGTTTATAGTGCCGGCACCGGCGATGCGACCGATGACGTCACCCGTCGCCGCCGCCACTGGCGAAAGTTGAACTTTAGTTTTAAGTGCCGTCGCTGGCGACAAGACCAGTGACGTCACCAAGGAGGAGGGCAGCAATCTGTGCTTGGTTTAGAGACAGTCACATGTGGCGACTGGCTCTAAAAAAATCACATTTCACTGGCTTCCAAATTTTTGGTCGCTCCGTCATCGTCGCGCTTACTATAAGCGCATGCGACGGATTCAATCGATTTGTTTTGGGCACTATAAGCGCCGCCTAATGGTTTTGTTTTTAAGCTGTTACTGAATGGAAAGACAGAGAAATACATAAATGTTAAAAGACGAACGAAAAGCAGGAAGGCAGATAAACTTGGGCTCCTTCTCACATGAGATCTCATCTAGCAGATCAGTTGAACACTCATTCAGGAAGGTGTTCCTCTGCCAGATAGATGCTTTCCAATTTCAAGCCTTTTGGGAGTCTAAAAGAATTAGCAGTTCACTGTTATTTTGCATCATTGGCAGCAAAGAGTTGTTTTTAGTCAGGACTCAGGAGGAATAGCATGGATCCAAATCTTTCTTCCTCTGTTGATTTTAAACACTGTTCTCCTGTTTCATAAGTTACAGCCTCAGTACAGAATTTCGTGGAAACCATTGAAAATGCATAATCTTAACATTGTGGCCCATGTTAACTGAGCAGTGCTACACCTTAAGACTCCTTCTACTGCTAGAAGACCCATGAATGGGTTGAAGGAGGTCTTCCTGTGCTGGATGGTGTTTTATGGAAAAGAACCACTTGGTAAATGTGGGCCTACATGTTAACCTACTCCACTTGAGAATGGCAATGCTATGACATTAATCAATGCTACATATATTCAATGGTTTTAAGGTAGTCAGAATCATTATAAACTCTAAGGCAGGGGTGCACATACTGGGGGGCACGGCAGTTGCAGAGGCCCTGCGCTCTTCCCCTAGGCATTTTAATTTAATATCGGTGGATCGCGTGAGGCCTCTGCAACTTCCCTTATCTTGTCTTTGGCGATGCGGCGCCATAGCAACGCAGCATTAAATGACCCCACTGCGTCATTTGACGCCAAAGACAAGTTAAGGAGGCGGGCGCGAGCAGGGCGGGAGAGCAGGCAGACTGAAAAGTTTGCATACCCTTGCTACTTGGGGTCACATGCGGTCCCCAAACTCTGGCCAACCCAGCACCCTACTCTCCCTTTCTCCTCAGTGCAGAGGGAGCGGAGATGTTGCGGATATGTATCATAGTTTCCCCACACTCCCTCAGCTGCTTAACAACAGTGCACTGATAAATATTGAAATGTAGATAAGCGCTGTTTTGCGCTCTGGAGTACAGTATGTGTTCAATAGCCTGTCTGGCTATGTGTGGATCGGGGGGCGAGACATATAGAGTCCATCGGAAGGAGTATGTGTCCTGGAAGCTGTAGCACTGCGGCTATGTTCTGTGAAAGGACTACAGCGGGAGCCTGCCTGTGTAAGCAGTATTGTGGGACAAATAGTGGAGAGGAGGAGGCAGATGAAATCGTCTTACCTCCAATATGTAACCTCGTGTCCACCTGGAGTCCTGCTGCTGGCAGTCTTGGTCCACGCCAACCTCCGTGGTCTGAGAGGATCTTCCCCCTCCCCCCTCCTCCTGGTGCCGCCGTTCATAGGAGAGACGACAGTAGAAAGATGCAGAAAAAACTGGGCACTCACTGAAAATCCACGGTTTAAAAAAAATTAAGAAAAAATAGGTAGCCAGGTACACCGGAAGTCCTGGAGAAAGCGCAACACTTGCGTGAAACGCGCGGGAAGATTGTTCCTTTTGGTACACCAAATCTATGTTCTAGTAAAGCCCCTTTTTTTAAGTTCCTGTGTACCTGGCTACCTATTATTATTTTTTTTTTTTTTTTAAACCGTGGATTTTCAGTGAGTGACCCGTTTTTCCTGCATCTTTCCACTGATAAATATTGAACTGCCCTCCTGTGCTAATCACAAGTTCCCTGTGTATTAAGAGAAGCAGGGCAGTATTCACTGTGCACTATATATATATATATACAGTGTTCGACAAACCTATACATTTGCACGCCCCGGGCGAGTGGATTTAACATCGTGGCGAGCTCCTATTGGCCCAAGGAGCACACGTGTGGTACTAGGTGGCGAGTAGATTTTTTTGTTCGGCGAGTAGATATTTTGGTGATTTGTCGACCACTGTGTATATATATATATATATATATATATATATATATCAAAAATTAGCGCCAAGAGATAAATGATAAATAATAATAAATCATAAATGGATGTATAAGTAATACAAATAGAAAAAAATAAAGCAATCAAATATGAATTAAATAGTTGATACTAATCCACTCCTATATGGAAGTCCAGTCCAATGTTAACGCTTGAATGGGTGTGGGGCAGCTTTCAGAGGAAGAACCAATTCCATAGAAATCTAAAACAAAAAAAGAGAAAGCGCACCGCCCATAGCGTAAAAAGCGTATAAAATATTGAATAAAAGTGTTGAGGAGAGGGAAACGAGCTCACTCACAAACGAAAAAGAATAACAGGCATGTATATATATGTTATATATCACCATCACGGGATCAGCACGGCAAGGCCTCCTACAGCAGAAGATGTATCAAACGCTGTTAGCTATTAGTCCAATGCTTCAGACCTCATGGATGGTAATGCAACTGATGAATGCGGAAGTCCTTGGTAATCAGTCCCTCCAGACCAGATCGGCTCAAATCCGCACCAACTCTGGGGCTCTGTGCAGCAGGGCTGGAAGCTTGCCACTCCTTCCGTCCCCTGATGATGATGTAATGTCGGC
The DNA here is from genome assembly GCA_036426205.1 of Ascaphus truei. Lineage (NCBI taxonomy): Eukaryota > Metazoa > Chordata > Amphibia > Anura > Ascaphidae > Ascaphus > Ascaphus truei. Next base: position 15,761,324 of record CM071574.1, on the reverse strand, counting down.
GCTGCTGTCCTGATGCGTTTCGCCAGACACACTGACTTTTTTTTATTTATATATATATGTGGGTAATGTGCGGACCTTTCGAGGTCTCAATTATATCATGTTGCCTACTGTACCATTGCTCCAAGGCAGGGGTGTGCAACTCCAGTCCTTAAGGTCCACTCTCCGACTGAGCCACTGCTTGATCCACCTGTGCTGCAGCAGGGATAATCTGGAAATCTGAGCTGCTGGTGGTCCTTGAGGACTGGAGTTGCCCACCCCTGCTCTAAGGCCTGTTGGACACTTTCGAGTCTCATCACAACACCACGTATTAATTGTTGGATAGACTAAATATTCATCCCAACCAGCATTTCGTTTCACTTTGCAATCATTTATAACAGAATGTATCAATGTTTTTTATTATTATTTATATTAGCAGCGTGGTTGCAAAAACTACTTTTTTTTCCTGTAACAGATGCTCTTTAACTGGCAACAAAGCCTTCATGGTTAATTATCATGGCTTAATGTGATCCAATTTTAAAATGTGCTGGTCTTAATTACACTACAATAATTACATAAAATTGATATTAATTGTTGATTATAAACTGAATGAGGATTTAGTGATTAATGATGGAAATAAAAGTGCGCATTAAATTTAAATGAAGCACACCTGCAGTCTAATTTTTTATCCTCCTCAGTAAAGCTCTAAAAATGAGACACATACAGTAGCTTCCTGCTTTCCTTTCTTTTCTTAAATAGGGTTAAAGTAGGGGGTCTCCGAAGCGGAACCACATTAATTTCAGCTCCGGGGAGCCCCTTCTTCCCAAGATACTTTCCTTTGTATGGGGTGCTGGTAGCAGCTTCGGCTGGGCTGTGTGTAAGGAACATAATGGTGGCTTAAATGTCCCGCGGGCCAATAGGAAGCCATGATGTCATCCCTTGTGGCTTCCTATTTGCTGTGTGACCAGGACCTTTAGACCTCCGGAGGTAAGTGTCTCGGGGAGCAGGGGGGCTCCAGAGCCGATTCAGCTCCGGAGACCCCGTGCTTCCCACCTATTGAAAAAACAACAACATGTTCTGCTACAGAAATAGGGCACTCCGAGTTTTGAGTAAGTAAGTAATAAGTATAATCCTATTCATGTTTGAACAGTTTATTTTCAGGGGACCTTCATGAAAGGAACATACTCAGATTTAGCAATACAACAGGGAAGCATGGCTATATGTTTCCTACATCTGCCTAGAAAAGAAGTACTTAATACCAGTGGCATTTACACGTAGGTGCAAAGGGGCACAGTAGAAGAATTAAGTATGACAACAGTGAGTTCTGGGAACCTGTCCCGTATCCGGTGCTATGAAAACTTTCAGAGGTAAGTGGTATGCAATATATGAGTCTTTATAGCCACGGCAATCATATAAGACCAATCCTGAGTGCTGAATATCTAAAGAGTTGAGCCCATATATGTGTGGACAAAACAGACAACATCATGCAGGTAAGGAAAGAAGGGAAAGGAGGAGGCACTAGCAACCAGAGAGCCCGCGGTGAGGTGCATCCCCCGAAGACAACCCTAATGCAACTCCACACCAAACTACCCCCTGCTGTCTCACACTGGCCCCTCAGCGACTCATATGTGTTAAATGATGTGGCACTCTGGACTCATGGTATTGAACGTCTCATGTCCTCCTAGAGTCACTGATTTATTTCAGCAAAAAAACACACATCTCTGGCTAAAAAGTCCTCTGACGCGTTTCGAGGACTTTTTAGCCAGAGAATTGTGTTTTTTGTTGAAATAAATGGTTTTTTTTTTCAATCTCATAATTATGTCCAGCGCTTCCTTCACCTTTTCGTTGTGCACCGCCATTATTTCTTTACCTTTTTCGAAGAATTAAATATGTTTGGTGTTGGGGTGAAAGTATGTCAGTATGAAAGTATGTCAAATAGCCCACACCATATTATGTTAACATCTTGCTAACAAACAGTAGCCTCATTAGTTTTAAAACTGTTTAAAAACACAACCATTTTTTAAATTATTGAGATGGGTCGAAAATACAGAGAACACACACACACATATATACATATTGTGAAGATTGAGATAATGTGTGTGGCTATCATCACCTCCATTTTGGCCTAACCGTATGCTTGTATGTATGCCAATTTGTTTCATTCATGAATGAACTGTGAATGTTTGATTCTGCAGAGTATCGCTTCTGGATCTAACCCACCCTTGTGTAATTCCTACGAGTCATGTAATAAATTGAAATAGCATTCGTAAGCGATTTCTCCTGCATTAGATATTTCTGCTGACCGTTAGAATTTCTTATCTAACAGCTACATTGCATACAGGGCTGGACAGAGAACTCCCTTTGTCACAAGGTTAAGAGGCCCACATTATGGTAAATTATCGATAAGAATATAGCGTATGCAGCATATTTAGGTATCAACCAATATGTATTTTGCATGTCATCATATATCATTTATCTCTAAGCCAGCCCCCTAAGGGGTGTATTACTCATTTTGAAATGTATAAAATGTGATACTAAGCAATATGTTGCAGAGGCCTGAGTTCCTTGTTGGAAATTCTTTTCTCTCAATTGTGCCTTGGTACATAAACTCATGTGTTACTTTTTTGAACCTGACTCATTGATTTTATTTCTACTACGCTTTAACAATATATAACATATATATATAATACATACCAATATATATAATATATATATACTATAATATATAGTATATATATATATATATATATATATATATATTATATTATATATAAAAACATATACATACATACATATACATTAATATTCTATATATATTATATCTATATATAGTAATATATATATATATATAGACATTTATTAAGGTGAAGAGAATTTATTCTATATATATTTGTAATGTTTTGCTTCATACATGGCTTTTTGCCTTTAGTATTTCTATTTTCTTTAAACTAGACAAATTATGTTGCAACTCAGATATACTGTAGCAGTAAAATTAATAGTCAACATGCCAAAACTAGAAAAGATAGCTTATTGCAATGGAAAAGTAAGGTGATATAGAAAAAAAAATGCCAAATATCTGCTGATCCAATTACAGTTCTTTACGACTAAAGAAGGAGAGAAATCGCTTGGATAATGCTCAAATGACTGAAGTTGACCCTCATTTATGAAAATGGTTTATTTTTGTTGTAGCTTTTTCTAATATGCAAGAGTGGAAGCATATGTCGCTAGCATATGTGTTTACTAAAAAGTGGGAGACATTTTCTAAATGACAGTTTTCAAGATTGCATTCTTGGGTAATTCAACATTCCATCAACTTTAATGACAAAATGACATCTTAACGAAAACCTGAATCAGTTACACATTCCTCTTGTAAAATTTCTGTTTCTTCACGTTTCCAATAGTTCTTCTTGACATACACAGTACCATGTGTTTCATACAGGAAAAAAATCTGAATGCAACAGTATATACAGCTCAACCCCCTTATAACGCTGTGCATGGGGTCCAAGGAATCACATCGCGTTATAAGCAGATCGCGTTAGAAATAATGTACGCATTGTACAATAAAGTATTTAAGATACCAATAATCGTGTTGTAAATATTCATAAATACGAAAATTGGGAGCCACGCTTGCATCGCGTTATAAGCGGATTCGCGTTGTAACGGATCGCGTTATAACGGGGTTGAGCTATATGCTATTAATGGCCCACACCAGTGCTTAGAGATACTATGAACTATGTCAGGGGTGCGCAAACTTCCTGAGCTGCGCCACCCTGCCAGGCAGCCACAGAGTTTGCCCCCCCCTCTCTAAGGACTCGTTGTCAAATGATGCAGCGGGTCTTGTGATGTCACGTGACCCCCTGTTACAGGGTGAATGAACGTCATCAACCATATACCTGGCAAACCTATGTTTAGGCTTGCAGTGCAGCAGTGACGAGGTTAAATTTCAGTTGAGAAGGGCTGCTTAATTAGTCTGACACCAGCTGCATTATCAAGGTGTTTTAAAACCCCCAGGCTGTACACACATGCAGGCTAGCTGGTCAGGAGACAGGACTGAACTACTGAAGAGATTACTGCTATAAGGTCTGTTTTCAAAGTACCTGTATGATGAACTGTCTGTGTCCTGCATGCTGATGAGAAGCTGCCTTGTTTTCTATGCTGAAGAGAAACTATTTTGTTTTTGTGTGCTGTATGTTTTAAGGTTCAATAATTAAGCCTTTTCAAGAGAACCCGCGTGTGTGGTTGCATGTACCCTGCAACACCCCCGTCGCGTCATTTGACATGCGTTGCCATGGCGACGCATCACCGAAGAGCCGGCAGAGAGCAGGTATGGGAGTTACAGAGGCCTCACGCCTCCCCCGGGATTTAATTTAAATGCCTTGGGGAAGAGTGTGGGGCCTCTGTAACCACCCTGCCCCCCCCCTAGAAATTCTTGCACCCACCCTGTGGGGAGCGCCCCCCAGTTTGCGCACCCTGAACTATGTAGCAAGCACACTATCCAAAAAAGATTAAGATGAGTACGTAGACTTTCCATAAATAGTACAACTTCTGAAATACAGGTAGAGGTGCCTTTATGTACAGATATACAAAACTAGAGATGGGTGAATTTTTGGGGCGGTTGTGGACCCGCAGCGGATCAGACGGTTCCTTTGGTCTGCGGATTTCCACGGATCAATCTCAAAAAGGGAATTTTATGGATTTTTTTATTATTATTACCAATAAACTCCGCGGACTCCGCCACCCATGGATGGATTTGTAGAATGAAATCCACGGATTCAGCCATCCCTTGGCGGATCTTTAAGAATCCATGGATTGGATTCTACAAATCCATCAACGGATTGTATCCAATGGCGGATTTTGATAAATCCGCGCGGATTAAAACCGTCCAAATCCGTCTGCGGATTTTACGTCGCGAAGCGGATTTCGGGGGGGAATGAGAGAAAATTCGGGAAACAGATTTGGGCGGATTCGCCCATCTCTATGCAGGACGGTAGCAAAGAAATGACTTCAGCTAGCTGAAAAGAAACAAATTCTTAATAAGGCTCAAATTTGCGTGTATTGCATTTTGTAATCTAAAATTATTTCCCTGGTTCACCTCTGCTTCCCTTTTAGGCCCAGATGCACTAAGCACCATTAGGCTTTTCAACCGAATGTTGACCTAAATTAACGTTAGTCTAATTTTAACGCAAATCCAATAAAGAGAATAACATTAACCTGACATTAACCTGACATTAACTCAGTGATATTTATTGACATAACGTGTGGTTACATTTTTCACATGCTATTGCTGATAATACGCAAATCCACAATATGTTATTTTACTAGTTTCGAGTTACTTATATACCTCCACAAACACATATCTGGGAGCAAAAAAGAACACGCTGGAGATACCTGGGATATATGCTAATTTGGATATGCAAAGTATATTCAAATTCGCATATTTCCCAGGTATCTCTCATATTTCACGGTCTGGATGGGAGTAACGCCACCTTCGGGAGCTAATGCAGGGCAATGCTAATTTAAACTGCAGTTAAGCCTATGCAAAGAAGTAAGAAAATGGCAACATATGCCTTCAAATCAGGGAATATTAGTCTGTTACTCATTTAGGTAACTTGAAAGATGTTCCCCTGATTTAATGAAGCTTCGTACGGCTTGATTCTTCTTCCAATCAGTTGCCCTATAAATTGCCTTCCCCAGTAAACTGTTACAAATATAATTGTGTTTACATTAACTCAGTTGGAAATGTAAAGTTAATTTATGAAACCTAGCTATAAACACAAGCTTTCCATAAAACATGGATAGTGTAGTTATTCTTACAGTATGAGGTATGGTATAAATTCAATGAGTCAAAAAACAGTGCGCAGGAAACAGTACGTAAGAAATCTATGCAGTTAGATTTGTCCATTACTAGTAGGGGGTTATTTTTAAATAAGATTGACTATGTCAATTTAAACTCAACTGAGCTGTATAGTTACACTAACATAATCAGACGTTGAGTTCCTGTTAAAATGTACTGTCATGTTATATGTCAGGTGAGAACTAGAACAGATGTCCCGGGCAAGGTGGAGGAGGGGCTGAGCATGGAAGTTAAGGCTATCGTCCTCTTCCAGGCTCCCTGATAGTCGCAGCTCCCCCCCCCCCCTGCATTGGTTACGTCTGGGCCTGGCAGATAGGGAGGAAGGAGCGTGTGACGTTACTGGGTTTGGGACTCAATAATTGAGCGGCACATGAGGAACAGTAGCCAGTGCCCCTACTCAAGGCCCCAGAGACCCACACTCCCTTGAGGCCCCCCATAGCCCTCCTCTCTGCTACCACCCTAACATCCCTAGAGTCTTCTGCTTCTGTACCTTTTATACCTCCAGCGTCCTGCTCATTTATGGCCCCTCAAAACCACTTGTGGCCCTCCGACCAGTCTCAAGCAATCACCCTCACCCCTTACTCCCACTCCACAAGCAATCACCCCTCTCTCTCCCCACATTCCTCAAGCATTCGCCCCTGCTCTTCGATCACAAGGTCCTACCCCACCATCCCCCCCTCCCCCTTGACGCTCAGCAACCTGGGGTCCAGGCCAGGATGTTAATCCTAGGCCCTGGGTCTGCTGTATGTCGTGACAGCACACTTAACCCTTTGAGTGCCCTAGGATGTAGCTACTACGTCATGTGATCTGCCCCCCTAGGTGCCCCATGACATAGTAGCTTCATCCAAGAAAAAATGTTTGTTCTCTTAGGGGAGATCGCGTCCTCTGCTCCTATGGAGCTCGAGTTCAGGACACAATCTGCATTGATGGCGGATGGAAGGGAAATGACTTCTTCCCTTCTGCTCCATCATCAGTTACTAAGCGATCACGGGATCGTGAGTGCCGGAGGGGCCGTGGTGCTATGGACTTTTCCGTGTGCCTTCCTGTACTCAAAGGGTTAAAAATAAAAGCTCTATAATAATCTCTAGGCCCACATACCTACCCTTCTCTTTTAAACATGTACTATCAAAGTTGTCTGTATAATGTGAAACCTTTCATAATTTCTGAAATGTTCTTTATAACTGAAATTACCCTTTACTTGAGCACACCACATATATAATTGGGTTGCAAACCTCAGTGGTGCCAGCGTCAGCTACATCATGTAAAAAGTAGGATCTTGTAAGGAAACTTCCTTTCTTGATACCATCTGCTATCATATATAATAAATAAGGACATGCTTGTACCTTTTTACATATTAATGTTGCCCTCCATAACAATTCACCCAAAGGCTGGGTCAGCTTTCAAGCCCGTATAATGGAGAGCACATACACAAAGTCAAGTCACTTTCAGAAAATTCTTTTTTTCTATTTCCTCACTTTCAGCCATCTCTGTTTTTGAAACTTCCCCCCAGCCCCAATCACTCTCAACCCTCTCCTCTTCCTCTCTCGTCTCATCCCCTTCACACTCCTCCTCACACACCGCCTCCCACTGCTCCTCAATCACCTCCTCTCTCACCCCTCCCTTATCCGCTTCCTCTCTCACCCCCCTCCTCTTCCTCTCTCAGCCGCTCCTTCTCCTCAGCTGGCCACTGTAGCAGCAACAGACACCAGAAGTCAATGAAGACTTCCGGGTTGGACCGCTGGGGTGTGCTCCTCCCTGTCCGTCCTCCTGTGCTGCCCTGCTCTGCTCCCGTGGTCCTCAGTCCTCTTCTCCTGCAATCACCTGACGTCCTCCTCCTCTGCTGCCCTGCTCCGCTCCTGTCGTCGACTCCTACTGCCACTGCCCGCCGTCCTCCTCCTCCTCCTCTGTCCTCTTCTCCCGCTGCTGCCCAGCATCCTTCTCCTCCTTTGCTGCCGCCGCCGCCCCCTAAAATGTGCCGCGCTTAGTGACCGCCTAAGATGTCTAGTGGTTGCACCTGCCCTGCTAAAGGATAAAGTAATGCAATAATTAATAGACACATGAAGTAATGTAATAATTATGTGTCCCTATTAAAAAAATGCCTTAAATATGAAATATATTGCTATGAAGTGATCTACATACTTCCGATCGGTACCTTTTTATGTACTGTACCCATTAAATGCAGATGTGCATACAGGAATACCCCGCATTAACGTACGCAATGGGACCGGAGCATGTATGTAAAGCGAAAATGTACTTAAAGTGAAGCACTACCTTTTCCCACTTATCGATGCATGTACTGTACTGCAATCGTTATATACGTGCATAACTGATGTAAATAACGCATTTGTTACAGGCTCTATAGTCTCCCCGCTTGCGCACAGCTTTGGTACAGGTAGGGAGCCGGTATTGCTGTTCAGGACGTGATGACAGGCGCATGCGTGAGCTGCCGTTTGCCTATTGGGCGATATGTACTTACTCGCGAGTGTACTTAAAGTGAGTGTACTTAAAGCGGGGTATGCCTGTATTTGACTTTTTTCTGCCTGCGTGTCAGAGCTGTGGAGTGCTCCACTGCCTGTTTTAGGACATAGGGAAATTACACTACTTTTATGTACAGTATATACAAATAAATCAAACAAAAGACAATGTCTTTAGTTTTATACTGTACATGAGTTCAAATCCTAGTAGCACTCTGTTGCAGGGTACATGCAACCACACACGCGGGTTCTCTTGATAAGGCTTATTTATTGACCCTTAAAAAAATACAGCACACAAAAACAAAACAGCTTCTTTTCAGCATACAGGACACAGACAGTTCACCAAACACGTACTTTGAAAACAGACCTTATAGCAATAATCTTATTTCAGCATTTCAGTCCTATCTCTTGACCAGCTAGCCTGCATGTGTGTACAGCCTGGGGTTTTAAAACACCTTGATTATGCAGCTGGGACCACTCTAATTGTCAGGAGCTTCCCAGCTGAAAATTAACCTCATCACTGCTGTACTGCATACCTACACATACGTCTGCCAGGCATATAGCTGGTGACGTTCATTCACCCTGTCACACACTCGTTTTGACACAAATATATATGAGATGTTGGTTTGTGTTCTGAGCATGCAGTGACTGTGTGTAATTACAAATAAATCAATAAACACACAGGCTTTATTGGTAAACTGCTCTGTGCATTAAATAAATGGCATGTTTTACAGTGTCTTTATAGGAGTAGTAAGCTCCTGTATCTCACATGGGGCACATTTATCAAGTGCTGTTACGGGTAATTGCACCAGGTCCAGCAATAACTTCCATTGAACTAAGCTTCCAGGTAAAATGTACAGTACATATTTTCATGTGCTAATGTTGGAGGGTCTGCTTCTAATCCAGTGTTTTTCAACCAGGGTTCCTAGAAACCCTTCGGTTCCCCGGGAATGTCTAAAGGGTTCCCTGACATTTTAAAATGGTATCAAATACAGAAGAATGTACAATGCATCTGATCAGAGTTGCTATTAGAAATGGTTTGGGGTTCCTCAGAATGTCAGTTGGGGTTCCTTAACCAAAAAAAGGTTGGAAACCACTGTTCTAGTCTATAAAAACGGAAAGTATCATTTTTTACATCTCACAACATCTCACAACAATATATACTATATAACAGTAAAGGTACTGACATTTGCAACACACTAATCTGCAATATTAGAATTGTGTTGACTTCTCAGTCTAATGCTTACATTGTATACCTTGTGTTGGTTTGAATTTGAAGTTGTTGTTGCTGATATTGATTTCATGCAGTGGCTGTTAAATTGGAGCTGCTAGAAGTCTCTTCCATTAGCAATCAAGGGTTTGAATGCATAACCTAGCAACTACACCAGGGATATAGAGCCTTCTTTGCTAGATTGAGTTATATCTTCAATAAGCAACTGGAGAGGTATCGGGGAGAGAATTACTGCCCATAGTAAATGGAGAGTCTAGATTGGATATGGTCGCATGATATTTCACTGACTATTATCTACATTCTAAAATGTGTCCAATCAACTGAACATTTTCAGGGGCTCAGGTGAGATTATTTTCTTTTGTATGGTTTTACTGACAAAAATATATAGATATTTTACGATGAGCTTCAGTGGATGCTGGACAATATAAAACTGCTACATTAAATAAAGAGTATGTTATATTTTGTTATTTTATTTATCCATTGATTTTTTTATTTTACATATTACATGTAGGTTTGGATTAATTATATGTGTCAAATTTACAAAATATTTCAAACTGATGGAAAATGATTATCCTTCATTCAGTACATTGAAGCAGGAAAGTGCCCACATGACATGTAAATGTACAAAAGTGCATATGGTCATGTAGAGAAGATACACAAAGGACTAAAAGGGTATATATAAATAATGTATGGAATTTCTAAACATTGAAACAATTATCAAGGATTCTGCATTTTAGTAAACCAACTAGCAGAATCAGAGTACTGTAGCTAGTGGAAATGTGGCAGAAATTACTTGTGCCTTTTAGTAACCTGTCAATATCCTTGAGTCAACAAATTATACATTCAAAGGCTACTTTTGGACCATCTGGTGGCACATCAAAAGGCTTTTATTCAATGGGGCAAAACATGTCAACCAACAGTCCACATTCAGTAGTATGTGTGGTCTTCTCAGGCTCTCTTGCTGTTTTACTGCCCATTTATTACTTTATAAAATGTATCCATTGGTCATTGGCAAGGGAGTTTGAAAGGATGAATTGACACACAGGACTCAAATCAACCTTGCTGACCAAACGTTTTTAAAGCCTAGACAGGACACACACTCTTATCTATGGAGTGTGGAACATTACATTTTCCCCACAAAGAGTCAGATTATTGATATTCTGAATTTAGCAAGAAATATTTTTTGTAATTGTTTAATATAAGGTTTGAGATATAGACAAAGAATCCAGCCAAGTGTAAGGTTGCCAGATGTCCCGTATATACGATATTGTCCCTTATTTCCTTGACTTGTCCTGTCGGGACGCATAATTGCCCCGTATTTTAGTGTGAAATGCCTGAACGGACAATTACTGCAATTAAATCAGTCAAAAAAAGTAATAGATTTCTGCTTGAGTGTAACAGTTACCTTTTCCGATAGAAGTTTCCTTACTAAATGATTAAAATAATAAAGTTTGGACACTGCTTGGTCATCTCATACCATGAAACATAGTCGTTAGTTCTTCAAGTCACTGCCACTTGTTAGTTCTGCATCATTCCTCCCCCGTGCCAAGAGCAGAGATAATGAAAACCAAAGAATATAGCGGCCAAGCAGGAGGTCCCATTCTCATGGAGAGGGAGTAGCTCAGTGACTAAAATACACTGACTGGCACTGACAGTTTGAAGCAGGGGAGCCTGGTTCAATTCCCGGGGTCGGCTCCTTGTGACCTTGGGCAAGTCACTTATCTCCCTGTGCCTCAGGCACCAAAAACATAGATTGTGAGCGCCACAGGGCAGGGACCTGTGTCTGCAAAATGTCTCTGTAAAGCGCTATGTATAACTAGCAGCGCTATACAAAAACATGCTATTATAATTATGAAAGCATTTGCAAATCATTCGTCACTCATTATGACATCACATTACGGTGTCCCATATTATAAAAACTTAAATGTGGCAACCCTAGCCAAGTATTGACATTTGCATTCCTGGCCTGAAGAGAAGAGAGAAAAATGTGAGGGGTGTTTTATGAACCATATAACAACCCATGCTTGACCTTCAAAGCTTTTTAACACCCTTTTATAATATCTCCTATGGTTCTGTAAAAATATACAATGTTGTATGTTCTGCTTGAGTAAAAAGGACACATATTTCTTGTGTGGGAAAGTGTAATCAGCACTGAGATATTAAGTTGTCCATACTACAGTCCTGGAAATTTGGAATGCATAGATCCTCATAAAATGTTTTATGATTAGACTTCGGTGCCTTTCAATATAATGGGAAGTTATATTAGTTATGAAGTTGGCCCAACTTTCATTAACTTAAACCATACTGAATGTAGGGTTCATGTTTTAAATGTTTTCAGGACCATATTTGTAAGTGTTCCAATCACACATTTTCCATAAACCTGTCCAAAAAAGATTTTTTTTTTTTTACAAAGGTTCTAAAGGTATTTACATATTGCTTTAATATTAAAAGGCAATATCTCACTATAACTAAAACCTGTTAACGTGTACAAAAGTTATTCGTTGGTACGTTGAACTTCTCTTTTATATTTCATTTCTGACTACTAAAATAGTCTCTCTATTTTAATTTTGACTCATTATAAAGCAATAACTATAAACATATTAAGAGTTCTAGCTGCATAAATGTATACTAATAATTTAATATAAACACAATGTAAAACAAGTGGAAGTCTTTTTCAGCCCTTTAATGGTTCTTTGTACAATAACTCTTTGACATAGCGCAAAGCGCCTTAGAGATCTACCTGCCTCTGTTTGTCCAGTTTACTATATGTGCTCAATAAATGAACTTTTAACTTTATTTTTGTACTCCAGACCTGTACGTTTGCTGCGCATTGCCTTTTTTTCTTCTTTCTTTCTTTTACCTTCATTATTCAATATGCTGGGATTTTCATACAGGACCGCTTGAAATTGCTACATTTACTGGATTCTAAAATGAGCTTTTACGCCCTGCTGGGAAAATAGCAGCTTTGTTTAACTTGCAACATGATATTCACGTTTTAAGCTTCTACAAGACTCTTACCTACCATTAGAAACAAGCAAGAGAAAAAATAAAATTAAGGTTATTGGCCAGGGGCATGGGAAAAGTATCATGTAGACAGAGGAAACTAATAAGGTATGTAGTTTGAGTATAACTGAAAGCTGTATAGAAAATTGAAATAATATTCAAGCTTTCATAGTATATACTTGGTTGCTTTGGACAATGCAACAAGAATATTGCAGCTTTGACAAAACTTATTTTGTGAGGTAAATAAAACAAATTCAATGAAAATCATACAAATAGCAACTTCAATTTTTTATTAGTAGAGAAGTGTGGATGTATTTGAGTTTTTTTCCCTAATTTTGAATTTTGGTTTAATTTTTGTGAAAGTTCACACTTGTTGGGGAACGTGCAAAAAATGTCTGTGAGTAAATTTTACTGGCTATGCACTTAAACACAGGCTGTGCTGAAAAGCTGTGTAATGCGGCAGGCATAAGCTTATAGAAGTTCATGTTAAAATGGACATGAAACAAAAGGTGTTCATTTGCATGTCATTACCCAGAATCCCTGGCTGCACTGGAAGCACTGTATGCTAAGAGATAATGGTTAAAAAAGCAGGGTTTCAGACCTGTCTGAGATGTGATTGTGCTCATAAGTAGGCGTGCCAGGTGGCTTCTCCTAAAATACTGGACATAATGGTGAAAGGTGCGACACACTCCACACACACACACACACACACATCCCTCGCTCCGCTCCATGCTGTTTCCTCCTCTTCTTGACCCCACCACCAGGCTCCTGACACCTTCTCCTGATTGGCTGCATTACCCAGCAGCAGCGAATGAAGATGGAGGAAGCTGCCCAGCCGTCCTCTCTCCCTGCTCAGGGAAATCCTGCGGCCCCCCAAGCCGGTCAGATCACTATGTCCACAGACTTAATATCGGACACATACATGTCCAGTATTACCTCTAATTTTTTACTGGACAGTGTCCAAATACAGGACAGTACGGTAAAATACTGGACACCTGGCAACCCTACGTCATAAGTGATATTATTATTTACTGTATAGTGGAGGGGTTTTGTCACTTTTTTTACCCACCATAACTTATATAATGAGTGGTCAAAAAATGGCACGATGAAGGGTCAATCATGTGACACAAATTCAAGTGATCCAAGTTGTGCGAATGTCTTCAAATATGCTTCCAAAAAACTTTGGCGTGGAAAAAATCCTCTGCAAATGTCACCCGGTTTGAGACTTTACTAAAAATAATGCGCATATCTCTTTTTACTAGAACTTGATAATTAGTTGAGGAGGTCATTGGGTCATTTCCCAAATGAATCGTGTTCCCGGTCCCCATGTGTCTGCACTCTTCTTCAATGCTGCTACTGATTGGTTTCTATTTCAATTCTTTTGAATGTTTAGTTCAAATACATTCTTCACAAAAAGACATTATGATTAAAAACAGGTTTTTGTTTTACTAAGAAACAAGGCAGAAAATATGCTGATAAACTCCAAAGTATTGAATTTCAAATAGGTTGATGACAAAAGAAATAAATCAAAGTGGCTTGTAAGACTCTTCTCGTGGAATCCCAAGCACAGTAGGTTAGGTGGACAGTAGGAAAAATGACCAAGGAAATTGACATTAGAATGAATTTCTATTAAGTATAAAAAGTGTATTGCTTGCTTACCCCCAAAACATGCCCTTGATGGGATTCTGTGAAGAAAGGGTTAACACAGGATTAGCTGATTTATAGGTATGACATTGCCAGTATGAACAGTTCAAATAAATCAGTTGAATTCCTGAAACCCTGATTTTCATGGAGCTGTTTCTCGGAATAACCTACAAGCAATGTATGGGACTTAACCCTTTCATTACATTATGGATAATATATACTGTGGATAGATAGCAGAGATTGATAGATGCTAGATATATAGATGATAGACAAATAGATGATAGATGATTGATAGATAAAATAAATACATCATCAAAAGATTTCTGAAAATAAACGTTCTGCGTTAGCGCTGCAGTGTTCAGCTACAAGGCGTGTCATCCTAAATAGAGACGAGTAAAACTTTCAAAATCCTTCCCGGAATTTCCCAATCTTTCCATTCAAAATCCGTTCCATGCTGTTAAATCCGTGGACGGATTATTCCAGTTTCAATTCGTGCTGATTGATCCCAAACCACCATGGGATACAATTCACACAGAATTGAAAGAATCCAACCTACGAATTTGTAGAAATTCTCTGACGGATTGCAGAATCCCCGGATTAGATTGGCAGTGATAAAAAACAACAAATCACTTTTTTGGAGACTGATTCTCGGACCAAAGGAACTGCCCCGATCCGAGGCGGATCCAGATCCACAAAAATAATGTGCCCGTCTCTAATCCTAAACTTAAATAATTGCTTCATTTTCATTTGGGATACCAGAGCAATAAAGTATTGTTCGGGGGATGCAATAGAAAGCAGATCTGTATCGATGATGAGGAGATCACACAAAATAATGTGGGTTCATTGAAAGTTCACAACAAAATCATCTGTATGTCCATCGACAGCAGGTTAGATAGTAACTCTGTGGAGAGATGGATGCTGTTTATTTGGAATACCTGGGATAGGAATGCTCTTCATATAACTCTTGAGGTTATTCAAAGTGCAGTATTGCATTTTCTTTGTTTCATGGCAATACAATACCACAACAGCATTATAATAAGTGAGTAAGAGCAGCTTTTGAATATTGGAGTGGCAGTGCTACTAATCTTTTCCTGGTTGTCTATGTCAATTACAATTCCCAGTGTTACCTTATATATGATTGGGGGGGGGGCGTTGGGGGTTATCTGTTTTATATTAGAGTTGCATGCATTCTCTGCACTGTAGTCTCTGCTCTAAGGTAAACCCCATATTGAAATCTCATCTGAAAACCCAACTTATTAACTCAACATACTGTACGAATTGAAAACATTGTGTGGTGCTAAGAGCTAATAAACAGACATAATAATTGCATACTAAAATGTTCCAGTATGAATGACCCTTGCTTTAACAATATAGTAGATTGTAGATGGGTACTGTAGGTGATGATACACACTTGCCCGGAAACCTCATAATGTACAGATATGGAGGTAAATCACAAAAGACAGTCCAGAATTGGCAGTGTGTAAATAAATTCCAACCATACCTTAGTTGATAAGGGATATTGCGTCATTAAACGGATTCAGGAAGTGCGGCATCCTGATGTTGTTCCCTTGCATCCAAGGGTCCCGGGTGTGCTTGCGTTATGACGATAGAAGCAGTAATAGATGAAATAACAGAGCACTACAACTAGAACAAAAGTAAAAAGTCTGAGAGTGCGTATTCCATAACAAGTTATTTATTGGTCATATAGACAAAAAAAGCAAAGGTGTCGCCCCAACCAACGCGTTTCACTCCGTAGCACTTTATCAAGGTACACATACAAATATGCCAGGAATATATTTATTTTTATAAATTATATATTTATACGCCCATAATTAATCACAATAACCAATTATTGAACATGCCTGCGAGACTCCCCCCATCCTCCACGGCGCCCAGGGCATGACATCAGTGCGTCCCGCGCGTGCCCCCAACGTCTGAGCACGTGATGCGTCATCAAGCCCCACCTAACGCAAGGTGTCATCGCGCACCAGGCAGAGACACCTCGCATGCCATCCCTGCCTGAAGCAGATGACAGCCCCGCGTCTGGCACACCCCCAAGAGTCTGTCCTGCTCGTGACGTCGTCGCGTGACGTGACCCGGGGACGCACGCTGAACGCATGACGTGCACGCCCACAATACAACAAAGAGAACTTTATTGGGAACAACAAAAACATTCCTGACAACACAAACATAATAAGAACTCCACAAACAAACAAAAAAACAGTATAAAGTGGGCCATAGATGTGGAAATAAAATCCATAACTATATGTATGTTTAGTGAACACCAAACTTAAAGCTATAGTTCAAGCTGCTGTTTACATTTTTTTTTTCATTCAATGTGTGCAATAATACAATCTGCACACTGACAAGTGATTACCTAAGTTGCAGATCGATCTGTTCTCCTGTAATCGATCGCTGAAGATTCGTCTCAGGGTTCTTCATATCACTGTTACTGCTGCAAAACAGTACCCACAATGCAAAGTTGTGTGTGTAAGATCATGTGACCAGGCAGTTACTAGATACAATTGGTGCACTGCTAGAAAGAGGACAGGGCTCAAGAGCCAGAGCCTGTCTCAGAAGGGGAAGGGGGTGTGACTTTGTAAATGGTTTCTATAGAACCAAAATTATACATTATAATACATTATATTATATTACATTATAATACATTTAAAATGTCTTAATTTTTTTTTAATGCTACAAGTATTTGCTCGTAGTACAGAACTGATTTATTTAAAAGAAACACAAGTGTAGGATATTGCTTGAACTGCAGATTTAAAGCAACATGAGGTGTAACCTCCTGTAAATATAGACTACAGACAATAAATTCATATGCCAGGGGGAAGGACAATAAAGTGAGTTGTAAATGTTATATACAATAACTTCTTTCTTTAATTAATACCCTGTCATCAACCCTAAAGCAATCATATGAGGTAGAATGGTCTTAATCAGTATATCTATACAAGTATGAGTTCCTACTATTTTATGAAACAGGAAAAGTACAAACTTCTATAAATATAATCAGTCCTGTCTCCAGAACAAATAAAAATACTCTCACATGTTCTCATAAACTATTATATATAACCAAACAATAAAGGACAAACTGTCCAGATCTTTATCAATATGATTACATATTGTGATACCTCTGTCACGTTACTGGGCCCTTTGTCCCAGATTAAGGCTGAGGCCCCAGTACCTCCGCTGCACGCGCGCCCGCGAGACTGGCAGCGCATGCAGCCGATTCCCCTGGTCTGCAGGGAACTGCAGACCAAAAGACAGGGGTGGGGCGTGACGGGGGAGGGACGGGGGCGCGGCCGTGACGCTCATTGGCTGAACCGCCAGGGGGCGTGGCTTAGCGCTCCGTCGCGACTCCTGATCACAATTCTCTTGCGATCAGGAGTCACTGTCGGCAGAGCGCAGCGCCCCCCCCTCGCAGTGGGCCCTCGCAGCGGGCGCTGCAGTAGCCAGTGGGGACCTGGCCTAAGGCAGCAGTAGTGCTCTGTTTTTATCTATTACTTATTAACTCAACAGGCTAATACCATTGGAACATGATTCTAGTACCCTCGCCAAAATGTACTGACCATATCACTAAGTAGAGATGTGTAGCCTGTGTACTTCCAAAACATTTGTATTAACTATTAAAGAAAGCTTTACATTAGCAAAAGTGAGCTTAAATAGCACTAATTAGTTTGAGAAAAACATGGAACTCGTGTAGATTTCCCAGAAAACACAGAAACGTTTGGGAAAGTTGCCTTTAAATACTGTGAAAATGACAATATATACAGTGTTGTGTGGCAATGGCTTAAAGCAGGGGTTCTCAACTCCAGTCTCAAGACCCCACAACAGGTCAGGTTTTCAGGATATCCCTGCCTCAGCAGAGGTGGCTCAGTCTTTGACTGAGCCACTGATTGATCTGCCTGTGCTGAAGCATGGTATGTTTAGAACCTGACCTGTTGGTGAGTATTGAGAGGACTGGAGCTAATAACCCTTGGCTTACAGTATATGCATCATATCTAAAGTCTTTATATAGCGAAGCAATTTTGAGTGAATTTGTTGGGGTCAGAGACCTTTTGGCAAATTGTAATCACTGGGGGACATTGCGTTGTGTTCATTATTGGTGCCATCTAAATAAAATTGGAATACGTACAGTAAGTAACTACATAGTTGGCTTCCCAAGAATACAATATAAACACATTGCTTTTAATAGGAGGTTTTCTTTAATTCATTTTGAGTTGATTTGTGTACCATTATTGCATTCATTTTGCTGTGGGAAGACTGTAATTTGTTGTTGATTTTCTTTTACTAGCTATTTAACACATCACTCCCAGTCCCGACACCACTTGGGGAAGTCTGAAATACGTCAGCTTCCCAAAGCACCACCATTTTGGTCACTAAGGCCTCACTGATACGCCCTTTCCTCTGTTGCTTGACTGCTAAAACTCTGACTCAGGCCCTCATTCTCTCCCGTCTCGATCACTCTAACCTCCTGCTGTCCGGCCTTCCTGCCTCTCACCTGTCTCCCCTACAATCTATCCTAAACGCTGCTGCCAGAATCACTCTACTATTTCCGAAATCTGTCTCAGTGTCTCCCCTGCTGAAATCACTCTCCTAACTTCCTATCAAATCACGCATCTCGCACTCAATTCTCCTCCTCACTTTTAAAGCTTTACACTCTTCTGCTCCTACTTACATCTCAGCCCTAATTTCTCGCAATGCACCATCCCGACTCTTGCGTTCTGCTCAAGGATGTCTTCACTCTACCCCCTTTGTATCTAAAGCCCTCTCCCGCCTTAAACCCTTCTCACTGACTGCCCCACACCTCTGGAATGCCCTTCCTCTCAACACCCGACTAGCACACTCTCTATCCACCTTTAAGACCCACCTTAAGACACACTTAAGACACACTTGCTTAATGAAGCATACTGTACTTAAACATAACACTGTGGCTAATACTATACACGATACATAAAGCTTGGCCCCCTGCAGACGCAATTACCTGAATGCCCTCCTAGTGTCTCTGTACGTTCTCCCCACCAATTAGATTGTAAGCTCCCCGGAGCAGGGACTACTCTTCTGAAATGTTACTTTTATGTCTGAAGCACTTATTCCCATGATCTGTTATTTGTATTATTTGTTATTTATATGATTGTCATGTGTATTACTAATGTGAAGCGCTATGTACACTAATGGAGCTATATAAATAAAAACATACATACATACAGTTAGTCTGAAGTGGTTAACTAAATGAATGAACTACTGAACTTTTCTATCACTTGTAATTGTATTAGAAAAGACTAACGGAAAAGCATGTCTGCTATATGCAGATGAAAGAGTCTTCCTTTTGTCTAATACATATAAACAGCTGCAGTAAAGCAACTAAAACTATAATATAAATATTCAACGCATAACAGCGTTTGCTTAAGAAAATTATAAATATGAATTGGAATTTCGAGTTAACAAATGTCTGAACTTCTCTGTTGAAATGTCTAGACATGTTGCATAGCGATTAAACGGCCCAGTAAAATGCTAACACATAATAAAATGCTTTTATCATATTGCATAAATCATTTTGCAAGGGTAGTTGTGGGAAAATTCAAAATTTTCTTTTATTTCCTAACAGGTTGTGAAAGTAAAATAGACACATTCTTTGCCAGAAATACCCAGAACATTTTCTTGATGTGAAATG
This sequence comes from Ascaphus truei, assembly GCA_036426205.1. Taxonomy (NCBI): domain Eukaryota; kingdom Metazoa; phylum Chordata; class Amphibia; order Anura; family Ascaphidae; genus Ascaphus; species Ascaphus truei. Next base: position 15,741,459 of record CM071574.1, on the reverse strand, counting down.
TATTATAATATGACTTGGACAACAACCAAGTCATGTGATGTCGCGTTGCCATGGTAACACGTTGACATTTGACCCCGCGGCGTCGTTTGACACCATGTTGTCATGGCGACACGTCGCCAAAGAGCCAGCGGAGTGCAGGTAAGAGAGTTACAGAGGCCTCGCAGCCTCCCCCGGCATTTAATTAAAATGTTGTGGGGAAGAGTGCGGTGCCTCTGTAAACGCTGTTAGTTAACTGAGCTATTTTTCAGAAATTCTTAAACCTGATGTTATAGGATTATGTAGTCAGCATGTTAATCATTACTTTATTCATGAGGTAAAGCTGTTTCAAAAGAACACTATGTACAAAGATGTTGTAATAACTTTTCCCCATTTGTCAGATACTGAGAAATCCATCTGTATTAAAGTCAAAATAATAAACGGTTTGCTTAGCAGGTACATTAGGTGAAGAATTTTACTTTACCCCTCTGCCTGATGGAGAGGTAAATCTTACCTTTTCCTTCTACAGAATATGGTTAAATATTTATAGATGTAATTTTGACTCATGGGGTGCAGTTTGCTCAACTATTTTTAGTTCGGGGGACCTTGGTTTCCAAGGTACAGTCCCTCCAGGGGTTACACAATGGCCATTCAAACCTTGTGAGTCCCACCGTGAGCCAATAGAAAACTGCGACGTCATTTGTTGAGGCTTCTACTTGGGTGACTATTTAAATTCCTGGGAGAACCAAGCAGTAATGCCAGTAAGCATCTTGGGAACTGGGGAAGGGTTGACCAAAGCTGAAATTAACATGGTTCAACTCCAGAGGACCACTGTTCTCATTCTGTGAAACAAAAAGGGAGTTCAAAATGGTGGGATTGCGGTTTCACCTTTTAAAACTCTTGCACAGGAATACTTATCCAGGAGCGTTACCACCAGTGTTAGACTTGCTCTGGGAGCCAACAGAACATTACAATGTAATTTTTCTTACTTATTACTTACATTGTGTGAGTGACCTCGGTGGCCAATAATTTGGGAACAAGGGTCTCCTCAGAAATTGGAGTAATGTGGTTATACTCAAACTGGGGTAAAATGTTATGTAGCCCTTATGACTAAGGGAAACGACGCGTGCGGCTATACCTGTTGTTCACAGTAGTCCTACGCCTCCGCCGCTGGGAGCCTGTGGTGAGCTCTTTCTCATCTCGGTACAGCGCATCCACCTATGAGGGATCCCAGCGTTGGTGGGATTACCCCTCCCAGGAACCAATAGAGTATCAAATAATACGCACACAGGTATATAACTAATATTTACTAACACATATGCAATACAACCACACTAACAAGGGTACTTCCCGCCAGGTTATACCAAGTAGCCCAACCTTGGTAGTTCCCCCAAAGTATGGAGGGTGCGGTGGCACCAATAAACCTGGTGTCCTACCCAATGTATGAGGTAGTGCTACCCCTGTGAACTGTTGGTGCACTTAATACCTCCCTGGGCACTCTTGTACCCAGGTACCGCCGATTAAATAACGGATCAATCGGGTCCCACAACATAGGGCGTCCAACAATCCCCTCTCTCCTTATGCGTCCTGATCCACTGTGTGAGGCGTGCTCCAGCTGGAGTGTCTCGCCTAATGTCTATTTGGGCCTGTTGCCTGGTCCCAGACCACAGAGCACCCCGTGTCCGTCCCGTCACCAGTGTGACAGCACTATCATAAACTAAAGGGGAAGCATCCCTATCTAGGGCCTTTCCTGCAACACTGCACTGTAGTGACTCAGGGCCTAGCTGGGACCTAAGGGGTAAACCTAGGCCTAGTCCAGGAGGCACTTCTGCAGTTTCCCCTCACCGGAGGTAAGGAGGGGAACTCTGCTACAGTTATATAAGAGCAAAGATTAATAGTGAAAGTATCCATATGAACAAATATCTCAGAGATAAAAGGTTAATACAATAGCCACTAGCATGCTGAAGTCTTGGGAACACTCATATTTAAACTAAACATTTACCTTAGATACACAGACATCACATCAGACATCACATAGAGTAATAATTCATAGAGACAAATGTTATTCTCACACTTACTAAAAGGCTTTTAGAAATACTCTGTGCTTAATAGAAACCGAGCAGTTAATCTGCTAGTAGTAATATGACAGTAAACAGAGATAATGTTGTAAGCTCTTCTGACTGTGTTTTTGAAGTTCATTTATTTATATATTGCTTCCCTGAATAGAAAGTGCACAATTGCTATTTCATAGTAAAACCCTGGGCTAAAACCCAAAGGGTACAATTCATCAAGGATACCACTTTAGTACAAAAACCTGCCGAATAGCAGCTTTTAATATATAGGTTAATGAAGTTGCTAAAGATTTGAAACACAGTATAAATTCAATGTTAATAAGGAAGACGTTTAATGCAAAGTATTGCCATTTTTAATTAAATGATCACAAAAGGTTCTCTGTTGGCCGACTGAAAATTAACTGCTTGAAAAAATGGTTAACACTGTATAGCAGGAAATAAGAAGCAATAACTTTAGGAAAATACCCTGGAGATGGAAATGAACCACAGCCAACAATAAAACTCATATGAGGGAACAAATCCAGGAACACAGTAATCTAAGCTGCAGATGTAGCAAGGCTTACTGTCCCAGGCGCCCCGGACAAACAAACACAAGTTTACGGTGCCGGGGGACAGTGTCTGCTGTGATGATGGTGCGGGGGTCCATGGTTCTGAATGGGACCCCCTCAACATTAATCCTGCTGTGCAGTGACCGCGTGTGGCAGCGTCAACAAAAACATTTAAGCCTTGTTTAAAGTAGAGCCAGCAGAATGCGCGGGCGACAGCGTGACATCACTAGCGTGGTGTGTGCGATGCCTGCACTGCCACCTGGAGGCATCGGGAGGCATGGCGGAGGCGTGACGTCATGTGAGTGGTTCGCCCCCATTGGCTGAACCGCTCACGTGACAAGGCCGTCGCACAGGGAAAACTATTTTGGAAATCTTTTAAAAAATCTCATGCCTGGACGCTGCGTTCGCGCGCACCGTGTGTACCTTCATTGATCATCATACGTTTGTTCCGGCGTCGCGCGCATGTGTGTCGCCATTATAAGCACAGCCTAATGCTTGCTACATTTGTATCTAGAATGGCATATCTATGTAAAGTGGTTGCAGTCTAAGTAGAATTCATGTGTCGTCAGTCCACCTACAGTAGCAAGGACCCATATTATAGTCAAAGAAAGAAGACTTGTAACTCAAAAGTAGGAACATTTGCAGGGCACCCAGTGGCGGATTTCCCATTAGGCCCGATAGGCCCGGGCGTGGGGCGTCAAAATGTGGGGGCGGCAAATTTTCAGTTTATTCGAGGGGTAAAGAAGTTGTTGGGAGAGAGGTGTATAAATAATGGTGCAGTGGGGAGTGGGGATGTTGTAGAGAACAGAACTGCTCACAAAGGAGTGAGGAAACATTAAACAGAAAAAGAAATAGGGAGGGCATAGTGAGATGCAGGAGGAGAGAGTTCCAAGGTAATGGAGGATAAAAGTGTACAAATAAATCACAGATGTTAAAAGTTAATGTCTCACAGTGGCAACGTTGTAATGCAGAGTCCACATCTTCCTCCAATCTTCACCTCCAAAATTAACTCTTGTAAATATAGCCTGGAGCTCCCGTGGCTCCTGGAGACCCCCCTCCCCTGGCGCAGTTCGATCGCGGGTGCTGAAAGACCCGACGGCTGCTTCCAGAGGTGGGGGCTGGAGCAGGGAGCAGCGCGGCTTCTCCTGCCTGCGGCCGGTTGCCGGGATCGCGATCGGGCCGTTGCTAAGGCCGCGATCGCGTCTCTGAGGTCCCGGCGGCCGGTGAAGCAGGGCGCCGCTATTGCACTGCGGGTTGCGCATGCGCAGGGCCCCAATAGTGTAGGGAGAGCCCCAGAGACAGGGATAGCTCGCGCGAGAGTAGGGACAGCTCAGGGAAGATCGAGGCAGCCCAGGAAAGCTTGCGCACGCGCAGGGCAGGGGAGAGAAAGCCCGCAAACCCCTAGCCTACCAGGGAAGGCTCTGAGCTGGGACTACATATCCCAAGAGCCTTTGCGCGCCCCATGTGACACCAGGGAGACAATAGGGCTTAGGGAGCCCAGGAGAAATAGATACATTTGGCGAGCTTACAGCAGACAGCAGTCAGAGAGTCACTGGAGTCAGATGCAGAGCAGTCAGAGACCGGAGCAGCCCAAGGAAGGAGGTAGGGTACAGGAGTTCTGGACTCGCTGTATTAGGCCAGCACCCCCTGGGACCGAGGTAGCTTAGTACTCTGAGATAGAGAGAGTGTTGCCAGGGACTGCTGTAGAGAGAGAGACCCTGTCACTCAGGAGTTATAGTTGGAGCAGGGAATCTGTGAGGGAAGGCAGGGCGCAGGGAGCGAGTACAGCTCCTGCGGCCCTATAGGTACCCGCACCCCAGATAGGCCCCAATCCCCCACTAGGGTAGTGGGTTAATTGCTTAGGGAGGCCCAAGATAGGGACGCTGCCCTTAGCTTAGAGTGCTGCCTTGTCAGAGTCATAGCGGTCAGTGCTGTGAGGTCTGGCAGGCAGGCACCTAGTTGACAGCACGCTGGCTGTCAGCATTAGTGAGGCTGTAGGGACGTGGGTAGTTAGGGGAGTGGGACTGGTCCTTACCCCTTTAGGCCCATAGGAGTTTCCCAAGCCACCACAGGTTGCTGCACTATAGGGATGGCCTATAGTGTAGCACGTGCCCCTTAGGAAGATAGGGACACAGTGAAGAGTGCTGTTTCCGTGAAGCAGTTGGACCCACGTTGGGGTCCACAGAAACTGTTCCGGAGTGGGACTGCTCTAGCGGTCCACGTGCAAGGAGTTCGGTTGGAGGATCAGAAGGAGGCATCGCCCGACTGATCCTTTGCGAAGTATTGCTGACCCGAGCACCGGAGTGTTCGGCAGGTATTATCTACATACATAAGTGCACCACGGGCCCTTAGATTAACTGTGACTGCGCAGTCACCCATTGACTCTCTGCAAGAGTGCGGGACATTGGGTGGGGTTTCTCTGGACACTGGGTGGGCTCACTTAGTGTTGGGGAAGCGTCCTGCGTGACGCAGTAGGTGTCTCCTCTAGAGAGGGACACAGGTTATGTTATGCATGTGATAGGTTATTCTTACATGTGAGTAAAGTCACTAGTTATTATACCTTCATGTCTATGTGATCATTATTGTGTTATTGTGATTGTCCTGCGAGGAGCCACTCCCCCTCTGGTGGGAGCCATCGCAGGTGGAGGCGCTGCATCGTTCGTTATTGTAAGTATTATCCCTAGTGTAATTGCCCCAGGTTTCCCCGTGGCGGAAGCTCAGCCCTCCTGTGAGCCAACAGGTATGCACCACACCGAGTAACAATATATGTTCCTGCACCCACACAGTAGAATCTGCGATTGGGGGGGGGGATATACCCGTTACATAGACACTTTTGATGTACACTTATGATGTGACGCTTTTGATGTTACACAGCCTTAGGCTAAGGTCCCGTTGCACGCGTCCGCACGGCTGGCTTGCTTGCCGGCGGCACGTGCAACTCACTGTACCGCGATCTGCGGTCTACAGGAAACTTCAGTCGGAGCGGGGGGGCGTGGCCAAACGGGTCGGGGGGTGCGGCCATGACGTGGAGGGCGCGGCCATGACGTGACGTTGATGTTACAAAGTCAGCAGCTGCCCTAATGTGCTGGCATCCAGGGCAGGAAGAACAGAGCTTTACCCTACAATGTATAGTCCATCTCCATTGCTCAATGCAAAGCATGCACTGTACACATCCTCTTTTGCAGCCGGAGCGGGAGGTGGGCGGGAGGGGGAGGATTGACAGGGAGGGGGGGCGTGGCTTGAGCGGAGGGACCCGCTACTCTTCCCCCCCCCTCCCTCCACGGGCTGCAGGTAAGTACACACACGCACTCATACATACATACACACACACACAGACACACAGACACACAGACACACAGACACACAGACACACAGACAGAGGCAGGCACTCACGCACTCAGACACACACACAGACAGGCACTCAGACACACACACAGAGAAAGGCACGCACGCACTCAGGCACACACACACACACAGACAGGCACGCACGCACTCAGGCACACACATACACACACCTGCTTTCCCTCCACACTCCTCCCCGCTCCCCGAAGCCTCTCCTCCTCCCGCAGCCTCCCCTCCCCATTGGCTCACAGCCACACCACGTGACGCGTCAACGCTAGGAAACACCATTCTGTTGTGTCTCCTAGCGGCTGACGCGCCACAGCGTGTAATCAGCTGTGCAGCCAGTGGGGACCGGGACCGGCTCGCGAGGATTCCCCTGCTGGTGGGGAACTCGCGACATGGCCGCCCGCGCCAACGAGCGCAGCGGGACCGAGGCCTTATGGCTATCAGCCATGCTACAGTGACTTAAGTACCCTATTCACATGCATTTGACTAACACTTAAGGGAGGGGTTTGTCTAATCAACTCAGACTTACAAAATAGTTAATTAGATTATCATTTCTCGCTCAATTGATAGGAATCAGCTCACAAACATACCCCAAAAGCCAATTAAATCTTAATTTCTCTGGTTGGTAGAATGCAGCATATCATTAGGTTCAGGCAAATTATGGTTCATCGCATCATTTCCCAAAACGTACCACATAGCCATGCCTTGGAAGTGACCGGCTGTTTATTATACTTAGATGCAGATAAGCATGCGTGTGGTGCGAGCAATGTAAAAGTGGTTACAGGCAAGGATGTGTTAGCGTTAGGTTTGGCTGGGCTTGTTTGTGATTGAATATATATAGAACGCTGTATTTGGGTAGATGCAGGCTTCTTACAGCTTAGAAAGAGGAGCCCACTGTGGGGATTTTGGTAGAAATTTGGGCAAAATTATGAGTGGAATTATTGAAGTAAAGCAGGATTTTGTGCTTGTGTACATTTCTCGTATACTCTATACACTGTACCCTCTGGCTATTGCAGCAGTGAAAGATGTAGCGTTGTGGAAGTTGAACAAAAATTATTTAAAATACTGAGGCTAATTGTTCTGGCCGTTTGGCATATGTTGCAAGTTTGAAAGTATAATACTAAATGTAGCTGATTTAGGTAGCCATATATCAAGCGAACTGCATGCATAAAATATTGAGCCCTGATTTAGTATTCTGTCCTTCAACATCTGCATCAGCTGTTAGAAAACTTTTTTCGCCTGTTTAATGCATTTCATACATTTCTTCGTCAGAGAAGCTTTATACCAGCCTGGACATGGAGGTTTAATTAGTGCACACGACTTCAACAATATGACAGTTGATCTATCCCTTTTATAGAATGCATTTCAAGGAATTCTTCCCGTTAGTGCTCCATATAACCAACTCTTTACGTCATGTTCTTGGATACAAATGGAGCAAACTCAACAAAAATGTCTGTACGTGTTGACTTAATTGGAAACTAGCCAATTTTGAAGCTCATCCACATACAGTGGAAGTAAGCTCTTGTGTTTTAAAGATACCACTGTTGTGAGGAAGATCTGTCAAATGTGGTCCTGCATGTTGATAATAGCAAAATTGGTTTGCCTTACGTTTAGATTTGAAGGTTCCACCATCCCTTGGTAAATAAATAGGGGATAATTAAAGGTTGAACAATTTCAGTTAATATGTTATTTATTTTTATGGAGGTGGGGACTGGAATCTTAATGCATCAAATGGCATTGTTTTCACACAAACCACACAATCCGATTGCTAGATAAGACTATTGTTTACAGTATCTCTAGGAGAATATGTTCCTCTTTAATCTTGCTATTACCCAGTTAACAAGCCATTATGTTTCTTAAAAGCGATATTATCTTGTATTTACATTTGTGCCTCAAAGATATAGCACGCAATCACATGGAGGAAAAGAAACAATGAGACTAAATATTAGGACAATAATAGGAAGATAAAGAGGTTAATTTATCCAAGTCTCCATTACTTTGCTTACATTGTCCAAGGAAAATACAAGCTGGGGAGAGTTGTTTTCTTTCTTTTCTTTATAGTGTCAATAAAGAGTTGTATTCTGCAGCGTTCAAATTACAATCTCCACGATGTCCTAGATGTGCTAAATTAAGAGGACGCAACACAGCCATGTATAAACCTCTTGTAATATTCCCTCTATCACTTGTCTAAGGGAGGGGTGCTCAACTCCAGTCCTCAAGACCCCTCTCCCTCAACTGGTCGGGTTTTAAGGAAATCCAAGTTTCAGCTTTGACAGAGCCACTGATTAAGTAAGCCACCTGTGCTGAAGTAGGCATATCCTTAAAATCCGACCTCTTGGGGAGGTCTTGAGGACTGGTCCAAGGTCATAAACAGCAAAACATGTTAGTACATTTTTTATGCGGCCTGAATGAAATGACCAAATACTGTATCTGGTTGCTCCAGCAGGACGGATCGATCTGACACAGCGCTGTTTTAAAGCTAAAGTAGGGACTGGGTGCCTTTCTTGAAAAGGTGATCTGTGATTTTTTTTTTATTGCAAAGAAAACTTAGTTTGGGTGATTTTAACAGTCTTTTGAAGCTGTCTTTTTTTTTTTTTTTTAGCCTATTCTGAGATTATCCCAGATAAACTAAGATATTTGGTAGTTTTAGGCATATTAAAAACTTGGAAACTTGTTTTGTACAAGTAGCCATTTCTTTACTGTAAAATAGGCCTACGGTTTATTACACTGCACAGAATGGGTTAAATTACACAGAGATCATATCGGAATAAGTACTTGTGTATATACAAAGCAATCTAAACAGGGTATATGTATACACCATAGAGCACTAGAAGACACTGTAGGCTTATGAATGTTCGATGATTGCCAGAAGATGGTTTATGGCAGAGCACCGTTTAGTAAATATGCCCCCAATGTGTTTTTATTAAATTGTATCCAATATATTGTGCATTTAAACTCCTATTTAAAGGCAAACTTCTGCACAGGCCCACAGTGAATTAAAAACAGTGATATGTTTAATAAATTAAGTCTGGGTGATTGACGCTGTTAAAAAGTATATTAAATCATTTTAGCACGTCTGAAAATGTTCCTTGGTTTTGTTCGCAATGGGACCTCAGTTTTCTACTCACACAATATGGTGAAAAGTAAATCAGTGGTTTGCACCCATCCTCCCTATTACCAGACCGACAAGGAAAGTTCATATAATGAGAGAAACCATAGCGCAGACATATGGACAGTAAACCCATCCTAAACTTTAACTTACAATCTTCACAAATGGTTCTACATCAAACTTTCCAAAATGTTTTAAAAATAATGATATATGCCTGATCCAAAAAACATGTGCATCACCTAGCTGTAGTATTTAACCTTGTAGACCTAGCACATCATCATTTTCCCTTCACCCACTACTCCTTCAGAGTTAAAATGTGCTGCGACACTGTGTGCTGGTGGGTGGAGGGGGAATGTGGTGCTGTGTGTGGTATGCTGAGGTCATATTAGGGGGATGTCTCAGTTATTATGCGTTCTCTTTTTATGCTTTAATGTTTGATGGATGACTATCCTCTCCACCTACACCAATTCCGTTCTAAATCCAGCACATTGCACACAGCTTTTGTCTTTCGTTGCCAATTTCATATACATTGATGAATAGTAATCAAAGAAGCAGAAAGCTGTGTGAACATTGTCATGAATTTGGGGCGTTTGTTTTTAGTTTCCATGGAAAGGGCACATATATTGTGGATAACAAATAGTCGTGACTGAGGTCTAAAAATTTTAAGGGAAAGAAACATTAGCTGTAACTTGGGTAATTAAAGCTGATTACAGAGCCCCTGTCCTGAGACAGAATTCGGCAATTGACTGAATTGCATTTTCGGTTAAGTTTTGTAGCTGGAGCTATTCTAAGATACAAATGCACAACCATTAGCACTAATGTGTAGCAAGACATTTATTTCCATTCCAATATATCTGAATCTGCTCATTTAACAGTTAATCTCATTGAAGATTGGTTTATTGATTCTGATAAAGTTCTAATAATTACAGTGAATAAATCACTGTGAGGTTGATGATCCTGCAAGTGTAGGTTAGCGACATTTCAACCAGTTTGATAGTGGCCAAGTAAATAACACTATGAAAGTGATTATATTTGTACTCCGTATATGTAACTCTACGAAGTTTTCCTATCCACTGTACAGCAATCCCAAGCGCCTTATTTTGGAAAACAAGAGGCCTCTGATGGATTCTACACACAGAGACAATTAGTTACAAGATGTGCCATGTGGATGATCTATGGTGCCACCCTTCTTCCCTTTAACTTCTGCTAATGACTAATAAGAATAAGAATTATCCTCAAAAGTAATGTTTTTCCTGGTCGTGTAACACTATAGGAACACCCTAATATTTTGTTTGGGGTTTTTATTTTGTAGGAAAACAAGAATACTTGTGATTGGGACATACAGAGAAGAATGCACTATATACTAAGCATGTCGTGTGCTGATAATTAACTGCTGCTTTACACTTATACTTGAGCCTATAAGGGGCTAATTCAATAAAGACTGAGGTGGCTGTTCGGGACGTTTTCAGCCCAAAATCCCCATTGACTTCAATGCGGATTTTCAGCTAAAAACAGCCCCCATGGACGCTCCAGGATTTATTAAACTAGCCCCTATGTTTCTATCAGGAAGATCAGGGGAATTTTCTGTTTTCTTTCAGTAACCATTTAAACATTGCTGTTGGTTTCCTGGGGTTAATATGTGCTTCATGGAATCCCTTTCCTGCAACACATTGTGAAGCAGCGCGTTGCTAGGCCGCTTAACAGTTAAGGGGTTACAATAGGGTAATAGATGTGTTTGTGCATCAGGCAAAAATGTGCTTGCTGTTGTTATGTACTGTATCCTATCAGTTTCTCTTTTCTACGGATTGTTTTCTCATGTCCCAGGAATGTGGAATCATTACTGTGCTGCAGAAGTCACTGACAGAGAGTGAGAAAGCTGCAGCTGGTAACATGCAAATACGCAGTAACCAGCACAAATGTATGGTGGCTTGAAGATTAATGTGTACTAATCATTTGAAAGCAGAAAGGTGGAGTAATGGTCCCATTCTTATTGTTTGAGTTTAATAAATACATTTTAATAATGTGGTACAAGGCAGATCTTACATCATGAAGGTGAGTTATGGTCAAGTGGTGATACACAGTCAAATATGGAATTCAAATGTTTTAAAAGTAAAATATATTGGACTATAATGCTCAAAGGGTTGAATATGCAACAAGCTAATAGCCTGACTCACAGAATATCTATAGTATTTAAAATCATGATGGAATTATGTATGTTTTAACTCACAAGATTTTCAGTGAAGCACTTTCTTTTTCATAGGTAAGAGATGGTTCTGATATGCATCTGGCTTTGTTATTTCACTAAGGCCGTGATTATACTAAAAACGTGCATGGCGTCGTGTGTAGTAGTGCGGCGCGGCGCCAAAACAAGTAGCATAAATCCAATTAAACTGCTCATACCGATGGTGACTGTCGCGGCTCCCGCCGTACTGCTAAGCGGACGGCTGGGGAAGACATCCAAATTTAGTTTTTTTTCTTGCGATGGCTGTGTCACGTGAGCGGCCACGCCTCCGCCACGCCTCCTCTGCCCTGTCTCCCTGGTATAACAAGATGCTGCTCAGCGGCAGCGCAGGGTGACGTCACAGAATAGCACTGCCACCCTGCAGCTCTTGGTATAATCTCAGCCTAAGAGAGGTACAGCTGGGCCTTCATTATGACTGTGAATTATCTAGAATAGACTGCTGATACACAATATATTATCCGGTTACACCAATGGTTTGTCGTCAAATAGCTAATGAATTAAACGGATATGTTCTGGCACAGGCTCACTGTGGCTTAGTGAGTAGAGACAGGCAGCTAAACTCATCCCTTGCATGCACACCGAGTCCTTCTTTTTAGCTTCTGTATACTTTATTGGAATACAACTGTAACCATGCTGTAAAATGGTTGCAGTCATCTCTCCTGCTGACAGTAAGGCCTGGTAAGTTATGGGCGTGCCAGCAGTAATTATGGAGGTTTGCCCTCACACCCTGGTGAGGTGCCCTATGTATGGATGGGAGTGGTCACAGGCTCTGACTCCCTGGTTGGTGATGTCAGAATTGTGTCAGCCCCCAGAGGATACATAAGGCACAGCACTGATCAAAAGTTAGTTCTGTCTAGTCTAGAAGTTGTCAGTTATCAGAGGAAGATCAGGGTTAGTGTATCAAAAGGACTAATGAGACTGTGACCAGGGACCTGGCACAGGTGAGGTATCCCTGCGGGGATAGGGAATCCCTACATTAGGAGGACATACCTTTCAAAGGGAAGTACGGTGAACAATGGAGGGCTGAATACACCCCATTGTGGAGGGCAGCTGGCCCACCGTACAAATAAAGATGTCCTCTGATTAACAACACTCTCGTGTGCAAGTGTGGAGTTATTGCACGGAGAGGAGCACCACAGAGGAGTTCCTCGCCAGGACCATCCCAGAGTGACCGAAGGGACCCTGATGAGGTGGAGGCGCTGCACTGGATCTAGGTAGGACTCAGCACACTACCTCAGCTGCCTGTCTGGGTTGGCAAATCCCCACACACCATCATGCGGGAGACTCAGGAGTCCTGTAGCCAACAGGTGCACCACCAGATACTACACCGTAATGGGGACTGTTTAGACCACAAGGGCCAATATGAGATTGGGGGGGTCAGACCGGTCCAGAAAACCCGTTACAATTGGAGGCGCTGCTGAGATGCCAGACCTGTCAACAGGACAGGCTTTTGCTAGGCACACTGGGAAACAGGGAGAAGTGTCTGCTGCCACTTTGTGCTGCGTTGGGACGGACCTAGGGGCCTGAAAGGAGTTGGGGGTTTGGAGAAGGGCTATAGCTGTCCTAGTCACCGTGAGGTAGTGCTAGTTGGTAGGATGCCAGAAGGGATAGCCTGTTAACGTGGTCAGGAATCCTGGAGAGGGTCTGCGCTAGGCTAACCAAGACAGGTAGACGCCCTAGTACTGCATGGAAGCCCCAGAGTACTCTAGCCCATTCCAGACCTCTTACCGTAGGGAGCACAGACTGGGAGGAAGGAGATACAGCAGACACTGAGAGAGTGAGCCTAGCCTGAGGTAGTGCAACACGAGTCCAGCCTACATTAGGTACACATGGTGGTGCATCAGAAAAAATCTTTATTGTACCGGTGTGGTGGCTGCCCCGCAGAGAGGAGCCCCATGTACGATAACTACTGTTACGAGGGAATGACGACCGCAAGAATGGAGGATCCGCGCGGTGCGGATAGTCCAAAATGGCAACCGGAGGTTGATGGGGGAAGCACCCGTGGTGTGCGCCCCGCTGAAGAGCAAGCTGTTGCTGATCTGTCTTTTTCAAGCCTGCTCTGGAGCGGAGCGAAAGCTGTGGCTGCACCGTTTTGGTCCTGCCTGGGACAACGGAGCGCCACCCTGGAGGACTGTGTTGAGGACATTGAAATTGCGGCTGATGGAAAGGACTTACAAAATGGGGGCTCCTGCTTCCCTGGGAGACCGCGTGGGCCGATGGCAGAATATTCTGCAAATACACCCGTTGCAAGGAATTGGCCTGGAGCGGCGCCAACTGAAAAGCCCCGCCCGCATGGGGGGTATGGCGCGAAAGCTGCGGCCGCGCCTTCATGGACAGAGACTCACTCAGCCCCAGTGCTGAGTCAACCACTTAGTCTGTGGGACCCTCCCCTCATATCAACCAGGGGGAGTGGCTTCCAGTTATGCCCCGTGGGTATGAATCCCGCGGGCCTAGGAGCCGGTGCGCTGACGGCCCCACTACCAGGAGTAATTCCGGCGGCTGAAATTGTGTGCAAGAAAGAAGGATACTTTGCACGCAAGGCAGCTGAAAGACAAAGGCTGGAGTTGGCGGAAAAAGAAGGACCCCGCCCTGTTGGGGAAAAGCGCGCGGAAGCTGTGGTCGCGCCCTCTAGGACTGAAAGAGGCACGGCCTCAATTAAAGGACATCCTATTCCCTTGTGGGACCCGCCCATAATTACTACCACTGGGGGCGGATTCCAATTGTGTCAGATGAGGGCGGAGCTGAACCCAGGAGTGGCTGACCATTCAACCCCTGTTGGTCACTCGTGCGGAACCAGCTTCCAGGACAGACCAGTATTGCGAGTAGCTCCTACCAAGACTATGGCCTGCTCCCCAGATGCGAACCGGATGGTTTCGACCCAACCCTACGCAATACCCGGCGGGGTGCTTATGATATGTGTGGGGGGTGCGGAGACAGTAGTAGGCCTCTGCCTGCAATGCCGACTGCCCGGCGGCGCCATGGGCACGGCAGCACGCTGTCCCCAGTGTGGCACTCAATATCTGTGGCCAATGCCCACCTTCGTGCCCATCCAGAACAATGACCCAGGGGGGAATATGGCTATGCTGTCCGGCGAGTTCCCCGGTGCACTATAGACTAAGGGTGCGGACCCTGAGGAGTGTGACGTGGTCGGTTTGGCAACCGACAGAGAGAAGAGAAGGCGGTCGCCGCGCTCGGCGACCCCAAGTACCCTGAGTGCGGATCCCTCGGACGAGGGACCCAAAGAACCAACAAGCACCCTGGTCTGGCCGGTGGCGGTGTCCGGTGGGGGGAATGGGAACAAAAGGCCACTTACCGGAAATGACAGTGGACGGAGTCGGGTGTCCCCGGTGGAACCGAAACCGGAGAGGCGGAGCCCAGCTGTTCTCGGGACCGGCGGGTCCAGTGGCAACGGGCGATCCATGCCCAACCTGCGGACTGGTAAGGATAGCCCTTGTCCTTGCCAGGCTCCGAAGCCATTGTTCGAGGAGGAGAGGCCGTGCCAGGCCAGAACGGCGCACGTGGGCGCAGAGGGACTTCCGGACCTGATTGTGGAGGAAGAGATCCCGCATGGGGGTCCGTCCCAAGATGGCGACGCTTCCAGTAACGACGGCGTTTCCGGTAGAGCCGGCGGAACCAGCAGAAGCAGAGGACACGCATCTCAGCGATCGGGGGGTGGTTCCCGATCGAATAAGAAGAACCGGAGTACGCGGAGACCGGAGAAGGGTGAGACGCAACCGGCGCTACCACTGTCCAGTGGTACGGGACAATCCAAGGAAGGTGAACGGTCGGAACCCCGCGGCTTCCGACTGCCTATCCCTATGCCCGACCCCACGCCCTAGCTAATGCCCCGGTCCCAGTCACCTGTTCCCGGGGATCATCATCCAGTTTGGGGGTGTCGGAAGGATCTTTGGGGGTTGGTGAGAACCGGACTGGGGAAAGACTGAGCAGTTTTGATTCCGGGGAGGGCTCAAGAGGAGGAGGACAATTGGGACAGGTATCTAAGTCCCGGTGGGTGCCTAAAGAGGCGGATATACCTTCTGGGGAGGCCCCAAAGCATGAGAGGTGGTCCAGGCCCCGTTCTGTAGGGACTTCCGGGGTATGCTCCTGGGGAGGTACAGAAGAAGGAGACTCTCTAGAATGGAACGAGAAGCCTAGGGAGACCCGTTGGTGGGCACCCTTATTCGAGGGGTATGTGGGTTGGATGGACCGCACGCGTTTTTTGCTACAAACAGATGACATTGTAGATTACTGGTGGGCTAGAGGGGAGTTCACGCCCGCAGAGAAGAAAAAGGAAACGCAATATCGGTGGCTCATGATAGACCGAAATGAAATAGAACCCATGGGCCCTGGTATATTGTCCGACCCCGTAGATCCGGATGAGCCCCTATCATGGGTGTTACCAGGGAGAGCAGGGAGCGCCAATCTAACTAGGAGTAGTAGGGCTGAAAGGACGATCATCGCGAAATACAAGTACTCCCATGGGTTGGAGTACCCGTATGTTCCTGAAACCCTCATGGAGGAGATCGAGGAGAATAGGGACAAGTGGTTAAGGGAGACCATGAGGAGTACATGGTCAACAAAGGGGGTGCCATTACTGGTAGTAAGGCAGAAGAGAGGATAGAGCACCTAATAAGGGTCTGGAGTATTGGGAGGAGTGTGTACAAGCACAGGGTAGTATACAGGCCTGAGAGGGGGTTGCCGCGTAGCTACCATGTGACTGTTCTGGACATGGGGGGTCGAGAAGTAAAGAAACCTGACCCAAGGCACTATTATTAGGGGGTACTAGTGGCATTACGTGGGCTCGTGGCTGCTGGTCAGGGCGTGCTTGGCGTGATGTGAACTGTTTCATTGTATTATGAATCTCATGTGTGATGTTCTAATAATAATGTTCCATTTTACAGTGCTTCCTGACGAAAGGTGTTCAAATTTAGGTCCCAGCCGGGGTCGGTGGGATTCACCAGGGGGAGAATGTAACCATGCTGTAAAATGGTAGCAGTCATCTCTCCTGCTGACAGTAAGGCCTGGTAAGTTATGGGCGTGCCAGCAGTAATTATGGAGGTTTGCCCTCACACCCTGGTGAGGTGCCCTATGTATGGATGGGAGTGGTCACAGGCTTTGACTCCCTGGTTGGTGATGTCAGAATTGTGTCAGCCCCCAGAGGATACATAAGGCACAGCACTGATCAAAAGTTAGTTCTGTCTAGTCTAGAAGTTGTCAGTTATCAGAGGAAGATCAGAGTTAGTGTATCAAAAGGACTAATGAGACTGTGACCAGGGACCTGGCACAGGTGAGGTATCCCTGCGGGGATAGGGAATCCCTACATTAGGAGGACATACCTTTCAAAGGGAAGTACGGTGAACAATGGAGGGCTGAATACACCCCATTGTGGAGGGCAGCTGGCCCACCATACAAATAAAGATGTCTCTGATTAACAACACTCTCGTGTGCAAGTGTGGAGTTATTGCACGGAGAGGAGCACCACAGAGGAGTTCCTCGCCAGGACCATCCCCGAGTGACCGAAGGGACCCTGATGAGGTGGAGGCGCTGCACTGGATCTAGGTAGGACTCAGCACACTACCTCAGCTGCCTGTCTGGGTTGGCAAATCCCCACACACCATCATGCGGGAGACTCAGGAGTCCTGTAGCCAACAGGTGCACCACCAGACACTACACCGTAATGGGGACTGGTTAGACCACAGGGGCCAATATGAGATTGGGGGGTCAGACCGGTCCAGAAAACCCGTTACACAACATATAACAAAAAAGGGAACTTGGGGGTAGCAAAATAAGAGGAAGGTAAAAGGACAATGCTTTTTCTGGGGAAATAAGTGAGGGATGCCAGCTGCTAGCTGGAAGAGGAAGGGGCTATAACCTAACATGTAGGAAATAGGGCAGGGAGAAACAACGATCCAGGGGTTCTGGATCATACCAAACCAGAGTCCAGTGAAGGAGTTGCTAGGCAACAGGCTGAGATAGGTAGGAGTTACAAAGTAACAAATAAGGCTAGGGGAACTGTAGTCATAGGCAAAGAGAAGCATACAGGGGACACAACAGGATATATTGGGCTCATTCCAAGGATACCTGACTGGGCGTCATTAAAGAATATGTACTGACAAGGGAGCTAAAGCCAGAGTCACAAAGGATCTCACACATTATACTTCAGTAGAATATATACTTTTTTTTTGCTTTAATATCTAAATTTCATTTGTATTATGGCTTACTTTACACAGTGAATTTCTTTATTCCCGTTATATAAACACAATTGTGTGCATTTTACCATTTATCTGTGTCGCAAGCCAAAAGTGCTACAAACATTAATTGTATAATAACAGCAATTAAAAAGAAACAACATTAAAGTCATAATATAAAATTTTACACGTGATGATTGGGCCACAGAAAGATTATTCGACAGGAAGGCATGTGGCCTTTTGTGTATAACCATAATAAGTATTGCTAATTATACTCCCACTAACCGCTAACCACTGACCATTATTATACAGATTTATCGAAACTTACTATGCCCAGTGCAGCAAAAGTCCTCGGCGCCGGTGACAGTGTCTGCAACGATCGTGCTGCGGGGGTTTCATGCGTCTCAATGGGACCACCTGCCGCGTTAATCCTTCAGTGCCGTGACAATCGCGGTCGCTGACCGAAGACATTAAGTCTTGCTACATCTATATGTACTAAAAGCAGTAAATATACATTTGCGAGCTGCATCTGATGCTTAGAAGTGTGCCTTTGAACAAGGGAATGCCAAAGCAACAAACAAAAGAACGTTTCTGATTATATGCTACATCGGTCTGTATGGTTTTCAATACCCTATTTGTGTCTCCATCAAAGTCATGCACTCTCAAGTCACAAAGTTATTAATGAGAGTTTTGGTATCTACTGAACACCGGAGGAGTAATAGCAGAATCAATTACCAGCTAATTCCTCACAAAGGGTGTAATTCATTAAATGACGATCGTGCCTGCTCGGTCACTGTTACATGGATACTCATTGAATTCACTGGGAGTTTCTGTGCAACAGTGCCACAATCAGCACTATCACAGATTAATAATAATAATAATATATGCCTACTCAACTGTTCATGTGCTTCTTACTTAGTCATGTACCAACTAAGGACTAAAGTATACAAATATCTGATGATGAAGAGAAGAGGAGCGTCTTAGCATACTGTAGCAAATAAAGTAAAATGACAATTTAAAAAAAAAATATTAATGACTAATACAGCACATCGTGGAGCGAAAGATTGAAGTTAGAAAAATCTCTCTTTGCCATACATGTAAGGTTTATTGTGATAGAAAATAATGATTAATGTTCCTTCTATATTTTAAAAGCAACAATGGCATTTCCTAAATTGATTAAGAAATGTCAGTCTGTGAATTCCTAGCCCGGGGTCCGTGGGTCATGCTAATCACCCGAGTCCCTGTCCTTTCTTTATTCTTTACTTTAACAGCACTATCAAAGGAACAAGGACAAGAGAAGATAATTGCTATGACTAAATTATTGGATTTTCTTATTTTCTTTACAATTATGCTTGTATATAGCAACTTCTGATTTATTGACTGATGGAGAATTGTTTTGTATGTGCATTTTGGAGTAATGGTGTTAAATATTTTCCCCCTTGCCAGCTAAATCACTGCTGAAATGCGTTGTATGAACAAGTAGTATAATGATATCTGGTGTTTATGTATTATAAATATGCTTATTAGATACTCCATAAGATGTATAAGGAGGATCCATGCTGTGTAAGTTCTGATGCATTACTCTTTGTCAGTAGTTATTAATATGCCTATCAAGTTTTCTATCATTTGTTCCTTGACCTTTGGCAAGCTGATTTTATTCTGTTCCCATGAGGCCGTGTTCTCATAATTGATACGGTTACACCGCAACACAGTAAAAATGAAGAAAATAATAGTCCAAGACATAGCACTTAATGCAAAACAATAAAACATTGCATCAACTAATGCCTACCCATACAACATTTTTCGTCATATGATCACTTTTGATTCTCTGATATAGTCAGGTATTCATATCTATGGGCAAGTAGTTAAATATGTTGTCGTGTATGCATTTACTTGGCTGCAGTGGAAGCACTGTATGCTGGGAGATAATAGCGGAAGGCAGGGTTACCGACCTGTCTGAGACATGTGAATGTGCTCACACGTGATATTTCTATTTGTTTTTTTGAAGCACATATTTGGCATGTGTGCATCTATGAATACTAATCAATGGTCGTAGTATATTTTATTAAGTGCCCATGTGGGCTACTATACGTTGGCAAAAAGACAAGAATGCTCAAACAGCGCTTTATAGAGCAACACAAACATCTTATATCAGCGCTGAGGGTAATGGGAATAGAAATCGCACCACCTTTAAGGGGAGCCTTAGACAGAGATACAGCCCTATTAAGAAGTGAAGCATATTGGATACATTTTTTACGGACATCAAATGGAGGTGGACTCAACGAACAGCTAAACTTAAAATGTTTCCTGGACAGGCGTTGATCATGTTGTTGCAATAGTGGATCTGCGCATACACACCTCCGTCCTCATTGGTACTTGATTGTTATGAAGTTCTAATATGGATAAGGGACGACTAAAAGTGATGATTAGTTCCCTCTCAGTGACACCTATCTGTTTGTCTATATGTTGTCTGTTAGTATGGTATGTCTTGTCCATATGGGTTCTATTTATTGTACTATGCTCACTTACGCTTTTCATTTTTAAACACTTTTATACATTGGTATGTTGTAAATGTTATTTATGCTCTTGTGGGTTTTTTTTACCTTTATTTATGGGTATTTTTGGTGGTACATGGTGTGCATAATTTTGGTCCTTTAGCTGCTTTTCTTAGCACTGTGGTTTGTTGCTATATTATTGATGTGCTGCGCCTCGGTTGCCAAGCATGGTGCTGTACTTAGCACCATGTTACTGTGGCAACGGAGGGAGGGGGGGGCAACTTTGGGACCGCTTGTACATGCGGGCGTTCTGGCGCAGTGCCGCACGCATGCGGCGGGTTCACAGTGGTGTGTGCCGTGTGATGCGCATGCGTGGACGACTGTCGCGGCTGTGACATCACAGTGGGACCCGAATTCGTATTTAGTATATAATTGGGACTTTTTCAAAGTGCATTTACATCGTTTCCATGTGGATTTGGGGTGCTATGCTGTTCTCTCTACACTATTTTTCTCTCTTCACTAACGTCTACTTTTGCTGCGTTGGGTTTACCTCCTAATCATACAGCTGCCCCTCTCTAGCCCACCTCTGGGGTTTGCACGACTTTTTGTGTTCTTAGGATATATACTGTATATAGCTGTGTTTAATTAGGCTCTATATTTTGAGAAAGGTCCCTGCTGTACATCTGAACCACTAATTGTTAATAAACATATTCTTATTTTTGCAAATTCCACATACATATATACATACACACCTCTTTTAACGGTATATATGTACAAAAGCCCCTTTTAAGGCACAAAAAATAGTTTCTGCGCTTTTGTTCTTAGAACCCGAGCACTGGGGAGAGATGCTGAGGGAAAATTATAATATTGCCAAGATCCCCCCCCCCCCAAGGTCAATGTGTGTATGTGTGTATGTGTGTATGTGTGTATGTGTGTGTGTGTATTGTGGGGGAGGGAGGCAAGTGTGTGTATTGTGGGGGAGGGAGGCAAGTGTGTGTATTGTGGGGGAGGGAGGCAAATGTGTGTATTGTGGGGGAGGGGTGAAAGTGTGTGTGTATTGTGAGGGAGGGGGCAATGGTGTCTATTGTGGGCCCCAGAGAGGTGGAGCATTGAGAGTGAGGGGGAAGAGTGAGAGTGACAGGAAGAGAGTGAGATAGAGAGAGAGTGAGGGAGAGAAGAGTAAGATGGGAAGAGTGAGCGAGACAGGGGGAAGAGTGTAAGATGGGGAGAGCGAAGTCTGTGTGGTAAGGTAGGGTGCGCAAACGGGGGGCGCGAGACTGCCTGCGGGGGGGCGCGCGGTTTACAGTGGCCTGACACCGGAGCCGGGGTGAGGGGGGGCGCGGGGTGAGGTGACCGCTGGCAGGGGGGAGCAGGGGAAAAGTTTGCACCCCCTGTGGTAAGACACTCCTTAACGTAGTTACATCCAAGATGTTACGGAGATATGATTGTGTACAGCAATGCAGAAAGAAGATCCAGCACACTTGGGGTTAAAAATAAAGTAGATTTATTGCAATACATACATAAAGAAAGAGCAAGTTTATGGCATTTCTGCCCTTTTGTGCCCCACAGAATGTCTTACACTTCAAAATCTCTACATCTACTGAAAAGAATATTTTGACATTTTCCATTAATTTGAAACTGACTTAGAAACATGATATTTAAAAATGATTAAATACAAGTATAGCATTTCCCCCATTTAATAAAGCTTCATGGGTTGTGTGCTTAACTTGAAAGCAAAATATATGCTTCATTCTAATTCCGCAGCTCTTGTGTTTCGTCCACATATGTTTCCAATAGAAGGAACGTCAGTATTCCATTTGAGGCCTACATCCTTATGATTATACATGCATGATTATAATGTGCGTGCGTGTGTGCATGTGTGCGTGTGTGTGTGTGTGTGTATGTATGTATATCTTATCTTTCATATCATATATATATATATATATATATATATAATATTATATTTCTCAAACCGTCGTATGTGTGTTGCTGTCTGTCCTGTCCTAGGGGCAATCACATTTTACATTTGGCCCGTCACTCCGCCTCAGGCCAATGGATGGCTCCCTT
Source organism: Ascaphus truei (assembly GCA_036426205.1). NCBI lineage: Eukaryota > Metazoa > Chordata > Amphibia > Anura > Ascaphidae > Ascaphus > Ascaphus truei. Next base: position 15,719,414 of record CM071574.1, on the reverse strand, counting down.
GGCCTGCCTGCCACCGCACACACTCTATTGGCCTGAGGCGGAGTGAGGCCAAAGGAGGACAACACACAACACACAACAAACACACAGTCCCTCTGCCCCCCCCCCCCCCATCACGTGCGCCACCCTGCACCGGCTCCGGGACGAAGGGGAAGTGCGGCACGGCACTCTTGCCCTTGCCGCCAACTTCAGGCTCCTCCCCCTCGCTCTAACCGGCTCCCGAAGGAGGGGAAGGCGGCACGCCCTCTACCCAGCCGCCAATGCTCACTTACCTACCCGGGCTCCCTACACTCCCCGGCGCCTACCCCGGCCGCTGGGGGGCCAAGCAGCTCCTCGGATCTGCGCCAGGCCACTCCTCCACTTCCCGTCGTGTGTGTGTGTTCAGAGGGACATTTTACTCCTGCCAACAATTGGTGCCTCACTTACCCCTACCCTGCCCTTCACCCCCCCTACCCCTGCCCTTCACCCCCCCACCTGCCCATCACCCCCCCCCCGTGACCTTCAACACCCCTATCCCTGGCCTCCCCCCACCCCTGCCTTCCCCCCCCCACACCCTGCCCTTCACCCTCCTACCCCGCCCTTCATCCCTCCTACCCCTGCCTTCACCCCCCTACAACTGCCCTTCAACCCCCCAAACCTGCCCTTCCCCCCCCCCCCATGCCTGCCCTTCACCACTCCCCTACCCCTGCCCTTCACCTAACCCTGCACTTCACCCCCCTACCCCTACAATCCCGGGCAACGCCGGGTATATCAGCTAGTATACATATATATATATATGTGTGCTCATTTGCATGTCATTTCCCAGAATCCCTTGCTGCAGTGGAAGTGCTGTATGCTGGGTGATAATGGGGAAAGGCGGGGTTGCAGACCTGCTAAGACATGCAGATGAGCATACAGTTATATTTGCATATTTGCTTTCCTGAGGAGGGTTTTTGTCACTTTCTTTACTCACCATAACTTAACTCAGTATTATGGTTTAGCCTATCCCATAGCCTCTCTTGCATTCCCAGTAAAATCAACCCCACATGATGAGACCCATCAAGGTCGAAACAGCTGTCTGTGGGTGGTTTTCGGTATGCACCTAACCCTGGCTGTGCTCAAAGCTGTGACACTGCAGCCAGCTTAAGCCTAGGGAACCATGTAAAAATGGTTATTGAGGCAAAAAGTGACACTGTGTGCTCATTGCATGTCATTTCCCAGAATCCCTTGCTGCAGTGGAAGTGCTGTATGCTGGGTGATAATGGGGAAAGGCGGGGTTGCAGACCTGCCTAAGACATGCAGATGAGCACACAGTTATATTTGCATATATATATATATATATACACACATACAGTCACTGAAAAATAAAGTACACCCTCTTTGTACTCCATGGTTTTACATATCAGGACATAATAACAATCATCTGTTCCTTAGCAAAGTCTAAAAATTAGGTAAATTTCTCATGCTAACATTTACAGTGGAAACACAAGCGTTTGAAAGCAATATTTTGCACAACAATTCTTACTGTACCTGATGAAATAAATTCATTAAGTGTTTATCTGCATGCAAATTAAGACAATAAGAAAGAAATGACATGTTAACCCCTATTCATTAATAAGTGTTCTGCCAAAGTGAGGAAATGTAGGGCTTCTGAGTAGTGAAATCGTATCACTATTTCTGGAATTATGATCCAATTTAGAGTTAGTCGCTTGGCAGCTGGTCTTCAAATATTATAATGAAGTCTTAAATTAGAGCCATTGGCTATAATTTGTATGTCTTTTGCAACCAGAGGTCTGTGCGTAATAATGACATCTGCATAACGTTTGTGCTTCATTAAAAATGTTACTTTTTGGGCACGGACCTCAGCCTGCAACAACTGAGCCCAGCAGAAGGAAGCTCTGCAGCACAATGACTGAGGACATTTAAAGTAAATAATAATACATTCTTTCCTTTCGTCTCCGGTGTCTTGCCCTATTCTCAAGAATAGCAATCATTGCCAGGCAGCATCGATAGCGAAGTAATTGGAGCCGTGGATCTAGAAACTGCCTGTTGCAAATGCTTGATTCCTATAGTGTGGTCTGAGTAATACCCGGTCCCATTAGGTGCATAATTAAGAAGGGGTCTTAAATTAAGAACAGCCATTAATCCAGCTGTTAATTGGGCGCCTATACAAAACAGGTGATATTCATGTTGAGCTCATTTAAATAAATTCGGAATAGACATGCCGCTGCTCCGCCTATCAAGTTGGTATGTTAACAACCAACATGCAAACTGTCTTTCGAGCCTATTGTTAGCCCGTGCAATGAGATTGCTCCAGCCGGCGTTCTACGTCACTTCGTCTGCACAGCACTCGAATACCGGAAGTGACGTAGGACGCCGGCTGGAACAGCGGAGGGAGTCGCGGTCACCGGAAGAGAGGAAAAGTGCTAAAGCTGGTCCGGTTTTCATGTACAGTATATTCTGTCTGTGAGTGTGACCTTGATTTTTTTTATATAAAGTTGGACTTTTTAAGGAGAGGCTTCACAAACCCTTTATCTGTCTGCTGTGGGAGCGGAGGAGTAAAAAAACCTTAGGTGCCTGGGCTCGGGCACTTTCACGTAAGTGCTTACCTTACCATTGACTGTGCTGAAGAATTTTGTGAACGTGCTTCACTATTTTTTCCCCTTTTTTCTTTTTCTTTCTCTTTTTTTTAATTGAGGTGGGCTGATTCTCCTGGACACATTCAAATAAGTTTGTAAACATGCCGAGTTGAGCATTAGGAGGGGTTTGATTTCCCCTGGCTGATCCTTTTTGTTTCTGTGTGTTCAACAAGAGTTTGCACAGGCAAAACCTCCCTCTCTCACCCTCCCCTTATCTTTTTTTTGGCACTCTGCCATGGCAACGCGACGTCACGTGACCCGTGGTGTCTGACACACACACACAACATACACAGAGAGACACACACACAGAGAGACACACACACACAGAGACACACACACACACAGAGACACACACACAGAGCGACACACACACAGAGAGACATACACACACACACACAGAGACACAGAGACACACACACACAGAGACACACACACTGTCTCTTTAAGGGAGCTGGCTCTGATTTTCCTCTCTCTCCCTGTCATCCGGAAGCTGAAGGCATAAGGCCTTGGCCATGTCAGTTGCTTGCTGGCGGAGGCGCACTCCTGCTCAGCACTGAGCCCCTACAGTCGCAATTAGAGCGGCTTTAGTAGGGGCTCACCTGCGCTTCCGCGCGCTTGCGGAAGTGCAGGTCTTAGGGGAATTTAAAATTCCCCCGCTTGCCGGCGAGACAGGCCGGTCACCTGAGCGGTTCACCCAATGAGGGCAAACCAGCTCCGTGACGTCACTAGCCCGCCCCCGGCCAGTGACGCGCCCGCCCCCGGCCCGCCCCCTGCAGGCCCGCTGACGGCGCGTGCGGTAAGCAACCGCAAGGCCAGGGAAAGCGCCCACTTTCCCTGAGCCTCAACGCGCCTCAGCGAGCAAGCAGGGAGCATGGACTCGGCCTAAGCAGGGAGAGGAGAGAGCTGCAAGCTGATGCAGATGCCGGGTCAGTCCTGTGTGGGGTGCTGCTGCGCCTCCAGGTCTGGGACAGCTGGGAGAGTTATCACCGGTGGACGCAGAACCTCACAGGGGTGCAATGTTCGCTGAGAATTTTTTTGTAACGCGATCCGCATATAACGCGATAACATTCTTTGGACCCCAAGTATCACGCTATAATGGGGTTCAGCTGTGTGTGTGTGTGTATATATATAATATATATATATATATATATATAATCAATTAATTCAATTAACACATAATCACCAAAATCAATTGAAAGAAGCAAAAACCCGCCAAACCTTAATTGCCATGATCTCTAAAGTGCTGCATAGGGTACTATTGAACTGCTCCATTGGCCATCTTGGAGACGGAGCTCCTGCGCCTGTACAGTGTTGTGCCCTCGATAAACTACTCTCACTTATGTTGTAGGCTTTTTCTCTAGTGACAGCAAGCCCTGCTCATGTGCGATGCACGAAATGCTGGAGGACATCCTGTGAGAGTTTCAGCAGCTCCGGCTACAGATCACCATGGCGACGCACTGCTGTGGCAGACATTTTGAAATTGCCTGTGCATGCGCAAGCTGCTCATATTGGCGCCTATGCGATAAACAAACTAAAGCTCAATAAAAGGACTATGCATGAGCACGAAGGGGGGGTGTTGGTTAGGACAATGCCCCATGGATAGTGACAACACCAGTAATGTAGAATAAGTGATGGGGAAATAATATGTACACAATGATGTAACTGGGGATGTCAGCATATATGTATTTTAGCATAAACAGACACAGTCAGCAGATAATGATCCAAAGTGACTATAGTCCACCTCTGTAGCATCCCTAAGACAACCCAGTCAGACAAATCAGCAGCAACCTGGATGCATGGGTAACAGATAGTCCTTATACATGTAGTAATCATGTAGTAATGTTCATAATAAACTGGAATGGATGGCATCAGACAGATCAATATATCTAATCTTCAGTATACCATAGTTACATTCATGACTGCTGTGGAAAAATAAAGTATCCTAATAACAGCAATCCCTGCTTGTCTGTCATCTGATGGATGGGCTATTAAACAGAAACCACCCTGAAAGCCAGCCATACTGTAGTCCATACAGGGCTCAGGGTATCCACGGGGTACAACATCCAATCCAATATGAACAACACATATAGGAGTACAAAATTATGTTATGGCACATAATCAAGTCATAGACGCATCATCAGAGCTAGATGAACAGCTACAGTGGTGTGAAAAAGAAAGTACACCCTCTTTGAATTCTATGGTTTTACATATCAGGACATAATAACAATCATCTGTTCCTTAGCAGGTCTTAAAATTAGGTAAATACAACCTCAGATGAACAACAACACATGACATATTACACCGTGTCATGATTTATTTAACAAAAATAAAGCCAAAATGGAGAAGCTATGTGTGAAAAACTAAGTATACCTTATGATTCAATAGCTTGTAGAACAAACTTTAGCAGCAATAACTTGAAGTAATCGTTTTCTGTATGACTTTATCAGTCTCTCACATCGTTGTGGAGGAATTTTGGCCCACTCTTCTTTACAACGTTGCTTCAGTTCATTGCGGTTTGTGGGCATTTGTTTATGCACAGCTCTCTTAAGATCCAGCCACAGCATTTCAATCGGGTTGAGGTCTGGCCTTTAACTGGGCCATTGCAACACCTTGATTCTTTTCTTTTTCAGCCATTCTGTTGTAGATTTGCTGGTGTGCTTGGGATCATTGTCCTGTTGCATGACCCAATTTCGGCCTAGCTTTAGCTGTCGGACAGATGGCCTCACATTTGATTAGAATACTTTGGTATACAGAGGAGTTCATGGTCGACTCAATGACTGCAAGGTTCCCAGGTCCTGTGGCTGCAAAACAAGCCCAAATAATCACCCCTCCACCACTGTGCTTGACAGTTGGTATGAGGTGTTTGTGCTGATATGCTGTGTTTGGTTTTCGCCAAACGTGGCGCTGTGCATTATGGCCAAACATTTCCACTTTGGTGGAAATTAGCAAATGCCGGTGACTAGGTCCTGAAAAAAAATTTGAATTTTGAATTTGAATATTGAAACAGCTAGCAACAGATATAGCATAAAAAGACATAACTGGAGCATGTTTCTTCCAAGTAGGAGGTTTCCTCTAATGAAGAATATGGCCACCCTACATAACATGCAAGGTCTCAAATAGAATGTGTCCTTTAAATTAGACAGTTCCCTTTTAGTCAATGCCAAAATTTGAGTCTGAGAGAACTGACTAGTCAAAAGAAATGTGAAATGAAACCGTGGGAGACATAGGCCTCAGATGAGGATTGAGAGATTGTCTACCAACATTTTCAGAATGCAGCTAGATATATGGGTAAAGGTTGAGAACTTCTTCTGTCTCAACTGGACTAGTTGGGATGGGTTATCTCCACCTTCTAAAAACCTAAATTGGATAGTCCTGGAATTAAAGTAACTTGTGGACCAGACGTTTGTTTTTTTTAAACTTTCCAAGTATGCGAGGGAATGAACATTCAGCGTTGTATTGTAGGGATGGTCCTAATCTTTCTAGCCGAGACATGTACACTTACTTTATAGTGATAGGTATCATCTTGCGTTCCAAGCATATAAACCATGGAAATGTTCTGCCGTATGGACCTCAGTTTGAAGTCCTCAGTTTGAAGTCGAGGGCAGACTCAAAAAAGTCAGTAATTTGATTTTAAACTCAACTGCTTTGAGATGTTCAGCAGATCTCTTAGGATATCTACTTTTAAACAATGAAATGTGAAATTAATTTCAGCATCTGGGTGTCAGTCTGCTGACTATGACATCGTTGACTGGAATCGAAGCAACAGATGGTAAAATCTTCTCCAATATCTTTTTGGCAATTCATATAGAGGTTCTCAGACAAATAAGGTATCAGTCTGGACTTAAACATCTCTCTCTCATATTTAAAATGTTTAAGTGTTTAAGTGAATTAACTGTGTGCAGATATTTGTGGGTTGATTAAGAAATCATATGAATCTTTAAGAAATTAGGAAAACAAAAATTAAAAGTTGAATGTAAGTATCAAAATGCATTGGAATTAGGTACTCAACATCGTTTCAAACCTTGCAGAAGACCAGTGGTCCCAATATTATTTGAGAACTTGAATTTAAAATATATGTTCAGTGGGCACGCCTTTTTTAAAGTCTGATAGGGACACCAAATATATAACAAATGTAATCTGCGCAGTTGCCAGTCACATCATACAGCCTCCCGAAACCATGCATTGCCTCAGAAGACCACAATCCTGCAAAGGCCACAGTTGGATTCGATGGTGTCAGAGCTCCCCCAAAAAAGTATACAGACCAGAATAGATGTACTTTGCAAGGTGAGTTAGTCGGTATATAAGAGTTATATAGCAGTTTTAGTTTAAAGCAAAAAAATGATCTCAGGAAACAAGACTAATTGGTATGTCGCAATCAGTATGTAAATTATTGGAGGATATCAGGGTTCCCGGGGCACCGGACTTCAGCATTTCCCCAGGCTCTGGGACAGTTGAGCATGGAAGGCACAACAATTGTTGAGCGTGGAAGGGTGAGGAGGAGGGGAGAAGTGTCTGAGATATTCACCCCCTCCCCCGCCTAGAATGGTGGTCCTAGCTGGAGGAGATGCAGATAAGAAAACGCAGGTCTCTAATAAAAGATCTTTCATTTACCAGCATGAATAAATCATGCAAGTTGGGTTGGCAGGGCGAGGATGAGGGAAAAAGGAATGACCATGCAGAGAGCATCTGTTTTATCGAGCATCTTGAAGGCCCACCTCCCGGAGCTTATAGAAAGTGAGCACATTCCTACTGCGTCACCGTTTTATTTTTTATATCAGTCTCTGCCTCCTGTATTCTTTTCCACAGGAGTTTCTGGAGTACAGATGATAGTGTGATTGATTAGGCGTTTGTGTGAAACTCAGGGGGAAAATTGTTGTTCATTGGGGACGTATAAATCAGACTACAGTGTTTGATCTGCAATGTCTTTGATACAGTTGTGACACATAAAACGACATGTTTTCAAAGATGTGGCAGCCTTATTAAAAATTAGTCCTAATAAGCTGGCTCTGCGAACGTCCATCTGTGGCAAGACATTTAATTTCCCTGGTGCCTAAAGACAAAATCCATCCCTTAATGCAAAATCCTTTACAATAGGTTTAATGTAAGATAGGATAACACTATTTTTGTAACGCTTCTTTTAAAATCAGTTCATGTTCATACAGTAGGTCACTAGTTAGTTACATGCTGTGACGTATGCTTTCTATAAGTTAAAGGAGTACAGAGGGTTTGAGTTTAATCCATTTCCTTGCATTGTCTTAATTATAGCAATTGTACATGAAAAACACAATAGCTCATAAGACCTAAAGGATGTTGTAATATGATGACACAATAAAGCACTGTATAGATTCACAAGCCCATTTCTTGTAATAAAAATATCGGAGTCTTAAACTATTATAGCACAGATCATGCTGTGTGTGACTGTTGCAATAACAACTTGAAAACGAGAGCTAACTCTCAATGTATTACTTCCTGGTAAAACATTTGATAAATAAAATAAATAATAAAGTATATACATAAATGTTGCTGTACACAAGCTTTTGATGTTCCTTTCCCTGTGTGTTTGGAAACAATGTGGTCTCAAATGCCCAATACCAGCACATTTTTGTGTGCTGTTTACTAATGATCAGTGACTTGAGATCTGAATTAGGATCCAATGTGGTACTAAAAGCTCATGTACTAAAACATCGATGTTTAGTGTATATTTATATTCCAATAAAAATGCTTCACATCCTAAGAACAGCCCGGCTATGCTTGGGACACGAGGCTTCCAGAAGTCTATGCTACATTTCCAAAGCAACAAACAAAATAGTCAATAATAGAAAAATCATTATTTTGTCTAAATAGGGACTAATCATAAGTGTACAGCTGTGCTTCATGCAGATACATTTGGATAAATACTAGGCTTTGTGCCAGCAACTGGGATTTCCTGAAGCTAACAGCTTAACATAAAATTAGCATGATCTAATTAACACATAGATGTTGTTTTGCCAAGCAAAATATAAAACGGAGGCTGAGTAAGTGACAATATAATGAAATATGGAGATCATATCCCCAAATAAGAATTATTATTGGCAATATTGATATTTTTCTCCTTCAATGTTCATGAACAAGGTGGTCATATCGTTTTTTGCACACTACCTATTTTAGGGAAATAGTGGGGAATTGTTTAAGTATACCACCTGCTCGGCAGCTGTTAGCCCACTGATTGATTCATTATAAGATCACAAACGCAGTTACCAGCTGGATTGTGAATAAGGCATGATTTCTAGAAAGCCAACATGACTGGATTAGCATAGCCAAAAGGTGAGTACTGGAGATTCTTGTTGTCAAAACTAACCAAGTTTGAAGTTACAGTGGTAGGAGAAAGACAGATTGCGATTACCCCATTATGAAACTATAAGCAGGCTCAAAGAAAAGCAACTTACCAATGTAATCACCTTCCTCAGAAAGATTCAATTACCCCTAAAGTAGAATGTTTGACTTATTTGCTTTCTGTGTAAAATGGAGTCTTTCTGTTTTCTCCATGTCTACTTATTTTAAATGGCAATTATTGCTATTTCCCCTTTATCTATTTAAACAAAGGATGATGACATCATTGGCCAAACAAAACATGACATGGGAAATAAACGGGAAGGGCAATCGCCCTGCATATGCAGAGTACATCAGTTTACACATTGTCTTATCACACGGCAGATTAAGTGAAGATTGAATAAATATCCAAAGCTTTTGATTATTATGGAAACATTGAAGTTTAGAAAATAATTTAAAAAAACTTAGACTTGTTTTAATTTTTATTAAAAATACTGGCACTAGCCTATATTTAACCCATAGAACATGGCAACACTCCCCTAAAAAGTTCACTTTGGTCCTAGGAGGGATTGCACTATTGAATGATATCAGTCTTTACTAACCCAATTAAAGCAGCAATACTACAGCCCCCCCCCCCCTTTTCTTCTTATTTTAATTAGTAAAGCATGTGACAGTGTATCATTCTACATTCTTACCTAAACTGGCAATTGTTTGGAATTCTGTAAAAATCCTGATTGTGTGCCAAACATAATGGCCACCTTTTAACTTTGTGCTGTAGTCTGAAATGCTGCCGCTGATATGTAACATTATATTACTAAGTGTAACACAGTATAGTTACAGCTTTCAGAGCAATAGACAGTCTGCTGTTTGGAACACTTCAACAGATCTATTTGTGATACTTTGTTGCCAAAGGAAAGTGCTCAGAAAGTTTGTCAGAGCCTGTTTCAAAGGAGGAAGTGGATATGACATTCTAATTGGTTGCTGTAGCAACCAAAGGATGATCAGTACTTTAAAAAAAAATCATAACAAATGGCATTAGGAGTTAAAAATAAACGCAGACAGTATTATCTAATACTACAGAACTGATTTATTTAAATGAAAAAGCTATAGGATTTTTCACGTTTTGCTGCTTTAAAGTTATTGTTCTTATGGCTTTGAATATGGCTTTGAAATATTACTTGAAGGTTAAGTATGACATTTTCTCTTTAGTTGTTGTTTGTTGGGTTTTATTGAGGTCCAAATAATCTCCAAACTGATTTGAGGTTTATAGTGAGGCCACACCTATCATTATCTTCTCAATTCTTTTTGAATATTTAAAAATAATGAATTGTTCCTATTTTTAATCTTGGAAATGTATCTAGATGCATCTGGTATTTTTTCACTGCGTCAACAGAATAACAATGTACTGATTGTTCAAATAGCAACTTTAATGGAATACTAATGCTGTCAAAACGTATTTCGTTTTAAGACTGGAAGAGGTATAATGTAAGAGTGCGTGTTTTACATCCTTTCTTAGTGGCATTGTCCTAGTTGTTAACCAATGAAATTCAAAGTAGGACTTTAAAAACAGGCTCACCTGCTCTTTACGAGGTGGTGACCCTATTAGTCTTAGTTTTGTATTTTCACTTTGCTGAGCAAAGCCATCTGTAATCGTCCAGAGACCTACGTGAATAGGGCTATTGTAGTCAGTTATACATTATTATTATTATTTTAAATATGTTGTTGTTTATTTTGCTTATTGATGTAATAAAAATGTTTATATTTTATGACATTTAAGAGTTTTTTTTGTAATTTGTTTATACTTTTTAGATGTGACTGGCGTAGATAAAGCACCAAACGTTACATCCAATTATTAAACCAATAAGGTTCCCTTGATTAAGGAATTCCATTGATTGTTGGTGCAACATATAAGCATTTAACACAAGTTAGTGATTGTTGTATCTACGAGAGCTAGAGTATGTATAAAGAATTGTTATTATTTTTTTTAATGAATTGCGAGTCCATTGCGTCAAAATCAATTTCTAACCTATTGGCTGACAGTTTATGCCAATGAGGAATTTCTGGTGCACGAAAGTGGTGCACGCTTGCAACGTTTATATTCAAATCCTGATGAAGGCCTGTCAAATAAAGACCATTTTCTGTTAAATACAAGTTGGAGTGCCTGGAGATCTTTCCAACTATATCAATTGGTAACTGGTTGTCTCTCTGCATGCACCCGGTAACCTCTTTCTAATATATTATTGCTGTTATTGAATACTTGTTGGAGTGCCTTACCTTTACTTTTTTGGTTAGACTGTACTCCTATTATCTACATACAAGTGCATAGCTTTCAACTTTGTGGGGGAAAAAAGTTGGGGCACATGCCAAAAAACACATACAAATCAGTTTTACACATTGGCGCTCCAAGACACATGGTTACTCTTCTGTGCCTCATTTCTACAGCAAAGTTGCTTTTAGTGAAGCTTTGTACCTAGGCTATATTTTAGGTGGAGTTACATTTCAATTTAAGAGGCAATATATATATATATATATATATGTATATGTATATGTATATGTATATGTATATACTGTATATATATATATATATATATATATATAACATGGAGCCCATGTGAATGGATTTTCCAGGCAAAAGGTGACACATTGTGTGCTCATTTGCATATCATTTCCCAGAATCCCTTGCTGAAGTGGGAGCACTGTATGTTAGGGGATAATGGTTGAAAGGCAGGGTGCAAACCTGTCTAAGACATGTGAAGGTGCTCACAAGTGATATTCTTTATTGGCTATATGCCAACAGTAGAGGTTTTTTTTTGCCTTTTTCACCCACCATAACTTTAAAAAAAATATATGTGTGTGTGTGTCTCCGGAGCTGAACCTCCAGGGACCTCCTGCTTCAGAAGATACTACCTCCATAGGGGTGCCGGTAGCTGCTCTGCTCTGTTAGTAGGGTTCAGGTAATGACTGGTTTTTCAAGCTCCCACACCCAACAGGCCAATAGGAAGCCATGACATCATTAGTTTTGGCTTCCCATTATCCCTCGTGATGCGGGAGATTTAAACTTTGACGAGATACGGGCACCCCCTTTGGAAGTCTGTATCTCGGGAAGCAAGAGGCCCCCAGAGCGAAAATGATTGGGTTTAAGCCCAAGAGACCCCCGCTTTAATCCTATGTTAAAAAAACAGTAATACAAAAAAAAAAACATGAACTACTCCTTTAACACTCCAGAAAATGTCAACTGGAATACATTATCTAATTCTGTCAATGAGAGATTTATAGGCAGCACATGACTGTGGAAATATGAAGCAACTTTAAAACGCGATTGAAAAAATGCTTCTGCAGACAGATGCTGACTTGTTTAAGTTTATAGCTGAAAGAATGTTGACATGTAGCACCGCCTCATGAGTCAGAAGGACCTTCCCTGGAATTCTGGAACTTGATTCTCATTAGGGCTACTCTCTCTTTCCCCCTATAACACACAGAGATTGCAGAGGAAATAATTATCCTTCTCTCTGAAACATTTCACACCCTGGCTTTCATGACCTTCTACGGCCTTCCAATAAATGCTGGATAATGTGCTAGCCATAAATCCCCATTACATACTTCCCTGTGTGTAACATAATTAACATAACAAGCCTGCTGTCCCTTTGTTTGTTTGGCTGAGTTTCCGATGTTTGTGGGTTACCCCCCCTACCCCCCCCAACCTCCCCCCAAAAATCCTATTTAAAAGAATTTTATATTTTTTACTTGGTGGAATGTCGAGACAATGGAACTGCCTTATTTCTCTTTGTCACCTTCTCTCTTCCACCTTTCTGGATTGTTTCTCTGTCTTTTTTTCACACAATTTTTGTCCTTTCCTTCGTCCGTTCCTTTTTGTCCTTTCCTTCTTCCCTTTTTGGCCTAGATCAGGAATGATCAACTTCAGTCCTCAAGGGCCACCAACAGGTCAGGGTTTAACCATATCCCTGCTTCAGCACAGTCATTTTGATTGAGCCACATGTACTGAAGCAGGATATCCTTAAACCCTGATCTGTTGGTAGAACTTGAGGACTGGAGTTCGCCACCAATGGCCTAGATTCACAAAGCTTCATTAAATCAGGGCAACTAACGTGATGTTACCTAAAATAAGAACTGAGTTAAATCCTTATTTACTAAGGTAATGTTATGTAAAAATAAGGGCTGTAATTGATATAATTAGAATAGGCGTAATTTCTAATTATTTCAGGATAACGCAGAGTAATCGTAAAAAAAATGACGTTATATAAGTCTTGGTGTTACTCCTATCTAGACCCAGAAATAAGAGCCGAATCTCAAACATATAGATTTGTTTATGGGGTAAGCTACGGTCATGTAGGTTTCCCCCAAAATGTCTACATACAATTATTTTTTTATTATTATTTTTTTTTAACAATGTGCTTATGGATGCCGAAAAACTGTTGCCACAATAACATAAATCAATATTAATAATAATATTTGCCAATCTATTTCATGATTAACATTGTAGTAATATTAACACCCCAAACAAGTAGCATACAATTTATTTAAACCGGTGTAAGGAATATTTACTTTGTTGAGAATAAATGACCAACATTATTTCTTCTTCCGGCAGCCGGAAAATACATCGAAACGAACAATTTTACAGAGTGCTGCATTATCAAATAAATATAGTTATCGTTATAAAAGTAGAACGTAAAAAGGTTGCTCTAATAAAAAAGGGTTTATTTTTAATAAACCTGCGTTAAACAAATTATACATTATCCTGAGCCAGTATCATTGTTTCTGCTATAAATACTTAATAAAAACTATCATTTACTAATTATGCACTTACACACCTGTTTGAGGATGAGCAATTCCGTATGAAGTCATAGGGTGGTGGAAACTAACTCTGGTCCACTCAATAGACACATTTGACAGAGATAAAATGGGGTGAAGACAGTTAAGCCCAATTTTAACTTCTCACATGTACCCATCACCTGACACTAAGTGGAATGGATAAACGTTTTGTTTCTGGCAGTGAATTAAACGCTCTCGGCTGACTTTCACCGCGTGCAATTAGGGAATGATTCATAATCCTGGTTTCTGACACACAATCCTTGTGTCTGATGTGCCATGTGAAGGATGGTAATTACACATATTAAAGCGGGTTGTAGTAAACCCTTCTCTTTTGTATTAGAATGAAACAACATTTGATTGATAAGTGATGGTTAATGTAACAGGGAAAGTCCTGTTATCCTGGATTATAGGGTTGTATTAGTCTAGTATGGCTTTTCCAAGGGGGGCTGGTTTTGGCTGAGAGCGGAGCTCGGGTGCAAGGCAGCTCACTGATTGAGCCTCTGTCAGATGCTCTAGTGCCTGTTCATGTTCTTGATCACAGCGTCTCTGAGTGTGAGCCGTGCTGCCAAGGGCGGTGCCTACTGTATACACTACAGGTACTGCAGTATATTTGAATTGGACTATTTTGCTTATATTCTTCTGAAGAAAGCAACATTTGTTGTAGTTGTAGAAAATATATGACTTTTTGCTCAATAAAAGTAAAGATTGTTGTTCCTCTGAGCTCATGTTTTTTTTTTTAGCCTTATAAACCCCGTAGGTGCTGCAAACATCTGAATAACAATGAATAGCTTGCACTATGGAAGCAAAAACCAATGGTTAAAGGAATTCAGGACACATTAAACCAAAGATGGCAGAACTGCAGTTCACATGACCTGCAATGATGTCAGGAGAGAGACCACGCCATCCAATATGTGAAGACTGAAGACCCAAGAGGGAGATTTTTGGGCCAGAAATAAAGGTCTCCTCATTTATAATTATCATGAATTGGGATTAAAAAAATTTTTTTAAATGTCTGTATTAAGAAATGAATGTAAAATAGAAAGAATACATTAAAACTCAAGCAGTAAATGTGACAGACATGGGTTATGAAGGATATATGAATTGGTATCGAGTTCTGGCATTGGCAAATATACCAATATTATTACTCAAATGGTGTAGCAAGCTACAATCACATTTCTGCAGTGATATTTTTGAAAGGATGGGGCATACAGTGTGCTATAACTGCAGGATAATGGGAGCGGTCGTGGCCGTGTACTGTATGTAAAATATTGGGGTAACTACATTATGTAAAATATAACTATAAAAATATATATAAACAAATACCCCTATTTGACGGTAAAAAAAAAGTGTGCATACATACTGTACATACACAATAGAAATTTGCCATCCATAAATCAAATGCACATTCCAGCGAGCTGCAGGAAAAATATATATATCATTCCTCTCTCCAGGGAGCGAAACACATAAATCAAAGGAGGCAAAGCCTTAGAAATGTTATGGGCTGTATTTACATGCAGTTGTCAGTCACTACTCCGTTTACCACCTGACCGCAGGGTAAAGGAATAGAAGCTATAGTCCATGCCAGGTTTTAATTTGGGATGTGAGATTTAAGACCATGACATGGAGAATGTCTCAGGCGGGACCACCTGCCAGCTGAGGCATTGCCATATTTTAGGTAGAAAAAACAGCAGTGGCTAGAGTGGTTTATGTTTCTGAGTTGGATGAGCCTGGTCTTTACACTGACACATGACATCACAAATCCAAGATGGCTCTCACCTTGAATGTGATTTCAACCATTTTACTTATAGAATATGGAAAGTGGTACCTCAACGCTTGACCTATTGCTTATGTAATTCCAACAATAATAATAAGTTAGTAACACTGCAATACAGGCATACCCCGGTTTAAGGACACTCACTTTAAGTACACTCGCGAGTAAGTACATCTCGCTCAATATTCAAACGGCAGCTCACGCATGCGCCTGTCAGCACGTCCTGAACAGCAATACCGACTCCCTACCTGTACTGAAGCTGTGCGTAAGCGGGGAGACTATAGAGCCCGTTACAAATGCGTTATTTATATCAGTTATGCACATATATGACGATTGCAGTACAGTTCATGCATCGATAAGTGGGGAAAAGGCAGTGCTTCACTTTAAGTACATTTTCGCTTTACATACATGCTCCGGTCCCATTGCGTACGTTAATGCGGGGTATGCCTGTATATGCACTGGTATTTTATGTCTTACATTTGACTTCTATCAAGCAATACTTACTCATTAGTCCACAAGATATACATACTGTAAGAGCTGAGTAGTGACGAGAACTGTAGATGCTCTGTTTTAAATGGCTATACCATGCCTTGAATATTTGGTGTGCAGCACACAAAAGATTCCCTTCCTTCCTTTGCTATGTTACTAACATTCTGTGCATTGTTTTCTTTTTAAATTCTGCTCAAACATAGTATAACAAATATCAAATAGATAATTCCTATAACTAGTGTAAGAATGACAGTAACTGAAGCAATAAGCTTTTTTCAATTTTAGGCGAGAAATACAAATAAAGGGAGTTATCTCCGCCTTTCCTTGTAATAAAAATTATTATAGGAATCATTGCAGAGCGGATAAACATGTAGTTAAATGTTTTTTTTGTAACCAAAATTGCTAAGGATTAGATTTTAGTCCTGTGGTTTTGATGTTGTTGAAGAGTAATAGGACATTGTTATATTGAACTGTGTAGTTCAAACGTGAAATGTACACTTTCATAATAAAATTCTGCATCTACTGTAAGTGTAACTCACAAGTAAATCAGCATTAATTACCAATGTTGTCACAAAAAGGATGTGGTCACATTGATGATAATCCTGGTATTTAAAGTATGTAACCAGTGAATCCCTGTGGCTTGCACTTAATTTCATCATCCCCAAGGAGATTCAAATACAGTGATATCTACAAATCTGCACATTTGTTTGCCCCTTTATAGAGCTGGAATTGATGACATGGGACGAACACCTGGTTTGAAAATGTCATCTCTCTCTTTCCACCGCTTCAGTCCCAGCCATCACTATAGCAACTACAATGCACCAAGTCTAAAGGCCTAGCCGTACAAGAGAATTCATTATAGCTAATATCTGGTGACGGCTTGCAAGGCATGTCACAAAAGATGCATCCATTAAGGTGTATTTAACATGTATTTTCGCAAAAGATGTTGTTGTATTTTGTGCAAATAAAAAGAACATTTTCTAATATAAGATGCAAGCATGTACACGCTCGCCTCTCCCCCGGGCCGCCCAGCACCCCCCCCCCCCCCCAAGAATAATCTATACTACAATTAGAAAAGAAGGACAATAAGCCCAGGGAGGCCTCCACAAGAGGGATCGTAATATTGTATACTGCATTTTATTTTGCTATTCTGAAATTAGTTGTGATTGATCGTATGATAATGTAATGTATATATGCAGTGTTTCCCTAATTCAGAGCTCTTAAATTAAAAACATTTTAATGGGCATTATGATTAGCCATGAATTAACAAATTCTAATTGCGTCTCTGCGATGCAGCATTTAATTTCATTCAGGTAACCATGGTAAAACATGCATTAAAGACACTCTCTTTCTACAAGGTAAGTAACCTTTATTTAGTCCGCTTCCAAGTGACAAATTTAAATTGGTGAAAAATGTGGGTTTGGCAATTGTAAATGAATACAGGTTACTTGCTTTTAAAATGTTTGTTTTTCCCTCTGATTACAAAAAATGGAAACAAATAAAAATAAATATGGCTTCTACGATGCAAATGTAAAATAGGTGATAATGCAGCCTCATGTAAATTGTCATTATCTCTCTATATTATAATTAGCTAAATTATAATTCATTTTTAAGTAAATTAATTAAGATTATTTACATTTGTTTTATGTTTATTTTTTATTTGGTTTCGGTACAAACTTTTCGTCCAAGTTCATGAACCATGGGCAAATGTCGTCCGTCCGTCCCTTTCCACAACAACTCTGACAGAAGGGCATGCCTATAGTATATGGTTACTAAATCAACATTTTCTGTAGAACATTGCAGGGCTGCAATTTATCTACTTTAAAAAATGCTAAAATGTGAAACTTGGACAATTTAGATCGTTTTACTATAACTTTTGATGTCAAAAGTGTGTTTACACTTTTTGCTGCTTTTACAAATGTAAAGTTTGAATGAAACAGCAGCTAACCAAACCTCGGCAAATGACATATCTCTAATTCTGATCATAAATTCAAATCTTCATTGAAATATTTTATGGTTTTCCTAAAAATAAGCACAGATTGGAATTTCTTATGAACCTCTTTGTAACACTGAACTTTGTAACTGAATGAT
The DNA here is from genome assembly GCA_036426205.1 of Ascaphus truei. Lineage (NCBI taxonomy): Eukaryota > Metazoa > Chordata > Amphibia > Anura > Ascaphidae > Ascaphus > Ascaphus truei. The sequence continues at coordinate 15,701,309 of CM071574.1, read as the reverse complement.
TTGATCCTTTAAAACATCTTAGTCAATTAATGTGTAATTTCTCTTGACAAATTGTGAATTTTCCTATGATTTACAACAACCTAGTCAACACAAGTAGAGATATATTGATGACTTGCATTTCAAGAGAGAATATTGTGTGAAAATAAGATGTATAACTCAATGTATAATTTTCTGGTGAAATATATTTGTTCTGCTAGCCGAACACCTGCGACACCATGGCGTCCCGTTGCCATGGCAACGCAGCATCATTTGACTCCGCGCAGCCATTTTTTCAGGACCTGCAGCGGAAAGCGTACAATTTTCAGGGGAGAAGACGAAAATCGCCGCACCATGCCAACGGACCCCACCATAGGTAAGAGTCGTGAGGGGGGGGGCGAGAGGGAGGTTTTTTTTTTGGGAGGGGGCAGTGGGTTTTCCCTAGTATGTCGAGCCGTGTGTGTGTGTGTCTGTGTATATATATATATATTTATATATATATATAATCAGTCGGCACTCGATTAGCAGAGGTATATTGGTAGGTGCTAGTCCCATACAAAATTTGTAAATAAACGATACCGTGTTGATCCCACGAAATCAGGAGACAGCACTCAGTCTTGAAGCAGGAAAAAGTGTATTAGTAACATGGCACAAATTTCCAACGTTTCGATCCCAAGAAACGGGACCTTCCTCAGGGCGGCACCTCCCTTGAGAAAGATCCCGTACCGGGATCAAAACGTCGGTTCTATGTGCGAGTATTCTTAAATACTAATAATTTTTTTTATGATATTGCTGAGTGCTGCTGCCTTCTTACAACAGGTAGAGATCACTATCTCACTATAATCTCTATTATCTCTCTATAATCTCTATTATCTCTATATAATCTCTGTATAATCTCAATCTCTGTATAATCTCTATCTCTATAATCTCTATCTCTTTCTATATTATCTCTATATAAACTCTGCACAGAGAATGGAACAGCGCCTAATTATATATCATATATAAAAGTTCTACACTGAACCCAATGTAATAACAATATGTTTTGGTAAACCTGTGAAGGATATGCCCCTAGGATCAATAAAGTACAGTATAATAATAAAATGTAGTTCAATGGGTATAATTACCTAAATACTAGTAGTGATAACTCTGCCAATAAACATGCTAATCTAAAGCAATATAAGCTAAATAATATAAATAAACAGTTTCAATGCAGATAAGTATAAAAATGGTAAAAAAAAAAAACCCCAGTCCAAGTAATACAATCCTCTGGAGTCTTTGCAGCCTGGACACAGGAATCACCAATTCCTTGGAAGATATCTACAGAAACAAAAAAGAACAGGCGCACTCGTAGTGTATTAAAGTATAACAATTTAGTAGGACTGGGCAGATAAAAAGTGCTCACTCACAAGCGACGCTAGAAATCAGGCAGTTTTTGAGACAATCTCAAGCTCCGTCTCAGCAAAGGTATCCACGCGGTTGCTGCTGTGCTATCCGGCACTCAACGCTGAACGCCACCGGATGGGGGAAGTGTGCACCGTGTCACCTCCAATTTGGCTCCTCCGGCAACAAGAACTCCTCCACAAAGTAGCCCGGCTCACGTTGGTACACACTGGTACTTGCGGATGGTATCCTTTGCTTTCTCAGCTCTCTGCGTCACAGTTTATGCTCAGTGAACTGGCACTTAGACACACAAATGGCACCCTACACGTTTCGTCAAATCGACTTCATCACCATTTGTGTGTCTAAGTACCACTTCACTGAGCACAAGCTGTGAAGCAGAGAGCTGGATTAGAATCCAACAGGATTAGAATTCAGAACTACTGCCTTTTCTAGGCTGCAGCTCTAGCAATTTGAGCTAAACCAGCTGATAGCTAGCTCCACTGTAACTGTATACTAGCATATCCCCAAAGGATATCTATTTTGTTGACTGTAACCTTGAAAGGACTTCAAGCAGAAAGTAATAATATGTACTGAGGGCTATGAGTTACCGAAACTAAGTGAGATTAAATAAAACACATGTTTTCTGACACACACACGTAAAAAACTGAAGCACAGCAAATACAGCAGATGCAGAGAGAAAGTAATATAAGAAAGTGAGCTGCTGACTTGAGTTAGTGCTTCTAATCTTTAGAAAGGATAAAGACAGTGGGCCATATTTACTAAACAGTGTTCTGCCATAAGGTACCTTCGGTGCTGGAATACATTATAGCCCATTCAAATAAATGGACCGTAGGGTGTCTTCCCGTGCAAGAAGGCGTCTCAAGGCAGAACGTGCTTTGTACAGGTATGAGCACTCAATGAGAAAGAGCGCTCAAAACTAAGTATACTGTGACAGTGATGCTGTCAATCATCAGGTTTAGCTCACACTGCCAAAGCGGCTGAAAGGAATTGACCAACATTTTGGATTTTGACAGAAAATGCACCCATCTCTAGTGATATGCCCAAGGACCAATGTAAGATGTCACAGCTCTATGCATACAGCAGAATATCATTATGAAACTGCACAATCCAAGGTGTAGCTGACGTGATCAAATTACATATTCTACATTTAAACAAAGTGTAGCAATTAAAATAGCCAGGCAATTTCTTCACTTTCTAAACCAACCTGAAGGAGTAGATAATCCCAAAAATAAACATAATGGACAAGAACCAAATATTTTTAATATGTTCAAAGAACAAAATAAGTCATAACAAATACAAAATGAATATCCCCGGCGCTACTATTGTCCAAGATACCGTAGTCCAAATTGATAGTCTTACATTGGAGACTTCTCTGGATGGTAGATGGAGTGTTGAGAGAAAGTTCCAAATTGATGAGGGTGTCCTGAGGGGTATCGCCACGATGGTTCTGGAATGATAGAAACACAGGGACACACCAATTGCTCAGTATGAAACAGCACAGGTCCCTATCTAGAACTGAAAAAAAGCCCTACTCACAAGATATTCTCTTATTGGTACAGGGGAATCTGTACTTGTCCTATCTTCAACACGTTTTTCCACGGACCCCACGTGGTCTGACGCAATTTTTCTTCCCTTGGGACTACAGTTGCACTCGCAGATGAACCCGATACAGCACACCCATGCGTGAAGGGAAATAGGACACGAATAGTGTAGTACGTAATACACTTTAATTAAAAAATTTAAAACATAAACTACCCACACTTACATTGTATGAGGGATAGTGATGTAACACACGAATGCCGTACGCAACCTGTAATCAACCTGGACAGCCGACGGAGAGACTAACTGATTGCAGCACCCGCAACCGGCGAACTGATGACGTCAGGAATTGGCGTTCTCCTCACTCCCACACAGAGCACTCCCTCCCCGCAGTGAGCCCCGGGACACACAAAACAATCCTGCCTTACCGGCCTCCACGGCTCCTCGCCCCTGCCGCCGTCGCGGGATCACTCCCCTCGGCGATTCCTCTGCTCGGCGCCGGGCGCGCCCATGCCCTCCTGCACGCACACCTGCACCATCCACTGGCTCGCTTCACACATGTACACGAGTTACGGCGCATGCTCAGTCTGCACACTCTTATTCCTGTCCCCCGGACCTCAGGCTCCGCCCCCGCACACTGCACGGGCATACTCAGGTTACTAACAAGACTCACCTGGCCTGTTATGCCTGCACCAATCTGCAATGTCTCCCTGTAGCTCTTCCTGTCCTGCCTCCATTCCTAATTGGACCTTCCTGCTTTATCTAGCTCCTCTCTGCTCTCGGTCTTTGCTCGACATAGTCTCTGTATGGAAGTACTTCTGGATTCTCTCAGTGTTTTCACAGGTTCTGACGCGGCTTGTACGACTAATTCATATACTATGTCATGGCACAAAGAAATCCTAGGATTCCTTTAGAAATGCTGCCAAGTCAAATTCTATGTTCAGACCTAGGGGAGACTCTTCTGTCCCTTTTGTAAAACAATAGCTTTCTGGAAGGGCTAATCTCAAGCATTAGTTTTGTAGTAATACAATAATAAAATAAAATAGTTTCTGATTTTTCGTAACCTCATATAATTTGAACAACGCTTTTGAAAGTGTCTGCAATGCTTAATATGTCTCCTAGAGGCACTTTCTAATGAGAATGTTTGGTAAATATTGCTCACAAACATGTAATTTGATATCTTATGTGCTAGCCAACCACAATAATAATTGGCATTTCTAAAGTAGTACACCATATTATTGTTTGTATTGAATTAACATACAAGATGAAAATGATACTGTATTTAATAACCCTAAGAGGGGCTTTAGCAGATCTGTAATTGTTTTTCAGTCATTTGCTCACTTGTTAAAATTTTAAGTGCTAATGTTGCAGACATAACGTGACACTATTGCAAAAGCCTTGATTGGAGGCAATTTGTGTAACTGTTAAGGACACTTTGCATTATGAAAAGGTAAACAGTGTTAATAATCAAACAAACATGCAGTTCAAAGGCTACATGCCCCACCAATACATTTGTAGCAGATATTAAGGCTAGTACTTTACAGTGAAAGAGAGGATCAGGCCTGAACACGCTGAATAACTTAATCTTTGCATCATTTAATTATGTATTTCATTTAAACTGTCAAATGTGCTCAGTCACCCTAGGGAATTTAAACTGACAGAAACCAGAATTTCCACTGTACAATTTATAAACTTTTTCTGGGATATACATTTTCTTTTATGTTTCATCTTTGTAGCTTTTTCATGAAGCACTGTTAACTAAGAATTGTATAGGACGGTGTATTGGCTGAAGCTCAAGAGGAAACTAGGGAGAAGGATCAAACTCTATACCCTTGATAGGATACATTTTATCAGCTACCCTCTTGGAAAACCACTGCATCCCCTGCTGGGATTTCTAAGTCCCTGCTGGCATTCTCAGCCTGGTGATACTGTCTAGGCTGTATCTTCCTCTGCCCAACTCTTCTCTCAGTGAGCTTAAGGACAGAGAGATGAATGAAAGTACTTATGTTGAGCCTGTCCCTGGAAATATAGATAAGATCCTATCAAACTAATACTCTTTCTAACTCAACAGTTTTATTGGATATGGAAATTACAAAGGGCCACCGACAGATTTCCCGGGGCCCAGGACTACAGTTTCGTGTCAGCACCCCCTCCCCTGTCGGTGGTCTTGCGAACCCTCCCATTTCACACCTAGCGTGCTCCCTCCTCTATTCCCCCCCTCTTTCCATGTATTTCGCTCCCCCGTCTCATTCTTACCGCCTCTCTTCCTCACTCTCTTACACCCCCTCTCTCCTCTCATTCTGCCCCTCCCCATCAATTACCACCCTCTCACTCAATCATGCTCCCTCAATCCCCCCTCCTCACATTAATTCCCATCTCGCCCCCTGGCCACACACACAATCCCCTTACAATAATTACCCCCCCAAACTACAAAATACATACAACCCCTCCCCCACATACTTACAACGCACCCCCAAATACATACAAGCCCCCAAAACACATACAAAAAAAACCTCAACCCCCAATTACATATGACCCCCCAAATACATTAAAAAATACCCCCCAAACACATACAAAAAACTCCACCCCAATATATAAAATAAAAACCCACACCACAAATACAAACCCCCCACAAATACATACCACCCCCACTACCCAAAAACATACAAAAAAAGCCCCACCAATACATACAAACCACCTCCACCCCACAAATACATAGAAAACACACTTACCATGGGGATGGTCTCTCGGGTGCCACTGTTCTCCCCTAGCTGCTGCGGACCTCCTGCTTGACTTCCCCTCTCACTCTCCCGCGCCAGGCCTCTCTCATGCTGATGCGCGCATAAACATCAGAGAGAGGCACTGGACAGTGAGGGAAGCCCGCAGCTTGTGAGAGTCAGGGCCTGGCGGCCAGACAAAGCAGTTGGGCTCGACCTCTGGGAGGCTGCCGGTCCTCTCGTTGCTGATGGGCCCCCGGCTCTCCCCAGCTGCGGGCCTGTCTCTCATGCCAGTGTGCGCTGGAAGCTGCGCCCAGCTTCCGGAGCGGGCTGACATCAGAGAGAGGTGCCGACGTGAGAGAGAGGCTCGGCACGGGACAATGAGGGAGGCCCGCATCTGGGGAGAGCTGGGCCTGGTGGAAACGAGAGGACCGGCAGCTGGGCAAAGAAGTTGGGTCTGACCTATAGCCTTGCCCAGCATCCAGCACCGGCCAGGGCCCCCTGCAGCCACCCCGCCTGGGACAGGTCAAAAGCTCTGTACACTTTCATTTCATATATAAATAACTATTATGTTGGTCCCTAAAGATCTAACAACCTAGAACAAATCTATGTAAATACACTTTCACTTTTTAAACAGAGAAAAAATGACATTTTAAAAAGGCTGTGTTAACAAAAAGTATTTTTTTTTTAGAAAGAAGCTTCAAATAGGATGAGTCCCAAAGCTCTCGGTGTATTCAATGACCGAGCTCTGATACCCAGAACTTTGTGAATCCCCCTCCCCTACACTTGTTTCTTCATTGGTCTTGACAGGAGTGCTCAGCATGTAAGCTCAATACTATAAATCTTGTTATGTACTGTGAATCTGAGTATTAAATAGAACATCTTTACAGAATAAACAAAGATCTTGCCACTGGACAACTTCTCCAGTTTTAGTTTTGCATATCTGAGGAGTTGTGTTGGCTAGCTGAATTGTGGCAAAAGGTATTTGATGTTAAAGGGCAACATTAATCAACTGTTTAAATCTGAGTGTGCATTCTGTATGAAGATTACATTACAGGTACATGATATGCTGTAGACTGTAGACAGTTGTACGTTCCAGAATACTGTAGGTTTAAAGGACCTCGATGAATCATTTTCATCTGTTTTAACGAGGTAGGTGAGGTTAAATTGGGACATTTTGCATTAGGACCAGATTGAACAAGCTCACACCAGTTTCAGTGGTGGAATAAAAAATGGGTGGCTGGAAACCCAGTGCTAAAAATAACTTCAATACTTTGAAAGATATTAACCATAACATTTAGCATTTGCCTTTCTAATCAATCATTCTCTTGTTTTGCTCGGCCTGACACATGGATCTGCAGCAGGTTGTAGAATACTGGCTTCTACGTCAATAATGATAGGCATCCATGTTTTTTTGTGTAATCTTTTTGTGTGTGTGTTTGTGTGTGTGTGTTTGCTTGTCTCTCCAACATGTGGATCACACCACTGCTGTTTATGCAAAACACGTGATGAATAATCTAAGCATCCACGTTTCATAGGAAACATAATGTCACCTTTAACGCTAAAGAAAATATTTGAATTGCATTTTCTTTTATGTTGCAGTTAAAATGACCTAGCTGAACAGTACAATGCAAATAATGTGAGCTACATCAATATGAAATGAAAAGGAATAAGCAAAAATGACATTGATTGTAGCATGAAACATACAAGGTCACAGCTTGTGCAAATCAGAGTCTCTCCATGTGTCTCCTTTAGGGTCTTATTCATGATGTTCTGAAGCTGCTGACTTGAATAGCAGCTTTCTTTAATCAGCCACTTTGGAGCTTTAAAAAAATAAGACACTTAATCCACAGGAACATTTTCACTTGGAAGCACATATCTTATACTATATTAGTGAAAGCACTGTATGTTTGCCTGCCTGGATGTCCGGTGTCCCTAGCGGCAATCTCATTGGTCCCTTGGGCCGCCCGCCCCCGCACACCTCTCATTGGCCTCACACACTCACACCACCCCCTTGGCCCGCCCCCCACACCTCTCATTGGCCTGAGGCGGAGTGACGGGCCAAAGGTCCAAAAAAAACACACACACACACACACACACACACACACACACACAGACACAGACACACACACAGACACACACACAGACACACACACAGACACACACACGGGGGGGGGGGTGTTACATACATTAGCGGGGCTCACAGTGTTAGCAGCACATCTCCCGCTCTCTTCCCCACCGGTCCCGGAGGCTCCGCCTCTTCCTGTTTCCCGCGCTTTCACCCCCCCCCCTCCACGTGGGAGCTGCCGGACGGGTGAGTGAGCGGCCGGACGGGTGAGTGGCGGCCATCAAGACCCTGCCGTGCCGAGAAAGACGGATAGAAGGGAAGAAGCCCGAGCAAATCGCGGGAGGAAACTCTTCCCCCATGTCCCTAGAGAACCCGTAGGTCCACCCACCTAAACCCCATTTCCCCCTCCGCCTCACCCCTCCACTTCCCCTCCCATTCCCCCCCCCCCCTGGCCCGCTAACAGCTCAGGGGAGCGAGTGATCACCCCTCCCCTCACTCACTTCCCTCCCTCCCCCCCCCACCCCCGGCGCCGCTACACTCAGCGGGGAGCGGAGTGATTCACCTCCCCCTCACTCACTTCCCCTCCCCCCCCCCCCCCCCGTCGCCGCCGCTACCACTCAGCGGGGAGCGGAGTGATCACCCTCCCCTCACTCCTTCCCCTCCACACCCCCCCCCCCCCCGCTACACCGCAGCCTCTGGGTCGGAGTGATCACCTCCCCTCACTCACTTCCCTCCCCGCCTTCCACCCCCCCCCCCGCGCCGCTTACACTCAGCTGGGGAAGCGGATTGGATCACCTCCCCTCACTCACTTCCCTCCACCCCCCCCCCCCGGCGCCGCTACAAGTCGCGGGGGAGCGGCCACAAACACCTCCGCCCCGCCTCAGAATCCACGTGGGAGCTGCCTACGGGTGAGTGAGCGGCCTTCACACCTCCCCCTACACCCACCCCTCACTACACTTCCCCTCCTTCCCCATCCCCTCAATCACCTCACCTCCACCCCCCCGCCACCCCCCCCTCCACACCTCCCTCCCCTCCACTTCCCCCCCTTCGCCTCCCCCCCTCCACCCCCCCCTTCACCTCCCCTCCACCCCCCCCTTCACCTCCCCTCCACCCCCACCTTCACCCCCACCTTCCACCCCCTTCACCCCACCCCCACCTTCACCTTCCTTCACTCCCCCTTACAACCTCCCACCACCTCCCCCCCTTCCCACACCCTTCCCACCTCCCCCCCTTCCCACCACCCCCCCCCCCCTTCCCACCACCCGCCCCCCCCACCCCCCCCTGTCTCCACCATCCCCCCGATTCGCCAAGACGACCCAGACCACCCGCTCAGTCCCACCCCCAGCCTTCCAGTACTCCCTCCCCCACCTCCCCCTCTCCCCCCCCACCTCCCCCTTCCCCCCACCTCCTCATCCCCCCTTCCCCTCCTCCATCTCCCGCCTTCCCCCTCCTCACTCCCCCTCACCTCTCCCTCCTCTCCCCTCCCCCCTTCAACCTCCCCCCCCTCCCCTCCTGCACTCCCCCCTTCCCCTCCCCCCTCCCCTTCCGCTCCCCACCTCTTCCCCCCTCCCTCCCCCCTCTCCGCTCACCGCCCCCCAGCCTCCTCAACCTCACTCCCCCCTTCCCCTCCTCCCCCTGTACCCTCCTCCCTCCCCATTCCCCTCACCTCCCGCCTTCCTCCCAGCGCTCCCCCTCTCCCCTTCCCCCTCCCCTGCCTACCCCGCTCCTCCGCCTCCGTTCCCCCCTCCTCCCTCCCCTCCCTCCCGCCATGCCCCGCCGTAATACCCCCTCCTCCCCTTCCTCCGGCACCGTCCTTCTCATCATCTCGCGCCCATCGAGCCCCTCGCCAACCCTTCCCGCTCTCCGACCTCCCCCCTTTCCCCTCCTCACCTCCCCTCCCCCCTTACCACTCCCACCTCCCCCGTTATTCCTCCTCAACCTCCACCCCCTTACTCCCCTCTATCCAAACACCATCCACCTATCTCACCAAAGCCGTCTCCGTCATCAGATCCACGCTATTCCCGAAATCCGTCCCTTGCAAGACTCAAACCCCCTCGTCCGATCTTAATCCCACCATCAATAACTCTTCTCCCTTACTCCGGGCCCCCCCCCGTTCACTACATGCCCTGCAGCATTACCATCTCATCCCACAAACCCGTAAATGGCTGCAGCGCAGACAGCTCTCAAGTTCCTCCCCCATCCGGTCCCAACTCCCCCCTTCCCCCTCACCATCCCCCCCCAACACCCCCCTGGCTTACCCCTCCTCTCTACACCCCATACGCCTTCCCCCCTCCGTTGCTCCCCCCTGACTCCCCTCTTCGCCTGGCCCCCATCCCCCCCTTCGTTCTCCCCCCCTCCCAACCCCTCTTTTCCCACCCCCTTTCCTCCACCTCCCCCCCGCCTTTCCCCCCTTTTCCCCTACCCCCACCTTTACCCAATAACCCCCTTTCCCCCTATCACCCCTCCCCCCTTCACCCTTACCTCCCCACCTTCACCCTTTCCCCCACCTCCCCCTTCACCCTTTCCCCCACCTCCCCCCCTCTCCCCTTCTCCCCCCTTTCCCCTCCTCCCCCACCCCCCTCTTCCCCCTCCTCCCCCACCCCCCCTCTTCCCTCCGTCCCTCCTCCTCCACCTCCACCCTTTCTCTCCTTCACCGCCCCCCTTCACTCCTGTCCACCACCCCCCCCCTGCGCCTCCTGTCACCCCCCTTCCTGTCCCCCCCACGCCCTACCCCACCTCCCTCAACTCCTGTCACCCCCCTCCTGTCACCCCCTCACCATTCACCTCCTGTCACCCCCCCCCCCACCCCCCCCCCCCTCCCTTCACCTCCCGGCAACCCCCTCCACCTCCCGTCACCCCCCCTTCACCTCTCCCCCTTCACCTCCCCTCACCCCCCCTTCACCTCCCCTCCGCCCCCCCTTCACCTCCCCTCACCATCCCCCACCACCCATCCTCACCTCCCCTCCGCCCCCCTTCACCTCCTCTCACCACCCCCCACCACCCCTCCGACCTCACCTCCCCTCTTTCAACGCCTTTCTCCCACCCGCACTTCTGCCTTTCACCCGCCCACCGCTCACACCCCTGCGCCACACAGCCGCCGCACGCACTCAACAGACACCCGCCACACTCCCGCCACCTCTCACCCACCCCACACACTCGACACACACCTGCCGCATCCTGCCCCTACGCAACAATATCACTGACCAGCTGTCACCCGCACTCGCCACACACCCGCCGCCTCACACCCTAGCAGGACCCCGACCCACAGCCAGCACTCACTACCCACGTGCCACCCGTACTGAACACCCACCCGCCGCCTCACACACGCTCACACCCTAGCAGGACACACGCCTCACATTTTTACATCACTTATGTCACCAAAATATACATTGTACTGTGGGGTGGTTCAATAAACCATGTGCTACAACATCGTATGCATGTCGTACATCGTCTGGTGTCAAACAGTAGGAGCAAACCTTTACAACAAATAGTCATCTATTGTTCCACGATTTATAAATAAATACGACCTATTACGCATTTACATCCCGGGCAACGCCGGGTCTCTCAGCTAGTAGTATAATATTTATAGGTGTGTAAATTCCACAAGAACTCATTTTCACTTTTTATGTCTTAAAAAAAATATGCTACAGTATAAAACAATATATGTGGGTACTTTTTAAAAATTACCTCTTGGGGACTTTTTTCTAAAAAGTGCTTTTATAGTTTAGCCCTAATTACTCCATCTCTGTAATAAATTGATCGTTCCTAAATGTGAAATGACCCTTTGTGTATTATGTATTGAATTTTATGTGCTGTTTATTGTTCAGTAGTATGCTTTATAGGCAAAAATTTGAAATATTATTGAACAAAACAAAATCCTAAATCAAACAAAACTAAAAAATTGTAACATATTAAATGGCATCGTTTTTTTATTTAATCGCAACTTCTGTAATTACAATATTTGTGGCTAAGTGAGACTACTCCCTTAAATCAGCAATACTACTTCCCCCCCCTTTTCTTTTTCTTATTTTTATATGTAAAGCATGTGACAATGTATAATTCTACATTCTTACCTAAACTGGCAATTGTTTGGTTCTCCTGTTATAAATCTGTAACAATCCTGATGTGTGCCTAACGAAATGGCCGCCTTCTAATACTGAGATTATACTCGGCGTGATGGTGCTGGTGCGTGCGCAACAAACACAAATGGCTAATCCCTATGCGGTTCCCCTTAGTGTGCACACGACGGAGCACGATCGCGGGATCGCATTTTGAAAAGACAAAAAAATGTGTCTTTTCCAGCGCGGTCAAGTGAGCGGTTCAGCCAATGAGGACGAACCAACTTTGTGGCGCCTCCGCCATGCCTCCCCAATCTCCTGCAGCCAAGATCACACATCGCTCGAGGGAGAGACGCCCGCGATGCAATTAGTACGTGCGGACGCCATGAAGCCCGGACTATAATTGTGGTCTAATTTTGTGCTGTAGTCTGTGACATGCTGCAGCTGATATGTAACATTATATTACGAAGTGTAACACATTATTGTTACAGCTTTCAGGGTAATAGACAGTCTGCTGTTTGGAACACAGCAAGAGATCATTCCAAAATCCCAAAGGGGTTCCCAGCACTCCAATTAAACAGAAGAGATTTGGATAAGCCAAAAATATTTATATAGCAAAACAACGCATAGCACAAATGCAATGATATCAAAAGTACACCGTGAAATAACAAGATATACTAATACATCAAAGGACGCAGTCACAGTGTGAACACTAAAATAACTAAGAGTTGGGAAGGGGACAGAGGGGAAGGAAAGAAAACAACCATAAAAAGGGGGAGTGACCAAATATGAACAAGGGGGGGCAGCGTTTCAGGGGGTAAATCCCTTCTTCTGGCCCGTTTCCAAAGGCCAGATGGGTCTTCGGTACTTCCCTTGGTGCCCTACAATTAATAAACCTCCCTCAAAAGTATATTCAGAGGGTTGTGACACCCACGTGATATTATACAGGACAAATAGACATATGTCGAGGATAATAGAGGGACCCAGAAAAATGGCTAGATCAGAGCTGGAAGAAATGGCTTCTACCGCCAATAACTATTCAAGGATAGCAAACTTAACTAAGCAAAGAGTAAGAGCATACAGATAAACAGAGTTAAACAATTGCTATACAAGGATTCCACAAGGGGTTAACGGTACGCATGTAGCTCAGTTGAGCTATAGAGCAAAATAGGCAGTCCATGGCAATCCTGCAGTGCAACTCAAAGGGTCTCTGGGGCAAAAAGGGTGCCAGCAACAGATCTGTGTGATACTTTGTTGCCAAAGTGCAGAGCTCAAAAAGGTCAGTGTCAGAGCCTGTTTCAAAAGAGGAAGTAGATAGGACTTTCTAAATTGTTGCTGTAGCAACCAAAGGCTGATTAGTACATTAAAAAAAATCATACAAAATGGCATTAGGAATCCCCAGGGGGGAGCAAGATTTTCCAGGGGGGTGCTGCGGTTACAGCCGCAAGGGGTTGCCATAGCATGGTGACGTCACGTGATTCTGCAGCGTAATTTGATGCCAAAGGCAAGGTAAGGAGGGGGGCGCGAGCAGGGAGGGAGAGCAGACAGGGGGGCGCAGCGGGGAAAGTTTGCACTCCCCTGATCTAATACTACAGCACTGATTTATTTAAAAAAACATATCGGATTTTTCACGTTTTGCTGCTTTAAATAACAGTAAATGTGAGCATGGACTTTTAGCGTTGGCTCAGTGCTAACGAGGCTCTGAACAGCAAATGTTGAATACCATTGAGGAGAAGTAGAATATTGTTTCAAATGCCAAACATTGCATTGTAAGCAAATTCATGTAAAGGTGTGTCTACATACCTGCATAATATAACATACAGTACTTCCCTGGGTGGATGCTCTATATATCCTACTATATGTCTAATAATCACTACCAAGGGTGTTAATAATAATTGTTCAATCCACACCCTTTCCTTGGTATTTGATGACCTCATCTCCGAGTATATTCCTAGTCAGGTGGAATGGAACTAAACACAGAAAGGGCCAAAAACAAAGCCCGTTTTCGTCCTCTCTCACCATACTTTTGTTGAACAAGTAAGCTACGTTCACAGGGCCGCAGGCAGGGGTGAGAGTGCTGAGACAATTGTCCTGGGCTCTGCGGCTGTGGGGGGCCTGGTCGGCACTGGACGTTGGGCCTGGCCGGAGGTTGGGCTTACCTTCTGCAGTAAGTGGGGATTGTGTTGGGTAAAATTGTGTGTGTGTGTTGGTGTGTGTGGGCTGAATTGTGGGGAGAATTGTGTGGATATTGTGTGTGTGTGTGGGGGCGGGATGGGGGGGGGGAGAATATCCTGGGTATTGTGGGGGGGATTGCATGGGTATCATGGAGGGTGTTGGAGGGAATTGTGTGGGTATTATGGGGGAGGGATTGTGTGGGTATTGTGTGTGTGTGTGTGTGTGTGTGTGTGTGTGTGTGTGTGTGTGTGGTCTGTGTGTGTGTGTGTGGTGTGTCTGTGTGTGTCCAGTGGAGCGGGTTGTGTGTGAGGAACAGGGAATTGAGAAAGTGGGATTGAGTGAGAGGAAGGAGAAGGGACGGGGTGGAGGGAGATGAAGGGAGGGTTGGGGAGGGGTCGAGAGGAGAGGGTAGAGGAGGGGGAGTGAGAGGGGAGGTGGGAGTGTGAGAGAGAGGGGAGGAGGGGGAGTGAGAGAGGGGAGGTGGGAGAGTGAGAGAGGGGAGGTGGGGGAGTGAGAGAGAGGGGAGATGGGGGAGTGAGAGAGAGGGGAGGCGGGGGAGTGAGAGAGAGGGGAGGCGGGGTGTGAGAGAGGGGAGGGGGAGAGTGCAAGAGAGGGGGGGGAGTGAGAGAGAGGGGAGGTGGGGGAGTGAGAGAGATGGGAGGTGGGGGAGTGAGAGAGAGGGGAGGTGGGGGAGTGAGAGGAAGAGGGTAAGATGGGGAGAGTGAGCGAAAGAGGGGATAGTGTGAGAGAAATGCATGTGTGAGACAGGGCGGAATAGAGAGGTGATTAGAGGGCGGGAAAAGAAGTGACATGAGGAAGTGTGTAAGAGAAAGAGGAGGGCCCCACAAGGTCATCCACAGGGGGGGGGGGGGGTTGGCGATGGAAACTCTAGTCCTGGGCCCCAGTTATGCTGTCGCTGGCCCTGTATGTTAATATAAGCAGTGTAATGTCTAGCTGTTATTTAACTTTGTTTATGTAATTGTAGAGCTTTTGTTAATTGTATAATTGAGTATTATTATTTTGGATGTGGTATATAATAATTCCATTTATATAGATGATTTTTTTTTTGTATTACCTTGCCTTGCCTTACTATAACAAATGTTAGTGCTAATGATATTCAAAAGAGGTGTCCCCTCTAACAGCACATATCCCCAGAGCTCCCTTACCGTTACCGCAAGGATTTAACATTATAGGTCAGAGCTAAAGGTGGCGTTACTCCCATCCAGACCCTGAAATAGGTTTTTCATAGGGTCTGGATAAGATTACAGTTGGGTTTCATGTAATCATCATATTGTTATTTACCAAGTTCTTTTCCTCTCCTGGCTTCTCTTTTTTAAATTCAATTAAACAACTATTCAGAGACCTGATAGAAGAAACGCCACCTTTGGGTAAGATAGGCCACAGGCCATTAGACAGGCTAAGGCCTCGGACATGGTGACAACAAGAGCGCTGGGCAGCGCTGACGCTCATGCTCTCCTGCTCAAGCAGGAGCTTTTTTGTGTCCCTGCATGAGCGTCAGCGAGAGAGCTTGTGTGCCAGGTGGGAGGCGGGGCGGGATGCGGGGCAAGCGCACCACGGCGACAACGTCACGGGCTGCCATTGGCCCTTGGCGGTCACGTGACCATCTCCCCGCTTCCCTCTGCGGGAAAAATGAAATTTTGTTGTCGGTTGCAATTCCACACCGCCCCGCACGCCTGTGGAAGCGTGCGGAAGCACCATCTAAAGCCGCTCTCATTAGGAATGATGGGGGGCCTCAGCGGGGGTCGGTGCTGTCTTTTTCACCATAACCTAAGCCTAAGGCTGCGTCCCCGCTTTCCCGCTGAGCGCGCTTGCCGCGTTTACTTCAATAAAACTCAATATGTACGGCCACGCTCACGCAGCGCTCGTTCACTTGGGCACGTGCACGTACACTCTCCAAAGCTCAGCGCTTGGAGAGACAGGGAAATTTGATTTCCAAGCGCTTAGCAGGGTCACATGACCCTTCAATAACCAATGGGGAGAGAGAGACAGACACAGAATGGGGAGAGAGTGACAGACAGAATATGGAGAGAGAGACAGACACAGCATGGGGGGAGAGAGAGACAGAATGGGGTGAGAGAGACAGTATCGGATGAGCGGAGAAAGAATAGAAGGAAGGGGGGGAAGGAGAGAATGGAGGGAGAGGGTAGGAGGGAAGGGGGGGGGAGGGGGGAAGGAGAGAATGGAGGGACACACACAGACACACACATAGACAGCCCCGATCCCGCCAATGCCTCCCTTAAACACCAACCTCCCCCCCCCCCGCACCTGCACTCGAAATTGTGAAGGACAGCCGAGCGCTCATGCTTGGAGATGGTGACGTCACCGCTCTCAAGCGTGAGCGCACTCAGCGGCAGCGTGGCCGCAGCCTAATACAAGACAGCGCTAACTTAACTTGGCGTTAAGCATATGCTAACGAAAAACGAACGACCATTGTTTTTGCATCTATTTAGCTTTGTGGATACCTGTTAAACCCATGGAACTAAACGATGTTACCGATTTAGGTAATGTCACGTTGGTAGCTCATACTTAACGGATTTCTGAGGATCTACCCCAATATTTATTATTTCTAATGTGATTCAGGGAGAGGTACAGAGAGTGGTGGAATTTTCTCCAAAGTCATAAAGTACTGCTTAACAGAAATATATTTTAGAATAATTAAACAACTCAGATGTTTCTGTCAGAAAGGGGAAGATTCCGTGGCTGGAATAGTAGATCACTAAGAAACAAATAAAGCAAACCAGCAAAAATGCAACCAGCACCTCAAATGCCACAATGTGGTGAGAGGCAATGTCATTCCATGTCAGCTGCCCAGTTCTTGGTTGCAAAACGGCTTATCATTTTAGTTGCAATGTTGTTTAAACCTACGGTATGCAGAGTTAAACAGGCCTTTGAGGATCTAAACTAAAACCAACCACGGATTGGATCTGGCTATTAAACAAGTTACCCAACACTGTGTTATTGTTCTCCTCTAGAACATAATATGACGTCTTGTGAGAAAAAGAAATACTGGGGTTATTTAAAAGTCCTCTGTGTTCTGTGGGAGGTGTAACTTAACTTGGTAACTCTGGTCTTTATAACAGATAAATGTGAGTTTTGTTGAAGCAAAACTATTAAAGCGTATTTATCAAAGTTTCCTAGCTAAAAAACTGGGGCAGAAAGAGAGTAACATTTTATCCAGATTTATCAACAAGCTAACAACATATAGCCTTAAAGTTTCTTTTCTTGAATAAACCGGGTGCAAATCTGCCCCTGTTTTGAAGCAAGACGACTTTGATAAATAGATTCCTTGGTCTTACTTAGATAGCATATATATGTTTTGGCTCCCAAAATCTGACACAGAAGAGTTTCTAATCTTTTTTTAAATTTAGATTTGGGAGGGATTTGATTTCCTCCCCCTTTTATAGCGATAACAATATATCTCTATCGCTATGTTTGCAAAAATATTGCTACAAAAAAAACTGTTGCTTGCCGTTTTTCATGACAAAGGCAATGTTTGTGAGAACATGAAACATGATACATGATTTGTCCTGGTTCCTGCTACATGTAGAATAGGTAAGTGTGTGTTGGCGTGTCAATAATAGTCCCCCCCCCCCTATAACAACAGCACTGGCAAATGTGTTTTACTTGTAGCAGCATATATCTATACACATTCTCATGGCCAATGTATCAATCTCGCCAGCCTGGGGTAGGGGGAAAAGAATTGCGACATTGATTTTACAAGTACCCATCTAACACTTTGTTGAGTACCACTTGAACACTTAATTGTGCTAAGTTTCTTCATTTACATTTCGCCTACTGCACGCATTTTCAAACGCCAAATGAAATTGCTACCAAAATAAGGCCTCGGGCATGGGCTGACCCGTGCTGAGGCGCGCTGCTGCTCGGCAGTGAGCCCCTGCAGCCGCAATGAGAGCGGCTTTAGCAGGGGCTCGCTTACGCTTCCGCAAGTGTGCGGAAGCGTAGGTCTTATCCGAATTTTAAATTCAAGCGCTCAAGGGAGCGCAGGGCTGGTCACGTGAGCGGTTCGCCCAACCAGCTCCATGATGTCACAGAGCCCCCCCCCCCCCCGCGACACGCCCCCGGACGGCGCGCGGACCAAGGCCAGGGAAAGCACCCGCTTTCCCGCAGCCTCCGCGCTACTCAGCACGGCTGCAGTCCTATGGACGCTGCCTAACCCTTTGCACAGGTTGACCTTGTCCTGATCTCTGATGAATACGGCGAGATGTATTTTCTAGCAATATTGCCATGTACCGTTCACAATGTCTCTTCTCACACCTTCATGAACAGGCCCCAGTGAATTCCAAGTATGTTTGAGAAGTAAGTGACATAGATACAGACAAAAAGACTTGCCCAAGGCCTCCTCAAACTGACCTTTACCGCTCCCACTTCACGTGACAATGACGTAATCTTAAAATCAATCCATTGCGTTGTATTGGCACTGCTGAAAATTAGCAACGTCCACATGTATTTGTAACCATGTATTATTTGTCTTAACTCTGTGCCCAGGACATACTGGGCACGAGTGGTAACTCTCAATGTATTACTTCCTGGTAAAATATTTTATAAATAAATAAATAATGTTTGTTTTTATCTCAGGCGGTAGGTATGTGATGCTAATTGAGGCCCTTCTAATGCTAGGTATTACTATAATGGATTTGAAAAACTTTTCCAACCTATCGGAATTCTATTGTAACGATATATTTCAGACTATATGTGCTATAAACGTGTCATCGTAAAGCTTTTTAAAGGATCACAGGATGCTGTCTCAGGTCTCATACTTGACGGATGAAACAATGATGTTTCCAGTGATCGGGTTGTATACCAGTTCTTGGAAATATCATATTGGAGGCTATTTATAAGAGCCTTCAATAGATACGCCAGGTACACAACCCCAAATATACACTAGCTAAACACCAAGTACACTACTAGTTAAATAGATGTTGGAGAGAATGGTTTTGCACAATGGAAAACAATAAGTATGCATGTAAATGTGTATGTATACTCGTGTGAATATTTTAAAATAAATCTTACAATGTACTGTACGCAGAGCTTTACACAATAAACCGGAGTGCAGTGAAATACAATAAGTGCATGAGACAGCAAAACACAATAGGTAAATAAATCCCTGCCCCATAGAGCTTACTATAGAAATGATTAAAAGCACCATTTTTGACATAAAATATTTGGGGGGTTAACTTGGTGGAGCTGCTTAAAACGTTGTCACGTGGTGGAATTTAATGTCACTTAGTGTCACCTTCTCCAATTCTCCCCCTGGTGAAGAGACGGTGTCAGTGCTGTCCCCTAGATGGAGCAAGTTCCCAATTCCTCATTCTCACACCAGGCTCCATACAAGGGAAAGGGGCGGGGGGTGCGGGGGGTGTATCCTTCTCCTCTTACAAAAGAATAGGGCAGGAGGCTGGGCACAGAAACCCAGCCAGGAGTAACACAGCCCAGGCACCCCTGCATGGATCTGTTAGCCGGGGGAAGCAGCCACTCAGGATATATACTGTTACCGGGGACACATCGCGAAGGTTCGCAGCTGGATTAGGAAGAGGAGCAGCCCCAGGTTCTTGGCACATTCGTTGGCTGGCGAAGCAGAGGCCGAAATAAAGTTCACTTCAATGAAGGAAAGAAGAACGAGCCAGAAATTGTCGAGCAAATCAATGATGGATCCGAACCAGAATGTGAAATGTAAGATTGTGGTAGTGGGGGACAGCCAGTGTGGCAAGACGGCTCTGCTGCATGTATTCGCGAAGGATTCGTTCCCAGAGGTACGTCCCTCCCTAATAACCCTGCAGAACAGGGGGGTCCGGCCATGCCCCTGCCCCCTCCACTTTTACAGGGGGTTCATGCATTCTTCCAAGCCATCTGTCACCCCCCTTTTCTCTTGTTCTTCATTGTTGAATTGATACTCTTTGTCTCTTGTATTGGTGGTCCTGAAAGCTTGCACTCTTTCTGACCACTAAATAGCCTACAAAGGCATCACTTCTACAGTACGTTGCTGCCACTCTGCCTACTCTATGGGCTGGCAGGGTACCACCATCCTCTATCTGTTTCACTTAGAATTAGTTATAAACCGCTTTCACAGAATTACCTTGGGTCACTAAAGGTTTCTAGCACAAGTATAGCCATAGCTATGGTTACTCAACCTTGTTGTTTGGTAATTTATTGTGATGTATCAAGGGTTTTTCTATGTCTTTTTGTTCACATTTATTTCACTATATTTTAACTATACATCCAATCTTGACACTTACACATAAATGTCATTAGACTGCTATATGTGTGATTTGTAGTTTTGTAACCTGATTTTTTGGGTGGTTGCTTTTATCAGCTTTTGTGTTTTTGCTGAAATGTATTTAACTCACTGATAACTATACCATCAGTTTAATACAGGCTAATTATTTTAGAAATCCGCTATATTGGTGAATATTGACTTGATTTTTTTGTAAGTGATTTCGAGTTATTTAACAGTATTGTTCTGTCTATTTTTGTTTAGAATTATGTCCCCACTGTATTTGAGAATTATACAGCCAGTTTTGAAATTGACACACAGAGAATAGAACTGAGTCTCTGGGATACGTCTGGTAAGAAATCTCAAGTTATAACATTATTTTACAGTTTAACATATACCTAAGATTGTGGATGTGTGATTTTGTATGGGTGCAGTGCTTATTACTGTTACTATAGCAATTTTACACTTCTCTAGCTAAATGATACTGTGAAAATTATATGCTGTTACCGAAATCCCTTAAATGGGAATTTATCTCATTCACGTCAGTGTATTATGTAAAATAATCTCTATGCATTAATCTGCTCAGAAGATCAGATGCTATTGCATAATATGAGGCTCAGCAATAGAAAAAAAGATAGAAGCATAGATTACACATTATTAGTTAATGCTTCTTTTCATGCTTCTGATCAGAGTAATAAAATGTATAACCATATGAGGCAAAATCAGCCTATAAGCTTGGAAAGAAGATAGACTCTGCAATTACGTGTTTACGTTAAATAAAATGCATTTTCAATGGTCTTTGCTCACGATGGGTGCAAAAAAGAGCAGTACAAGGCATGATGATGGGGAAGTAATGGGAGTGCATGAAATTTGTGGTATGCCATGACGTGATAGGGAAAGTATTTGAGTCTCACCCCAAGATGATCTTGCTGCTGCCTGTGAAAATGGTGGCAGCATCTCATATCTAAGCTGCGATAATAATAGCTATTTAGTTTTGCACGGCGCGCTGCACTGTTCACCAAAGTACAGTTTATGCACAGGAAATACTACATTCGTTTTAGCATTCCAAGTGCAGACCAAGTGACTTCCCCAAGGTCACATTGAGCCTTCAGTACAAAGGGTCTGTACTTAGGGTCTTCTGCTTTCTTAGACTCACAACTTAGGTTCACAGGAACGTAATAAATGTACAAATCCCTGTGCCGCAGTGCTTTTGTAAGTGGATATGTAACGCCAATGACCAGGGTTCTAGTAACCAACAATGTCCACATTATGCAATAGCGCAGGGGTGGTCAACTCCAGTCTTCAAGGGCCACCAACAGGTCAGGTTTTCAGGATATCACTGCTTCAGCACAGGTGGCTCAATCAGTATGACCTGTTGGTGGCCCTTGAGGACTGGAGTTGACCACCCCTGCCCCAGTGGTATCTCTGTGTGGTCCATACACTGCTGATTATTCAGTGATGGAGATACTTTGTATTGCCTGGTTATGGTATTCCCCTGCTCTTTGTTTTTCCTCGCTATTGGTCTACGAGCTTGGGATACCTTTTTTTGACCAATCTGAAAAGCATTCCGATATTTCTTATACTAGAGCTTTAAGAAACCTTTTATTGTGACCTCACTGGGTTTTTGTTGTTGTTGCAAAGGCAATTATATCTGTAACAACTGATTAAAATACCCATATGATCTTGAAATCTCATCACAACACCTTTAAATGATTTTATGTTGGTTAAATAAAATAAATAATGATAAATCAGTATATACATATGACTAGTAAAAAAAAACACATTTATGGTTTATGCGGATTCAATCAAAGAAATAAAACACATTAAAATAAATACTTGATAGATATCAATGTGCCATGGGAGAACGCTTCCTATTTTTTATTTCTGTGATCAATTGCAGCTAGGCAGACTGAAGTAAACCACATTTTACTGCTTCACCAGTGTGGGGTGAGTGCAAAGGGATTTATTTCTGTATTTGTGTGATACAATACTGTATATCAGGGGTACTCATCTCCAGTGCTATAGACCCCTCCCCCCCCAACAGGTCAGGTTTTTACGGATATCCCAGCTTCAGCACAGGTGGCTCAATTAGGTGGCTCAGTCTTCTACTGAGCAACTGATTGAGACACCTGTGCTGAAGCTGGGATATCCGTAAAACCTGACCTGTTGCGGGGTCATGAGGAATGGAGTTGAGCACCCCTGCTGTATATCACCTTCATCTTGCCCCTTCATTTGACTCCATGACAAACATATCTACAACATTCTACCCTTCCACACCCATTGTGTTGCATTGTTTTTCTTCATTATGATGTGTACATAAACAGCTTCCTCCCCACTCAGAAATAAGACCTTGCTTGCATCGTGCACAGCGAAGGCAGAGAAATAGTGTTTAGTGCCAGTTTAAATGCTCAAGCTGCTAGAACAGCTGTTGCTGGTGCAAAGTCCTCCGATGGAGGCAAGTTTTTATTTTTATTCGTTTCTTTCTTATTTCCATAACATTACAGGATTATTGCTTTCTTATGGAGGCATACAGGATTTCAGCTTCTTTAACACATTCCGTGCCAAATGGATCTGCTCCACCATACACAGTAAAGCTAGGATGTGTCCCCTTTGGCACCGAGGGATTTGAAAGGAATGCTGCCTCTATATAAATACTTAACATTCTCTAGCTTTGAAGTTCCCCCTATATTATAGCTGGTCTGCTGATAGTGTGACTAGACATGCGGGTGGTGTGTGACTTGATGTGTTCCATTCAGTTATAGGGCTGATTAGCTTAACCTTTTCTGTGCTGAGGAGCTGTATTATAGTGCAGTCTGCTCTGAAACACTTCGCTTTTGCAGAGGCCAGAAATTAATTGCAGAGCAGAAATGCATACAGATTACACTCCATGCATTTCTAGTTAACTCCTCGTGGTCCCTGCTGCAATTCATCGCAGCTTGCTTGCAGCACTGCGTTAGAAGTTAGCAAGAAAAATGCGGAATTGGTCTGTAATGTATATGAGGCTATCAAAAAGAGGGGTGATGACAAATTGGAAAAGACCTTTTGATGCCCTGACAGGCAAATAGGAGGGGGGCAGGGAGTCTGTATCCTGCTGCTTCAAGGACATCCTGGTTCCATCTCCAGGCCCTTGTAAGCTGATCTCAGGGGATCAAGGGTGGGGGAGGAAGAGGAATGGGAAGAAAAAAAACCACATGCCTCATGTCCCAACATGTTGCTGCTCCATTTGTCAGCAGCTTTGCTCTGGAACTTTTCTGATGAGGAAAACTGTTTCTGGCGTCCATACCCCCTTCCCCCGGTGACCCTCCCATCCCGTGATCTGCCCTTTTTATTTTTGTTATATCCTCCTCTGTTTTGGTTTATGTGGTTCTTGTATTTTTTGGGTTTGTTTATTGTCTGGTATTTTAGGTTAGGATTTTAGTTTATCTGCAAGGGAACACCATTACGCACGAGCTTCTTAATGTAATGGCTGCTGCGATCCCCCACACCGGTTCTTGGTATTGTGTTTAACACAATGCGAATACATTTTATATATATATATATATTCTTGTGGGTGTAAGAAGCCTGGTAATAAAGCAGGGAGATTTAAGCAATTGTCACTGAGTTTTTTTTCATGGAAGAACAGTTTTAAAAATTAAAATAAAGAAAACTAAAGCTGCAAAATGTGATACAACGCACGATATATGTGCATCCTATAGTTCCACTCCCCAAAATAGGCGCAACATGACTAATATATTGTAGACATTAATGACCATTCAGTTGATTAGTTGTGGATTTGGTTGTGGCTGTCGCAGTTTAGTTAATAAACCCCATAGTCCCCACATGGTATGGGAACAGCACAGGGACCTGAAAATTCAGCTCTTTCATTTCTTGTGGGTGAAAGATTTAATTTTCTCTGAAGCTTGTCTGCGATCTGACACTGTTGGAAGCCTTTGTGCTCTGAAGGGCTTTCTTTCTCTAATATATAAAGGCAACATCACTGCCTGGTGCGTTCATTGTTTTGGAGGCCTGTCCCTTTCTGAGATGCCATCGAACATCTAAAAAGGAATAAGGGGCTGTTCTATTTTACACTTTAAGCCAGAGAATTCCCTCTGTATTCATAATGCAGCCTTGCTGCCAGCTGATATTGCCAATGCCAACTCTCCCATGGATAAGAAATATCAACCAGTTACTTATTAGCATGCCTGACTTAGTGAGAATTGTTTCCAATTACTGACAGTGTAGAACTAACAATGCAAAAGCTCTGAGTTTGCAGTTTCCACACGGTTTCTGTCCCCCCCCGGTCCCCCCTTTGTTATTTTAGAAATCTTTTTGAATGATTTGCATTCGCAGGCATGGTAAACACTTGATTATCCGCCTACGTATTTGTTTGTGAAGTCCTTGTGCAGCTTTGTACTTTTCAAACTGAGTGTAAAATGCAATGCAATTTGTACTTGAAAGGGTTTTACTTTTTAATTATTATTTTTTTTAGTTATCTCCCAGTTGGGGTAGGGACTATTTTGCGTTGTAGATGGAAGCTTCTAGCAAAGCATGGAAATGATTAAAAAGATCTGCCAAATATTTTGGACTCCCAGTAATTGGCTGGGTTCCTGGATCGGATTGCTTAACCTGTCCTGCATTGACATGTTGAGAAGGGCCTCAAAAAGGAAAGCGAGTTTGCAAACTGTCATTCTTTGAGTCTGCAAGTAGATACGTTTCAGTGTCACAATGGCGTTAAAATAGAAACATATTCAAGTGTTTGCATATCACTCCAAACAAATCATTTCTGTACGTTCAAGGCAAGAAGCACATTAATTTTCTCTTAATAAAAACAGTGTTAATCACTGTACATCACAGATTTGCATTGCAGGAACTAAAAACTCATGTAGCTGGTGTATACATTATATTTCCAAATGGAGTACCAATGGGGACCCCCTGTTCCTCAATTATTTCTTCTTTTTATTTTATTTTACATAGATGCACACCCCCCCCCCCTGTTATTCTCTTTGTGGTCATTGTTTTTTTTCTCCATTATTCTCTTTGTGGTCATTGTGTCTTTTCTGAAATCCTCTCAGGCTGTGAATAGGATTCTTCTTGCTTCAAACATGGCAGCACTTACATGTGGGCAGTCCAACTTGGCTCACAACCACATTTTCATAGAAATATAGGGTCTGCTTCAGAGTTTATAGAAACAAGCCCCTAAATGTAAGAAAAGAAGTCTAATCATCCTTAAATAAAGCAAAGATGTAACATTTTAGTATCTTTGAAATTAAGAATTTGTAATGCGGCAGGCACAAGCTTATAGGGTCCCATGTTAAAATGGATAAGAAGTAAAGAGTGACACTGTGCTTATTTGCATGTCATTACCCAGAAACCCCGGCTGCAGCGAAAGCACTGTTTGCTAAGCAATAATGAGGACAGACAGGGTTGTAGACCTGTTTGAGACATGCAAATGACACACAAGTGGTATTTTTATTTACGGTACGGTGGAGGTTTTCTGTCACTTGGTTTACCCACCATCATTTTTTTTTTAATGTCTGGTTCATACCAAAAGAAAGAATAGTGAAAATCCATTGTTGACTTCACATTCTGGATCACCCTTCCCTATCAAAAAAAGATTCTGATGAAGGGCGAGGAACTTTCACTATGGAAGGCTGAGAAGGAGGAGCCTGTTTTATATATAGTAACAAAATCACACCCATCACCTTTAAAGCTGCAGTTCAGTCTTTTTTTTTTTTTTTAATTAATTTTTTTACTTCAATAGTTTCATGTGTGCAATCTCTAATTACCTAAAGAACTGTATAGCTGCAGGTCAATTCGTTCTCCATGTATTGATAGGCGAAATTTGGTGACATAATTAGAGCTGGCATATGTTTTTCTTCTGCTTCTGTCTCTCAGTGGAAGCTCATGAATATTCATGAGCACTCCTGCACTGACATGTGCTAGAGGGAGGGCAGGGCTGACAAAGGGGTGTGCCAGGGCTTGTGACAGAACATGAAGGGGCAGTGCCTTAGCAAATGGCTGTTAAAATAGAATACAAGAAAATTGGTCTTTCAAAGTTGTTTTTTTAAAAACAGAAAATGCTAAAAGTATTTTTTCTTACTACAGAACTGATTTATTAAAAAAACACACATGCAGGATATTGACTGAACTGCAGCTTTAACTCCCATTTCCATGGATGAGCAGCACATAAGCAATCTGTTCCACTGCAGTCCTACTTAAAGAGCCCAAGAAAACATTTATCTTACAAATAACTTTTATATCCACTTTCTCATCCCGGTCACATGCATAATTGGCCACTAATCAATATGCTGTGAAACAGTCTTCTCCTTGCCAGGGAAGCTTGAAGCCCTGTTTGTTTGGGCTTCCCTGGCTGGGATTTAAACAGCTTTATATTATTTTGAATAGGGGCCATTGCGATCTTCTACCCTGGAGACTTTTTGAGGGTTCCCGCACACACAGTGATTTCCTAAAATCTGCTGAATATCGAAGGCAGCCGTGGTCACCACTTGGGAACACTGCATTATTTTCCTAAGATGGCTATGAATCTCTAACAAGACATAAATTAAAGCCACAGATGATGTTGATGATGTGCTACTCATAGGTGTGAGTTTTGTGCCTCCGTTCAGCTTTCAGGAAAACACGTGTTAAGATATTAAACACACCTTGAATTTTGAAACAACTGTTAAGTATAGAGGATGTGTTACATGACCGAGTGCTTCTACTATATTTCAACTCGAGTACGTACGTGGTCTCGGTGGAAAAAGTAGGGCATCCAGTCATTCCACATTTAGCAGGTTTGTCCCAAATTTGTATGGCATGTCCCACCTCCAGTTGAATGAGACAGCAAACTGTCTTTAATTTGGATTCAACATGTCTATGTTGTTGACGGAGTTTAGTAGATTAAACATACGTGGAGAAATAATAGAGAAGGGAAGGCAGATCTCGTCATTTCTCTATAGGAAGTTAAACTGTCTATAAAGAATGTCAGTGTTGGATCAGTGCTGCAACCACCAGCCACCAAAGTGCCAGCCCATAGTTACAAATCATCATGAGTATTCTTACTGGGATGGACTGAGCCTTTAACATAGAAAGTACAGTATGTACTGTATTCCAGTGAGACAATGGTAACAAGCAAATAAAAAAAAAAGTCTTCCAATAATAACTAGAACATTCCAGTTAAGGGTTCACCTTTGATTACACAATTGCTAAATTCTCTATGAGATCATTCCCAGGTGAGCCAAAAATACAATGGCACGTTGAGTATGCGCAGACAATTAAAACCTGATGGACTTGGAGGCTTTAAATTAATAAGCTTTTCTGTGATGTTGAAATGCTAATTATGTTCATGCTCTGTAGAGGCATGAACGAACCCTTGGTTGAAAATTGTATAGCCCATTCCCTCTGCATAAAATAAATACAAAATAAAATATATATATGCCATCTCACCCCAGTAGCACTGGGTAACCTCCATGATTTGAAACTGCTCTGGGGGTTCAAAGGGGAAAAAACATCCCTTATGTTTTATTTTATTAGCTTGTTTCTTTTGTGTGCATCTGTATGAAATTCTGAGAGCAGAGAGAACACAGGTAATCACAGTGATTCATTGATTTAATAGTGTCGTCATTTTATGAGCAATAATGTCTTTGAGTCTCTCTGCTTAGTGAAATAAGCATAAAAATGAAGAGTGGTATGCAGTGTTGTGCATGCTGACATTAAGATATTTGTGCTATAGATTGAAAGTGCAATGCATTTTCTGTAATGTGTTACATATACAAAGCCTTCCAATAAAGTAGTTGCCTATTACCATCTTTGCTTATTATTTCCATATGGGCTTAGTTTGCATCCCGTTGGAAACAGTCAACCCCTCAATTTATTCCTTAATGCGATACCAACAAACTTTGTTTGACGTTGTTCTCGTCTATGAACTTTGCTATGGAAGTACAGTATATAGAATAGTACAGTGTATAAACCATCTTTGCGGAGTTTGGATTTTGAAACTGCAAACCTGTCCATCCTAAATTACCGCTGCTTCTTGGAAAGGTACAAAACATGTTTTTCAAAGTAATTTCAATGGGTACATTCACAATACTACACATCCACTAAACATTTATCAAGACAATGCTCAAGCAGTTAATCAGAACTTTACCTTCATTGTATACTTGCCCACAAATGTTTTTAGATTTGGCAAAGAGAATATCTATTGTCAATGTGAAAGATGCCAGTACAGTCATGTTTGGACTGGAGCACAGCTAGATCTGGCTACATTTCCCAAACATGTTTCCCCCCCCTATTTTTCCCTACATAAGTAATTAAAGTCAGTAAACATGTGCTTTGCCAACTTATTAATAGTAAAGTGAAAGAAGTTCTTAGAACATCGGTTGTTTTGTGATACAGTACCTGAAAGCAGCAGTTCAAGCAATATCCTATGTGTGTTTGTTTAATAAATCATTTCTGTACTATGAGAAAATACTTGTAGCATTTAAAAAAAAAAGTTTTAAAGACATTTTTAATGTTTCTAATGTAGGAAGCATTTCCAAAGTGACAGCCCCCTTCCCCTTCTGATAGACTCTGGCTCTTGAGACCCACCCTCTCTCTAGCAGTGAACCAATTGTATCTAGTAACTGCCCAGTCAATCATATTCCAGGAACTACATTGTCCAAAATGCTGTGCAAGAACTGAATTGGATAGCCCAAAGCAAGCGATTGATTACAGGAGAACAGATCGAACTGCAGCTTAGCTAATCACTTGTCAGTGTGGAATGGGAAAATATATATACATTATTTTATCCAGGAACACCCAAGTTTAAGGCAGCAGGGTCATCATTGCCAGTGAGCCAATCAGGGAAGAGAACGTCGCTGTGTCACACAGCATTCCCTGCACAAATCGCCTGCTGGCAGCTTGCTCCTTTTTTTAGCATCAGAACTCTGTTCTCTTGAACCAGATGGTCCCTGATGATAAAGAAGCAGAGGTTTTACTCCATGAGCATAAAACTATCTGTGGTTGAGCATATACACAAGGTTACTCACAATACTTTCATTAACTGAAAAGGTTCCTGTATGGGACCCAAGTAAATTAGAGAGCGGCAGCTGGCACTCACTCAACTTCCAAAGCAAATTTAAAGATTTATTGTTAAATAATTATGTCCAATGCGTTTTGGGACTGTTAGATATACTCCATATACTGTCATCAGGGATAAGCCCAAAACGCGTTGGAAATCATAATGTAACAACAACTCTTCAAGTTTGTTTCACAAGTTGAGTGCCTGCTGCCTTTCTCTAATTTACTCCATGAGCACCTAGAACCAGGGAAGATAAAAAATATTCTATTTATGTTCATACCCACAGTTTGTTTTAGCAATATGTATTTGTTTTGTAGTTTATTCAAAGTAATGAGGCATGTAGCAGCTTGCTGATATATTTAATATATTTTAATATTGACGCTCAACAATAGCCTAAAACAGTGGTGTGCAAAGTTTGTGAACTGCTTCCCCCTGCCTGACAGTCCCAGCTTTCGTGCCCCCCCACTCCTAGGACCGGCGTCAAATGACGACTGGGCGTTTCCCTCCCCCCCCTAGAAAATCTTGCACACCCCTGGCCTAAAACAAAAAAAGCACATTAATAAATGTTGTAGAATACA